>JAAXYA010000111.1:0-68507 GCA_013305525.1 Aspergillus quadrilineatus
GTTTCTTTCTCTAAGCTTGTGATACTCGTTTATACAGGACAGCCAGTTGAAAATAATACTGCCTACGCCCGTTACATAAACTTCTGTCCTGGGGCCCGCGGGGCCATGTCCCTTGGATACTAGGATAGGGCCAAAGTAGACTGCATAGCTGTACCCTGCCCCCTGGCTGGTCTGTGAGCCATCTAAGTATACTAAAATCTGTAAAGGGGCATGGCTATAGTCTTTGTTATCTGTTGGGAGCATGTATAATAGAGGGAGAGGCAGCTCTATTATAGCATGCTCTGGCAGGGGGCTGAGGAGGAGCTGTAGAATCCTTTTAAGCCTGGTTTTGGGCCTGCCCGCGGTAGTCTCTGCGGCTATTTAGGCAATTAGGTATTTAGTATCAAGGCTTATATATCTTACTGCTGCCCTCCGGAGGATGCTGTTAAGTAGAGTTTCTAGGTCTGGTAGGTCTGCTTCCCAGAGAAGTACTGCAGTAGGGGTGGTCTTGTAGGCTAGGATAATAGCAAGGGCTGCTGTGTAGAAGAGAGAAAGCAGGGAGTTAACTACCCTTTTTTATCTTTTACCTGTATAGAAGACTTCTGCCCTGTACAGAGCTGTTAGGAGAATATACTATATAACTGCTATTTATATAGAGGCTACTAGGCAGCTATGCTGGGTATTGCTAAGTCTCTTTAGGTACTAGGCAAGTTATTTCCCGCGGCTAAAGACCAAATTAATATAGGCTTTAAAAGTAAGCTTTGTATCTAGAAGAACTCCTAACTAACATGTATATAGAGATAGTATAATCCCCTCTATACTAGGTAGAGTAACTATAGGGAGATGCTGCTGCTACTTTCTAGAGAAGTATTATATCTCTATTTTCTCTATTAAGAAAGGGAGGCCTGTCTCTGTCCCTAGGGCAGTAATTTACTTGTAGGCCTCTACTAGTTATTGTGAGCTCTCTTCCAGGGTATTCCTAGTTAATAATATACCTATATTATCTGCATAGCAGAAGAAGCCCTCTAAGATAGAGACTATTCTTGCTGTATATAGCAAAAAGGGTATTAGGAATAGGAAGGATCTCTAGGAGAGTCTATCTTTAATTAGTACTATAGTAGTACCTTCTTTGATATAAACAGATATAGAGCAGCCATTAAGCCAGTCCTTAAGTAGCTAGAGTAAGCCTTTATACTATCCTTGCAGGTATAAGTAAGAAAGGAGCTGTTAATATATTATAGTATTAAATACCCCTTTCATATCTAGCAGGAGTAGTGAAGCATCTTTTCCCTGTTAAAAGGCCTCCTCTATTCTGTAAACAAGAACCTGGACCAGGTTGATAGCAGAGTATCCTGGCAGGGCCCTGAAATAGCAGGGGGCTAGTATATCTGCCTGAATTGCTCTTACAGCTATCTGCTGTGCTAGGAGGTGCTCTAGGCCTTTACCTAGGGTAGAGAGGAGGCTAATTGGCCGCCAGGCATTGAGTTGGGTATAGCCCCTCTTTCCTGGTTTTGGTAATATTATTATCTTTGCTGACTTCAGGCTTAGTAGAAAGCAGCCTTCCTCCATACACCTGTAGTATAGTTATATAATTATATCCCCTAGTACGGGCCAGAGCTCCCTCCAAGCAGTGGTGGCAAGTCTGTCCTCCCCAGGGGCAGACAGGGGTGGGGCACAGAGAGCAGCCCAGCAGTGCTCTTTTATTGGCAGGTATAGTAAGTCCAGGGGCTTGTATAGGGGTCCCTCTTCTGTCTGATTTGGAAGCAGGGCCCCCTTCTCTTAGAGGTGACTAAGGAAGGCGTCTGCTTTGCCCTGTAGGGTAGTAACCTAAGCCCCTTATATATTTAGGGGAGGGGCAGCTAGCTGGTCTAGATATCTAATCTATCTAGCAAGTTTGAATATATCTATAGGTGCTGTGGCTTGTTCAATCTGCTGCTTCTAGTATTCAGCCTTTGCCTGTATAATAGCCTTCCAGAGCTGTTTATAGTCAGGGTTTTATTACTATCTTGTTTAGTATAGTATATCTATTAGTTCTGGAGTCTACTATAGGGTCCTGGAGAGTCTGCAAGTATTATATCTTGATATACCTTGTATTGCAAGTTGGGATATCTGGACCAGCTATTCAGCTAGTAGGTTAATCAGTAGGGTTAGGTCAGGTGGGCTTGCCAGGGCTCTGGCTTTCTCCCAGTTGGTAGAGCCAAGCTTGTATATAGGCAAGGGCTCTTCTTGATCCAGTATTATTCCAATTATTGCATGGTCACTTGGAGTCTTTAGATGGTCTTCTACTAGGGCCCTTAGTGGTAGGTTAGAGAAGACAAGGTCTAGGGTATTTGGTCCACGGGTGGGGGTGCCTGGCTCGAGGCGAGGTTCAAGCTCATAGGTATTAAGCCAGTCTAATAGTCCTGTTGCGCCAGGTATGACAGCATGAGACTTAGTATCTAGCTGCCAGAATAGATACTAGATATTAAAGTCTCCTGCTAGGATAGTGTTCTCTGGCAGGGTATATCCTAGGAGTATAGAAAGTATAAGGGTGTTAAGCCAGTACCAGCAGGGGCAACTGGGTCATTAGGAGGCTGATAGATATTAATAATAGTAAGGCCTGCTATGTAGATTGTGGTGATATCTGGAGAAATAGGTTCTAGGAGGGAATAGGCTGGGAGATCCCTTTATATATATATTAGAGTTCTGGGCCTGGCAGTCCATCAGGTTGGGGGACTGAATAGCTGATATTGTGGGTAGGTCTTTGTTAGGTGTTTTGCTGTATTTGTCCAAGATCCTTGGACAAGGATAATATCTGCTTCAAAGGAGAGTAGCAGGTCATGTACAGCGCCCCCCCTTCCTATATTAGCTTGGAGTATTTTCATAGTTTAGGTAAGGTCAGGGCTTGGTTTAAGAGCTCCTGGGTAAGCTGTCTTGTAGGCTGGTTTGTAGTATAGGTATTATCTGTTTATTGTTTAGAGCTTTCTTCTGCTTTCTTCTGCTCCTGTTAGAAGGCAAGCTAGCCTGCCTTGCAGATAGCAGCTAGAGCATCTTTTGAGAGGCGGGTGACAGTGTTCCTCTGGATATGGGGTCTGGCTGGGTATTTTTAGAAGTCTGCTGCATGTGGGCTGCAGCAGTTAATATACTATACATGGCAGTTGTGTTCCTGTTTTGAGGATCTACAGGAGATATAGTATTTGCTGGAGCAGCAGGCCCGTGTATTATGGAAGTAGTAGCATTGGGTGCATTGCAGAGGCCTTTGCTTGGGGCGGGTGGGCCTTGATAGGCCAGACAAGCCAAAGAGTTGCAGGGGGTGTTATAGCTTTTTTGGAAAGGTTATGACTGCTGTAATAGAGTCCCTCTCTACTGGGTATTTTGAGAGCTTGGCCATGAGTGGCTTAATGCCAGTAACGCGCTCTGCTTCCATGCTAATATCTGCAATTATTGTATCTATTTATCTATCCAGGGACCAGAGTTGTTTTGGGATCTGGGAGATAATAACCTGATGGTGCTCTATTAGAATTTCAAAGTACCTATCCCCAGCTAGGCTTGCAGCCTTCTCTGATAGTAGGAAAGCCTTGCCCTGTTCCGTTGTACTGATTGCATACCCGGTTGATATTACTTGCACCTGTGTGATCCCGTCCGGAACCTTCCCAGCAAGGGTGACCCGGATGCCATGTGGTCCAATAGCCCGGAGGCTGGAGGATGCTGGGAGGCGGAGGAAGATGCGGTGGTCAGTCTTGTTTGACTGCTTCAGCTTTTGTTGTGCTGTTTGCTTGGCTTGCATAGGGTGCTCAGGGGCAATAGTTTGCCAGTTCCCCTGGCCAGCTCTTGGGGCAGTTAGGGATGCCCAGGTTGTAGGCTGCGGGGTTCGCCTGTTCGGGGGCCCTTTGGAAGCTTCAGGAGTGGGAGGTTGGTTTGGCTGTTCCATCTGCCTGGGTGGCTGTGGGGGTGCAACCGCAGGCATCTGAGAAATCTGCTGAGGGGAGTCCTGCTTTGCAAGGGTGACAAATCTGGCTGCAATCCCCCGGGCCAGGTCTCTTGGGCGGCCCTGTAGGGAGGAGACGGTTAGATCTAGAGCTTTGGCGAGAGAGGTCATTGCCAGTTTCCAATCATTAAGAAGGACTAGCTGGTCATCTGCTACCATGCCGACCTGTTCGCAGATTGATAGGGCTTGCGGCATATGAGGTATAGGGGCAGGAGCTGCATTGGGAGTCTTCTGCGGCGAGAATAAGGCCCTCCTCTTCAGGGAGTTCCGGGGTAGGGGGGTCGGGGTTGTAGGCCCTGAGGGGGGGTCAGAGTTTTCACCCAGGAGCGGAGTGCCCGGACGGGCTCCGTCTTGGGGGGAAAAATCCACCTCCATGGGGTGGAGGGGATGAGCAATAGACAGAGCGTGAGATCAGTTGTTAGAGCAATAGGGGGTCCTGTTCTCCCCTTGACGTGGTTTTTGTTCGCCGGTTGATTTCTGGCTAAGTAGTAACCACCTCGAGAGCTGACATCCTGGGACCACCACGTGATCAATCAGCCAGCCATATCTTGTGGAAGAACTCCTGTTAGATCCAGTTCGACGGGATTGGCTAGAAAACTTGTTCAAGTTACCTAGCTCACTCTTGATCAGCTCTATATCAATGCAGGCTGACTCCAACTGCACATATCAGGGAGTGCAGGCCACATACTATGTGGGGGCGTTGTATGGAAATCACGCGGGGCGAAGAAGAAAGAGAGATGATTGCCGCTGAAGGCTCCAAAACTGGAGTGAAAGAGTAGTTGAGTGGGAGCCGGCTTTGATTCCCTCCTCTTAGGTTGAAGATATGTTTGGAAGACCACGTGTACTAGTCCCTCAAGTGGCGGCAGCGTGATGGGTGAACATCAAGGGTCCAGGCACCAGATCAAAAAGACTGACCGGCGTGGCCTTGATGAGAGGGTCTCAGCTCGGCGTGGTTTACGATTTTTCTATCGTGGCTCGGACATACCGGGCGCTGTTTCGTCAGATGTGATAGAGGATGATTGCTATCTCAGCTAAGCTTCATGCTCAAGGATCCTAAAGAACAATTGGCGAATCGAGTGAAAAATATCGATGTCATTCTCCGATCCGTCAAGCACTCGAAACGAAGGTATAGAGTATCAACAGTAGAGATTAATGAACAGATCAAGGCTACCTCAACTTTGAGCGCACAGGAAAGTGGCTCGTGATTTTCAATGATGCAGATATACAGCAGTGTGGCTAGCTGATATCGGCTCTGAGAACTTTCTTCACAATAGTAAGCAAGACCATCCTGTTCGCTAGCCACAATTTAATCTTGCTGTGAAGCTTACAAGTGACAATAGCACCCTTGACAACACAGCTCAAGTGCATGAAATACGTAAGGATGAGTGAAACAAGAGGTTTCCATAATAGTTCCAGTGCCAGCACGCCGAGAGGAAGACGTTAAGAGGCAGCTTAAACCACGATATAATGAAGAGAGACGACTTTCTTATTTATTGCTGTTAAGGTGAACATGACCCGAAACAGTGCTCTATATTATCACGTCAATACATCCTATCTACAGGCTGCATCTGAATTTTAGGCTACTAAGCTGCAAGGGAACAACGTGCCTTTTCTGAAAGAATACCTGAAGATTGGAACCCTAGTTTGTGATCATGCGTGATGTCCTGATAAGCCGGTTAACACGCTATTGCTTAAAAATTAGACTTCAGTTGCATGCCAATGATGCCATGAGGACGGTGACGAAATTGTACTAAAGTTTTGACGCCTTTGCTGCTCCACCTTCAAGCTGATCAGCACCGGTATTGTGCATATTCATTCAGCTAGCCTCCTTAACCTGACCTTCATCTCATGCAATATCTGCGCCCTCGTGCTTGGTGTATTTCTTGAGCTGGGCTGCAGCAACTTAGCGATAGTTTTTGGCTTGGGCTATAAACTAGGGCCCTGCGTTTACTGATGTGGAGATTGTATGTTTGAGAGATGCGATTATATGTTAGATTTCTCACCCATCAGGTCTTTGGAAGCTCGCAAAAAGCCCTAGTGATGTTTTTCAGCTCATTCCGGAATAAAGAAAGTCAACCTCGGCATCGAGGCAGGCAGGTAACCAAACACCTAGATATATCCCGCAATACTGACTTGAAGGTGGCTTTCCAGACAGTCTGCTCTCCGTTACGCACACTTGCTAGATCGTGATGTCGCACGTTGGAGTTCCGCGCATTCGATGGGGGAGGGATGGTGCCGCATTCATTCTCAAGTAACTGGTGTTTGACATTTATCTAAGATGGTAATATATTCAGGAACGTAGATTTCCTCCATTCTCAGAAGAATTCTACATATTGGGTATTCGGATTATTTAGGTTAAGTTACTTGTTTATCCAGGGGCGGAGAATCTGCGCTGACCTGGGGTTAGCAAATCTAGTTATAGAGAATATACTTGATAGTTGATTTATATTTACTTTCCTACCTATCATCCTATAAACTGGTCATGACATTCATAAAAATGTGCCCAGGAGGGATTATTTAGGCTTCTGATGGTCGAAAGAAACATATCTTTTTTTTTATACATAACTCCTATCCCGTTTCAACATGACTATCATATATGCATATACATTCGTAGTAAAATCTCGAAGGTATCATAGAACTGCCTGCGCCGTCTATCCAGACTAATCAACCCCTTCTTTTCACTTTGCATTTAACATTGTGAGCGCGGTGGAACCATGATCCTTTCACCTCCCAACGGTCAACCAACATCTCAAATTCAAACTCACGAATGAGGGCGGGAAGCAGTTTATACATCTCGATATTGCTAATATGCCTGCCAATGCACATGCGCGGTCCGTACCCAAATTGCAGCATCGACCGCTCCATCCGTCTCGTGGCCTCCGCGTCTTCCAGCCACCGTTCTGGAATCCACTCTTTCGCATCGGCTCCAAAAGAGCGTTCATCGAAATGAACAGCCGCGGGATTGACGATGACCTCAACACCACCAGGAATGTAGGTTCCTCCAATATTCGCACCATCCGCTGGTGATTCACGTGGCAGTCCGATCCCCAGAGAAGGATGCACCCTCATGCTTTCCAGGATGACTGCATGGAGATATGGAAGTTTTCTTGCATCGTTGAACCGGATGGGGAACCGTAGTCGGCCGTCTTCGAATGCGGCATCAATTTCCCCCCTCAGCCTTGCCAGCTTGTACGGATTCCCGTGCAGGTGGTAAAATATGCTGGTCAGCGCGGTGGCAGTGGTGTCGCTCCCAGCCCAGATCACAGCCCAAACCTCGGTCACAACGTCAGCCACCGTCCATGAGGCCATGTCACTATCATTCTTTTCCCTTTCTTGGACCATATCCAGGAGGCCAGTCAAGATATCACTTTCGGAAGGAACCTTCCCTTTCTTCATCTCCTCCCATCGTTCAAGGGTTGCTCTTTCGGCCTGTTTGGTGACGTCGAGCATCCCCCTCACTCCATCACGGGAGCTTTGAAATACAAGTTGAGAGAGCAGGTAGAGACTTCGAACCCCCCAAGGGAGGTATGTAGTCGCAGCGCCAATGTCCGGCATAACTCCCATCAGATAACACCACCCATTGTAGTCGGCTCCGTCCCGGAGCATGCCGAAACCCTCCCTCCGGCCGTGGAAGACCTCACCAATCACATCAAATGTGTATCGCTCCAGCCAGACGCTCATGTCAAACACTTGCCCTGACTCACTGTGCTCCTGCATGCGCTGCTGGAACAGATGGATCAGGCGATCTACACATGGCTCGTACCTCAGCACATTGCCTTGCGCGTACAGGCCGCCGACAAGCCGCCGTCTCTCAGCATTCTTGGCATCGTCGCGCTCAGAGAAGCTGTCTGTCCGCGCATTGGGGACATGGGGATCAAAGCTATCGTAAAATGCTGCCTTGCGCCAGACCTTTCCGTTCTTCGTACCGAAAACCGTCTCGATAGCGTCCGGGTGACGCACGGCGAGTATATTTGGGCCAATGCGGGCGATATCGCCAAATTGTTCGTGCAGGGAGTGCTGGACGTCCTGGGGATTGCCGGAGCGGATCCTCTTAAAATACCAGAGTGGGCTAATGGCGGCCCAAGCGGGGCCTGGAAAGTGTCTCAGAGGGTGGAAGTAGCGATTGTATACAATGAGCGACGTGATATATACTACCGCTAGAGAGACACCGAGCTTGACGCATGGCCAGAAGATGTTTGCCAGGGAATAGGAAAAAGATATTGCCATTTTTGACCGCTGCGCAAACTTTTCAACCTGCCCGCTCTGAGCGAGCGGCTGGTTGGGAATGAAGTAGACTTAATATAAGATAGCAGACACGGCAGAGCCCTTGGCAGCCTATACAATGCGACATGTCTCCACTACTAAGCGAGTAGCCAGATATGACTGGTTGCTAAGACAGATCGACAGCTGCCAACGGCAGCATGCTCAATGATAGGGAATATTTTGCACGTTTACAGAGTAGACCTGCAAACCCTTCATGCTGAAGGATGGTCCTCGGTCAGTCCCTCAAATCACATGTTTGGCGTCCATTATTATACCAATACGTTAGTGCAATCTCTTCAGTCGCCATTTGGTATTTTCCGTAGGTAGCTCTTTGCTGTCCCCGAAACTTTTTCCGGCTTTAAAGTCTTATTCAGTTATGTGGATGACCTGCTCAAAGCATTTCAGGACTTCCGGGTAAATGCCGTTACTCAACCACTTACAGGATGCTGTCAGAAGTATTGGATTATTCCTCTCGGCAACGTTGAGTCGTTGAGTCATTGGTACACAGTACTCTTCTGACTACCAGATGGTTGTAACTAGGCTACGCTATTCCTGAGCCGCGAAACATTGAAGCACTACCATAGGCTGTTTAACCTCACAGAATGTCCATCGCCGTTTAGCTGACGCTATGTGCAGGTGGCAGGGAGGATCATGCTGGCCACTTTTCTCGCAGCCAATGGTCAAGCAGATGTCTATAATTACAGGGTTCTATAAAAAAAAGATCAGCAATCTGAATCCCTCTTTCCTGTCACTACCGAAAAAGGCGCGGTCTAGTTTGTCACTCATAACGTGGGTTCACGCCACTGAGGAAGTTGGCAGAGGGTAGAGTTATGGACGCTTGATGAAGGAGCCAGCAGCTCGACTTGTGGACTTGGTGCATAAACAAAACGATAATAAGCAACTGTGTATGGCACTTACAGCTTCTCAATAGTGAAATAGATATTAATTTCATCGACGCAATCAGGTCTTATGCAGGGGCACCCTGAGGCGAGGAAGGTGGAGGTTCGTCCAGACCGAGCTTGCCTCTAGGTTGCTGCAGCTGGCGTAAATGGGCAAAACAAGGGGAGTACTAACACACGTATTTATATTAACTTTCGATGCTGGTGTCCATAATACTAACTACTAGCATGTGAGTTGGTGAGGGTGTTACAACATACCTTTCTATTATTCTTTTATTGAGAAGGCTTGTCCTTATATTTCCAAAACTCTTCATTTTAAACCTTACACTTTGTGAATTCAAGCGTCCAGTATTCTATTATACTAAGTAAGATTACGAGCAATTCCAGTAAAGCCTTAATACTACATATAACAATGAAACAGATTCAGCAATCGAAATGGCCAAACTCGACGCCACTTTGCCAGTCCTGCTAACACTTGGGGGCCTTGGCATCACGTGCAGGTGTCGCACAACTAACATGATCATGATTTATTCCCAGGACCGCGCTAGTTGGCCGGTCCTCCTAGTCACAGTGGCAGGTTCCATCATCGTTTAAACTACACCTCAGTTTATACACCTCAGTTCCTGAGGAGGGTGCTAGCTTGACAGGAGCTCTGACTGCTTTATAATATCCCCCACAGCTTTTGAGAACCTCAGAACCAGAAACAAGAACCCTGAACAGTATTCGATTGTGTTTCCAGAACCGCATGTCTGAACAATCGCGTCTCTAACCATCATGGACTTGAGCGGCAGCAGCCCATTTCCTGCATCGAAATTTTCACATAATAACTAGGAGACTCGTGCGTATTCGAAATGAGTACTCTGACCCGTAGAATACAGAATGGGCACAGGGAATGAGGGAGACAAATTGTGACGGAACCGCCGGTGATAAGCGAGGCTAAGACCAACTGACAGATAAGCTTGGATCATTTTAATTCGCTAAGGCAACAGTAAAAAGAGCGTTTGGGGACACTAACACTTTAAGCGGATGGCAGTGAATCAATAGCCGCGGCGACGGGCCCTAATTAGGAAGTTTTAGGGCTACCCCACCTTCAGAATGCAACCGTCAAGCTTTTCGATAAGCCTTTTCAACCTTTTGCGTCGGGATCATTTTGAAGATGAAAGTCATCTTCAATCGGCAGTTAAGACAACAGGATCTGTCACTAGGTCGAGATATGCTTGTCACCCTTCCCCAATACTCTTCCTGACGCACCTGCCGTCCAGTTGGGGTCACCCACATCACTGTACCTGCGCACGCGAGAGTTCTCTCCTTCTGTTCCCCCCTTTTTCATTTCTTAATTCCTCTAGTAGCAACAGTTGGCCTATTGATCTACACAAGACTGAAATCACAATGGTATCTGACTCTGATCCCGAAAAAGGCGTCCACGCCGTCAGCTGCGCGGCCGAGAAGGGTATTCCCCAAGTCAGCTCCAACGATGCACCTGGCCTAGAGACTACCCAGCTCTCCGATAACGCCTCAGGAGGGGGTGTCTTACTTTGGCTCAACGGGCTGGAAGCACGAATGGACAGAAAACTCGGCGTGGAGTCGGAAGCCATCGACCGTAAACGCGCCGAAGACAAGAAGCCCGTGTCTTGGTTTGAGGAGCTGACGATGGCTTTGCTGTGGGCTAGTGGAGTCATGAACACATCCTGTTTCGCGACAGGGTTCCTCGGCTGGGAATTCGGTCTGAGCCTCAAGCAATCGATCCTTATCGTCATTTTCGCTTCCATTCTCGGCGGCGCGCTGACTGGGTTCTGCGCGACGTTTGGTGGCGCAACTGGTTTGCGTCAGATCAGTGTAAGCCGGTATAGCTTCGGCTGGTGGCCCAACAAACTCATTGCGTTTCTCAACGGCATCCAGCAGATGGGATGGGCGGCGGTCTCGTGTATCACTGGAGGTCTGGCCTTGACTGCAGTTTCGGATGGCCACGTCTCCCTAGTCTTGGGAATTGTCATCCTGGCGGTCGTGGCACTTTTTATCTCTTTCGTCGGATTGAATGCGATCCTAGTTTATGAGCGATACGCTTGGATGATCTTCTTCGTCATCTTCATGATTATCTATGGTGAGACCGGTCGATATGCGGACAACGAGAGTCCGGCAACCGCCGAAGGACTCACTCTGTCGGGATCGCTGCTCAGTTTACTAGCAGTCGTCTACGGTTCAAGCGCCTCGTGGTGTACCATGGCCAGCGATTATTATGTCCACTATCCGGCCAATGTCAACCGCGTCAAAGTCTTCTTCATGACGACATTAGGGATTGCCTTGCCTACATGTATTCCCATGATCGCAGGCTGCGTGGTCGCCTCTGCGTTTAAGAATAAGCAAGAGTGGCAAAGTGTTTATGAGGACCAAGGACTGGGCTATCTCATCCAGGACATGCTGCATCCACGCGGATTTGCCAAATTCCTCCTGACGCTTCTAGTTCTATCCGGGATTAACCAAAATGTTATCAGCATTTACAGTGCCGCTATCTCCTTCCAGCAACTGGCTCGACCATTTGGGCGTATTCCGCGTTTTCTCTGGACATTATTCTGCTTTGCCTGTATTCTGGCGTTAGCTGTGGGCGGACGAGCAAAGCTGAATGAGTATCTTCAGAATTTCCTCAGCTTGCTCGGTTACTGGTGTACAAGCTACGCCATTATCCTGTTCCAGGAGCATTTTATCTTTCGCAAGGGTAGCTTCGAGAATTATGACCTGGAAGGGTGGAACGACCCGGCCAGGCTACCTGTCGGCATTGCTGCGGCCGTAGCCTTTTGCCTCGGCATTATAGCATGGTGCATGGGAATGGACGAGACATGGTTCATTGGGCCTCTGGCTAAGGTGATTGGAGAGTCTGGCGGTGATGTTGCCAACGAGCTGACTTTCGTGGTTACTGCCGTGACCTATGCTCCGGCGAGGTATTTGGAGTTGAAATATTTTGGTCGTTAAAACCAGAGGGATGTTCAATAAGACAAAGCATATTAGAGCTTACTGTCTCCTCTTAATTTCACATTATCAATGTTCCAAATTCATTTATGTGAACCTGTTCCTTTTATGTTGTCGAACTGATTAGCACACCATATCCATAGCCCCTATGTTACTCCATAATTCATACTATAGTTTCAACAGAGAGCTTTTTTCCCCTTTTCTTTAGGGCATGATATTTCTCATTTCCTATAATGCATACTCAATCAAGGACCGCACAATTTCTGTATTTCTTTGGACAGCAGGTTAGATCCAACTACCACCCGATTCCCATGTCCCTGCCATCACGAACACCCTGTCACATCATAGTTACAACTACTAGGCACTCCGCCCCCAGTAATAGACACGTCCTCGAAAGCCAGGTTGGAGCAGGATTCTGTACCGCACAGAATGTAGTAGTCTTGCCCCGATAAAGCCATCGACCCTGTTACATTCTGCCACAAAATATTCTCCACAATTACACCGGACGATGGAATTCCTGTAGGCCCTCCGTTCAGATAATCCTGCTGGAGATCAATACCATAAATAGTGATGTTGTTTACTGCGATGTTAGAGTAAGTCACATTCGATACGAATCCGGTTGTGTTGTAGTTGGTTTTGATCCGGGCGCCATTCTGAGAGTCAATAACAACTGAGTTTGTGAACTGGCCTTTTGTTAGTACATGATACCATGAGCGTTGAGAGCTATGAATTATACCAGGATATTAGTGACGTTGTTGTTGGATTTCCCCCCAACTGAACCAATGGACAAGCCGTGTCCTCCGCTGCACAGCATTTCCGAAACAGTCATGTTGTTTCCGCTGGTGATGGCCACGCAATCATCCTGATTGTATACCGAATTGCGCCGGATGGTGATATTGTAAGAACTACTGACATCGAAGCCGTCGGAGTTGTGCGCTGCAGCTAAACCACTGCTTCGAGCATTCGGTTCATTTCCAGCCGTGTTGTTCAGAACCATATCTTGGAAGATGAGATTCGAGCAACTGCTGATTGAGAAGAGATGAACCGGCCAATTCTGAATATATAGCCTCTCAATTACTGAGTTTCCCGTCACTTTATTGACTACGATGAAATGGTCGGGCTTCGGCACGCCTCCATTAGAACCCAAGCCGTCCCAATAAGTCTGGCCATTCCCGTCAATCACAGCGCCTTCTGTTGCGGTGATGGTGATGTCCTTTCCTCCAATGGTTACTGGATCGAAGGATGATGAATTCGTGAAGCCAAATGTTGTCAGTCCATCAAACGTGACCGTGGTTCCCGTTTGCAGGTTAGACAGGTCAATGGCGGACCCATTGGGTACGGCAATGTTGGACAGCACGATGCTCGTACACGATGCAACAGCAGACGGTATCTGGCTATATTCAGTACAGGTACAGGTACTTCCGGTGGAAGTCGTAGTTGATGTTAGCGATGACGTTGATAATGTCAATGGTACCGTCGCTGATGATGTTCTTGATACTGTCGCAGATGCTGTCGTTGAAGTTGCTGTGACTGCGGTGGATATTGTAGATGTTCTGACAGTCGTGCTACAATTCTGATCTGCTTTCTGTGACACCTTTTCGTGGCCTGCCACGGAGCAAGAAGAGACAAGATCACTTTCCTCCAGGTAATCAGTATCCACCCACCACTCGTGTTGAAAGTTTTGCCCCAGAATTGACTGGATCTCGATCGGCGCATCCAATTGCTCACTGAAGCTCGCTCGCGGTCCCTCTTCCAGGACAGATCCAGGGCCGTAGTTTGCATACTCCGCAAATGTGACATTTTCCGTGTTAGGGCTGCTGGTCGACCATTGCTCCCACCCAGCCGGTGCAATAATTTTACCCAGGTAAGTCTGCTGAAACACAACGCGAGCGAACGACTCCCATGGCCGGCCGAGATAATTATCAGCAGCCGGCACGGTATCATTGATCCCTGATACATTAGAACGGCTGATCACATACCAGGACGGATTGCTATCGCTGCTCCGCCCAGAGGCTGTCACGCAGCCGGCTGAAATGGTCCGTATATCCACGTTTTCAAACCATGCCAGCGCTGTTTGTCCGAAGATGAAATCAACTGCCCCAACAATAAGACTTTTGGCGTATAGCTGGTAGCCTACGGAAAAGTCAGACCAGATAAACGGGAGATGCTACTAGACGCAGCGGATACTCACCTGTCTCTGCTAGGACGGTGTCCTGGTATCCGATAAATTGACAGCCATAGTAGCCCTGGTTTGTCTTATATGCGGAAAGGGCCAGGTTCTGGCCATTTTGCGGAATATGTCCAAATGTATTGACAATGTTGAGGTTGTATATCTTGGTATTTGTGTTCCATTGCCGCAGGGTCGCTGTATGGTCGTCATCGGTTGTATTAATAAGTGCAAGATTGTAGGTGATTGTGGCAGCATTTCCTTCGTACGAAGTTGAATCGCACGTATACCCCTGGATGGTGAGATTAGACTCAAGCGGAGGAATGTAGACCTGCTCCTCGTAGGTTCCAGGAAAGATAAAGAGCTCCTGGGAGACGTCTGTTGTGGCATTAAGTGCATCCACCCCTTCTTGCACAGTTTTGTACGATTCTGGGTACCCAGGTTCACTTTGGTCGACGACGATTGCGCCTCTCGATGGAGATGTTCTGGCCTTGGACCCTGTGCAAGGAATTTGGAATTGGTTATCCCAGACAGGATATCCAGGAAGCCATTCAGACACCACAGACCCAGCAAAGCAGCTAGACAAAAGGAAAATGAAGCTTAACATGATCGTAGGTGCTATGATCATAGGTAATGCTTGTGCAATAGGATGTTGTAACTGAGTCGGGTCTAACCAACGATTGAATGGTAAGCGGCGGGACTACTTAGGCATCTTTATAGTCCTTATCCCTCGGCGGTCAGGAAGTTCTGAGCCTAGAACATAATTCCCAGCAACCGATAAATGATCAGGTCAAGATTGGAATGTGTGGTACCTGATAGAGCTCCTACATTCCCGCGAATTGGGAGTTGTTCTGCTCTGATTTTAGGAGGGTCAATATCCACCATCCATCGAACCCGGAAATTTGCATGTTGGCTTTAAACATCAGTATAGTAAGAAATATAGAGTCCTCTCCGGTGTACTTCGTCCACTCAGTGGAGCTAACTCTAGAAATAAGAGTTTTTCCGTCAATGAAAGCATTGCAAATAACGCATCCGGCACCCGTTCGAAGGCGAAGAAGGCTAAGCTTTGTAAAGAAGGCTTGTCTCTCTTGATCCGTGGAAAAATTTCTCGGCCTCTGTAGCATTTATAGCATTACGCGTAATATGTATCAGATTGTGTGACAAGCTATGCCTGAATAATAAACGGCGTTGAGGACAGAGGAGAAATAACGGTGACGCTGAATCCCAACTCTAACTTAGGGCTATTGCAGTCTCTAATAATTTTACGATATTCTCTTTCTTCGCTATAACAGCTCTGGATATTAGTATTTTATGCAAAAATTTTCTAGAATCTGGTTATACTCCATGTATTAGGAGCATAACTGCACTTTCTAGATTATCTTACTCTGAAGTATAGAAAGGAGCGGACCAGGCAAGGTTATTAACGTGGTTAACCAATCCTCTTCTGTGATCTAACGAAAGTTGTTTCGCGAGGAGGCGAGGCAAGCCGTTCCTACCACCCTTTTAAATAATATGGAACATTTCTTATGGTAAGTCGCTGTTACTCTGGAAGCAAAAGCGGCAGACGCTTGAGGACGGCCGGCTATTAATGTAGTGGATGGCAGTTATGCCATGTGGTTTGCCTCCTGTCTCATTCGGCAGCTGAGAGATATTGAATGAGGATTTGTTTTGCTGTACAGAAGACAACCTCAGTAAAGAATTCCAGACCGTCCACTCCAGTATATGTACGCTAATCCAAGGAACAGTAGTATAATTGCTATTTTATACATAGTACAACCAGACATAATTTCAGTGGTAAGCCGAAGACGTAGGGGCAGTGGGCAAGACTCGTTGATTGATGCAGTTTTTCAGATGAAAGGATAAGAAACACGTCTTCTCCATACTCTTAGACGCATTCAAGCTGAATCTGCTCCCATGGTAGCCAATACAAAACCTCTGGCTACCCCTTTCCGGTGCATCATTATTCCACGCCTTGGCGTGGCAGACTTACGGGCCTAGGCCCTCGCCGTTGGGACCTGTCCTTTCTCCTCTTCCCCTCAGCCTGAGGCATGCCCTGTATGATACTTACCAGCTTGATAGACCTCTATTGATTTCCTACCAAGACAGGTTTGCCAGTCCTGTAAATTGTTCTGCAGCAATCCGATACTGAAGGTTGTTGCCCACTTCCTGCCTAGAGAGAAGGCTCATCCACCCAAGCTAACACTTTACAGAGACGACCTAGCCTGGTGCTTCAAGCCCATATTGTCCGTCCTTTATACAGTACCCATCCCATTCAAGCATTACAACAAAATAGGTTGCATTCCTTCCCTATGGCAGGATCTCGGTGTCAAATTATCCGCGCACCTTCAGACGAACCTCCCCGCGGCATTATTTCCGTCTTTCTTGCTGGAACGACCAGCAAAGTCGACGCGAATGATTGGCGGGACTCGTTATGTGCCTCCCTCTCGAATATATCTGTCACCTTATATAACCCATATCGAGCTGATTGGGATAGCTCGTGGCAGGAGGATATTGATTTCCCGCCTTACCGCCAGCAAGTGGAGTGGGAGTTGGATAAACAGGACCAGGCCGATATTGTTGTCGTTTATTTTCACCCAGCAACGCAAGCGCCGATCAGTTTGTTGGAGCTTGGGTTATGTGCACGGGTGCCGGGGAAAGCTATCGTGGTTTGCCCGGAGGGATATTGGAAGAGAGGCAATGTGCAAATTGTGTGCAAAAAGTTCGGCATTGAAATCGTGGACGACGTGAACAGCCTTAGAGCGGCAATAATGAAGCGATTGCCGGATTTCCATAAATTATCATATCAGGAATTGCAGACTGAGGTTATGTGAGGAGCCGAGGATATTAGCTGCATAATTCGAGTCGTCCGACATATTCTGACTCGTCGCTGATACGTGGCTAGTCTTCAATCCACAAGGTTAGACAAACTTGAGGCTAAGCACGGTGGATCATCCTAGACCACCAATCTACTTTTGTAAATTTTGATTTTTACCTTATTTAATTTGTAACAGTGCCCACAAGTTGTCTGGAACTATTCTGGAAGCTGAGGAGTTGAAAGCGCGCATGTCCTGTGACATGAAGTAGGGTTGACAGTCAATCAAGGCGCCTCAGATCAACAATCGCCGCAAGCTTGATCAACTCTTTGTGCCTTTCCTATGCATCCTTGTACCAAATAAAGCAATGTCTGAGGGTGTTTTGGTACTATGCAGAATAAAGAAAATGGTCTGCTCATTGTTCCAGCAGGGCTCAATGATAAAGATTAGCATAGAATATTATAGCAGATGGCTCGAGTCGGCAATCACTTACGCAGCTTACAAAAGTCTCTACTCCATCCTAATCTTTAGATAAGTCTTTCTGCCTCTATCCTGCACCTAAGCACATTAAATGGCCGCGAAAAGAAAAGCTGCAGCCCTTACCAATAGAAGGGACAAGCCTAAGTCTGCTCCTGCACCACGAAAACGCCGCTGCCAAAAGTATACCGCCCACATCAGCTGCACCGATCCATTCCGCTGTCTCAATTTTGACTGCGCGAGTATTATTTTCGAGTACCTGGATCCTGTGTCCATTGTTCGCTGCGAGCGAGTCGACAAAGCCTGGAGGAAACTCATGCGACTCTGGATATGCACCCTTGGTCTTCGCATCCATTTCCCCGACGCCTGGAATCCAGAGATTGAACAAGACGAAAACGTGTCAGTCAAGGCTTATAAAGAGCAGGCTGCACCATTTGCAACCTTCCCCGCTGGCAAGGCGAGCGCCGGGCGCAAAATCTCGGCGTACATGAAGCTTTTTACTGTAGCGGGGGACTATGCAGCCTGGTACGATGGGCGCCGTATACGCTGGCAGGACCTCAGTTTCCGTGCAGACGGGTCACTCCACTCGACTCAGACAGTGAAACTGGAGCTGAAGGAGGACGAGGACCTTGTCCAGATAGAGAGCCTGCGTTTGAACAAGGAGGGTTGTCTTCTGATTCGGGCATTGCCAATGATTGGGACGTATAAGTACGTATTAAGCCAACACAGTTGGATAGGTTGAGGGGTTTTATGAGCTGATTGAATGGCAGGGACTTCCTGGTTGACTTAAAATCCGGAAAGATCAAGTGGAGGCGCGACGAGCTTGCGACAGTTGTCTTGGGTCAGATGGTTGACTGCCGTATACTGAGGCCAGTGTTGCTTGGTGCAGAGAGAGCATACTACGTGAACGATCGAGTCATTGCAGCCCTTGATATCAACTCTGGTGCCCTGCTGTACGAGACCCCACTGCACATTGCAAACTGGGAAGACGCTTGGCACATTGAGATTTTCGGCCGTAAATGCCTTTCTGAAAACCACTCTGCCCTAGTCAAACTTGCAGGCCGTGAGGTTTTCGTGTGCATTATACCCGTCCATAACGCGTTGCACCGGAGCAGCATCCTCCACATCATGGACAGTGAGACAGGGAAAGCGCTTCCACAGATTCCGTTTACAAGGCAAGACCGCACAACACTTTTGGTTTCGCCGGACCAGCGCGGATTTGCAGTCGTGGACAATACGCCTGACTTCAAGGCACTGATAATCAGAAAGTTCACCCCGGCACCGGATGAACGGTCTTTCGCGCAGCATCTCCAGCTTGTAGACCACCGGACGAAAGTATTCGGCTCGTTGGTTTCGATTCCTGTGACTGTCGATCCGTTCCGGTCCCTTGTGGTCTTAATCGACGAGTACCATGAGCCTCGAGTCGCGGCGTTGATCGAGCGCGAGGGAGCTTTAAACAAGACGATGCAGGCGCACAAGAACACCTACGGCACCAAGGGCAATGTATTGTTCAAGGGCATGCATCGGGAAGTTACCCTTCCGCCCACACGAACTGGTGGCCCTCGCCGATCGTTTCTGTCCAATGATAGGATGCACCGCGGAAATGACATTCTTCATGTGCACTTGGTGGATGGGCATAGGGCAGTCATTGAGACCAATCGCTGGGTTCCTCGGCCGGCGTGGTCGGAAGCCTTAACACAGTGTCACAATATGGCTGAGTATATGATTCTGGATTTCAAGCTGCGGCCCGGCGAGGTGCATCCCTGTGATGAGGAGGATTCTGAGCAGGCTACACCGGAGACTTCGCCGGACGATGGGATAGGATTCTTGTTTCTCTAGCCGAATTAGACTAGCGGATATATACATCTATATGTGATGAAAACAAGTGACTATGCGCGGGGCACATCACCCCTCTAAGAAGACTCTTCCGCAATATACGAATCAGCGTAGTTGTTCTCTGGAGCTTAGAGCCCTGAAAAGAGTCCTGTGGAGTGTGAACCGGCATAACTGTATTGCGTTTAAACTTTTACAAGCGAGAGCAACAATTTCCGCTGAGGTGGGAACTTCGGTACGGGCATAATGGGAACTATGAACTACTTATGGAGTTGATATTTGCTTTTCCTCCCGCTCTTACTGGTTCGATATCAGTCACTATGAATAGTGAAAGGATGCTTTCTTAGAACTTGTTTACTTAATCCAACAATGAAGATTTACGGGCCATGTATCGCTATCTCTATTCACGCCTACGAAACCGATGATTGACATACAAGATCGAGAACGAAGCTAAATGAGTAAAATATCTCACCCCAGAGTTCATTTATTACGTACCATACTCCTTTCAGTCCCTCAGTCATGCCTGAGCACGAAGCCCCAACTCCAGGTCTGGTATGCTTTAATCTGACCACACCCATTCAAAGCCGCCATACTCGAAGTTATCCTTAATCCTAGTAAGAACACTATTAATAGTTCTTTAAATATAATCCAACATTATACGTCTTGGGGTAAATCGAGGGTTTCACCTTATACTCTTCTAAACTGTACACTATTTCGGGCGTGGTTGGTACACTCGCGGCTTTGTGTCTGCACTTTGTCGAGCCAATGCTTTGTTTCAAAACCATTCCTTGTACAAAGGCTATCATACATTCAGCTGTAGAGACATTTATGGTAGAGAGACAATATGTAGCTGAGCCAACCCATCGACACAATCATTCGCTTTGGTGGCAATCGAGCACTCGTCAGAGTCTACAGTCAAATACTTATCAAAGCCCACTTATCCGATCACTCTATGTTATTTCGTTCGCAACACCAACCGCATCAGAGAAAATTTTCAAAGAGGGAAAATAGGAGAGTTAAACAGCGAAAATGCCCCCCGTGAAACGCAAAGCCCCGACAAAGCCCTGGTATGAAGTCGAGGAGACCCGCGCCTCCCAAGCCCGCAAAATCCGCCGCCGGAACGCTTCCCTTCGAAATGACCCATTCAAGTTCCTCAGCGACACGCTTGCTGGCCACGTACTCAATCACCTTGACGATATCCGGGATTTTGGCTGTGCCGAGTTGGTGACGACTCGCTGGCGGGATATCGTGGCGTGGTGGGTCGTCGATCAGTGCATGACAACAATGCGTGAAAACCTTGACAGGCGCGATCTTACCAAGAGCAGGGACATAGGGCTTTGATTGGTGTAATGGGGACCTTGACTGATGAGGAGAAGAACAAGCTACTCTGGGGTGGGAGAAGTGGTGAGGCAGGGAAAGTTAAGTGGGAGATCAAAGAGGAAGATGTGGTAACGAGCCCGAGGGTGAAAGTAGAGTTCAATGAATTGAACAAGTATGAAGATATGGGCGAGGATATGATGAACTTCAACAGTTTCTGGAGTGACAATGGGAATGGAAATGCAGTCAAGATCCGGGCCGAGAGTGCAAGTGGGAGCAGTTGTCTGAATGGTATCAAGAGCGAGAAAACCTACAAGGATATTGGGGGCGCTGATGAGACAGCACGAAAGTATAAGATAATTAAACAGGCTGGTGCGTATCCTTCATCCTTTAGCTATCCTTTCTTTTTAGAAGGGTAAGGCTAATGTTATTCGCTACAGCAAAACGCTACGTATCCCTCCGGAAAATTGCCGCCGGTAACGCCTCCTCTGGACGCAGCCTCGAGAATGTTGACTGGGTTGTCTCGGCCGGCGAGTATGTTGTCTGGGCTGAAGGACCGATAATATGCTCTCAGGATCTTGGTTTCCAGTCCAACGGGTCATTGTACCCGATCAACCGCGTCAACACACGTGGATGGTGTGACAACAAACCCGATTTCTGGGTGAGCCCTGGTGGTTATTTACTGGTCCGGGGATACGATGAGCGTGAGCGGTACTTTGTTGATACCTGTATTCACGCGGATAATGGAGCATAGCGTGGAGCCACAAAGGAATGCGGCTCAATCCAGTTCTGCAACAGTGCACAAGTACTGTTGTTGCCTTAACGGAGAGCAAGGTATACTCTCTAGATATGTGGAATCACACGCTTACGACGATGGATCTCGAGACAGGGAATACGCTGGCCATTGCACCGCTTACCAACGATGCTCTGGCCCGGCTGGATATAGGGTGCCACGCTGTGAGGAAGACGCCCAACGGTCAGGATGTGATTGTCACTTTTGCGCCTGCAGACCCAGATGCTCCGGTTCGAGGGCAAGTTATCCACACCCAGGTTGAGCATCCTCGAGACGGAAGAGGTTACAAGATTCAGGGATTGCAAGTGATTAACCCAGAAACCGGCGCAATCACGCACGTCTACCGCGACTTGGTCCTCTGGAGAAGTTATGGCCAGGTATTCCCCTCCTGGGAGAAGGAAAATGAGTTTGCTATCATTTCCACGGCAAAGGACAGCACTGGAGAGTACTCTGGTTGAAAAATGGAATTCTTTGCCCTAGACAATCAAGCGACTCTCACGGAAATTCGGACAGAAGTTTTCGCTGGCAATGCCGAATACCACCGCAAGCTCGCCGGCGATAACCCCAGCATTGACCCCTACCGGCACCTGTTCTTCGGTGCGAACGCAAAGGAACACCATCTCCCGGCAATTGTACCGATGCAAGACTCGCTGCCCGTTGACTTTAGGGTTACGTTTCAGGGTGGAACACAGCTGGACCCGGATCTCCGCATTGATCGGTGGCTGGTGGATGATAATGGGTCGGCGATCTCGCTACCCAGAGTTGCAAGACGGGACAAAGACCGCAGGTATTTTGCTGTTGAGTACCAGCCTTGGAAGGCTGTGCTGCGGTTGATTGGCAAGGACGTTCTGCTCCTGTGGTATGCGCCTGGGACGGATGGGAGCCAGGTGGGGGATTCGTATCTTTATGATTTCCATTTTCGCAGGCCTTTCGTTTATTCGGGCATGCTTAAGGGTGAAATGTAGGTTGTGAGTGTCCTAATAGAGGTTGGTTTTCCGTTGGGGTTCTTCGTTGATTATCTGATAGTACATGTTTAGAGAATGGCTTTCCAGGTTGAAACTTGCGTATAGAGGTGTAAATGTCTTATTATACTGTTCAAGCTCTCAGTTCTGCATCGATTTTAGTCTGTATGGGTTTCCAGGGGCTTCATTGTCTTCCTTGGGCGACGCTTAATCGTGGGCGCACAACTCACAGTTTCCCTTTAGGAAACCCGTCTTCTCCAAGATGAGTATCAAGGGTAGAACTTGGATGCGCAGAATCGGAAAGTATTGTTCATATTCTTTTTATCATAACCAGGGGTTCTCATCCAAGGATCTCTTTTGACCGGTCGTTGCGCACATTAACTCTTATGCAGTGGCTACCGGTACATAGGGGTTAATGCATGGCTATTTGGATGTCATTCGCCAGTGTCCGAGTAAAGAGCACCTATTCACTTCATAGCACATGTCTCTGTAGGCCGGAACAAGAACTTGACAGAATTGATCCTGGTCTTCTGCAATGAAATGTCGACTTTTCATCGGGTTACTCCCTCCAGGCACCTTGAGCAGCAGCCATTGCAAGAGCTAACATCACGAAATCCTTTACATGCTTTATGTTTCGGCACATAGCCTGATAATAGGTTTTTCTTGTAAATGATATCACACCAACGGCCATCAAAAGTAGTCCAATTGATGGAGGTGCGTCGGTGTCAGTATTGTGATACGGTTTTCCCGAAAATCAAGGAATCAAATGCTATTTTTCGCAGCTGCTATGTACAACTATATGAAGAGAGAATGCCCATCTCTCGTATGAATTGCGAGCTATAGCTTGAAGTCACGTCGCGTTGCATCATCAGTATCGTCAGTTCTTCATCTCAAGTCAGCAATTCCCTCAGTCCAGCAAAGCATTCGGCTGACGCCAGTGATAATCTAGCATCCGAGGTAAACAGCTATGAGAATATTAGCATCATGAAACTAAAGGGCTATAACGGGAGTCACAACATACCATTAGCATAGAGGGCATACGAGTCCGCGTTGTTAAGGGCCTGGCTCGCGCTCAGACGCGTAGCAGCATCGTACCCGTAGCCCAAGTCATCTGTACCGGGGGAGTACACGCCAGGGGCGTGAGTGAATTCATGCAGAGTGGTGGTTGCCTGGTCCTGCGCGTAGCAAGTGCCAGTAAGAGCAGGGAGGTAGGTGTAGTAGATATCGCAGTTGGCGATGATGTTGTAAGCAGGCAGCGTGTAAGCAAGGACATTGCTGCTGCAGTACCCGTACACATCAGTGCAGTAGTAGGTAGTTGATCCGCTAGAGGTACTGGAGGACTCGGATGCAACGGCGCGGAGGCGAGCAGCGACGGCGTTCCGTGTAGAGGAAGTGTCACTCTTGAAGAAAGTCGTGAAGGTTGAGCCGCCCTGGCTGGCCGCACTGGCGGCACGGGAAGCGAGAGAAGCAGCGTTTCGAAGGGCTGTCTGGAGCGCGGTAGCACGAGTGCCCGAGCAGGAGGACACCCTGGTGCGCTTGGAGAGCTTGGAGAGCTGAGCTCCGACAGTCTCGATCTTGGCAGCCTCAGTACCGTCGACATCGATGGTCAGTTCGTTGGAGCTGTAGGGCAGCGAGCCGGTCACGGACTTTTCGGTGACCAGGGGGACAATGCCCTCAGAGCGGATAGTGACGGGGCCGCCAGAGGACAGGTCAGAGGTGGCGGCAATGTCAAACTCATCCTCAAAGCTGGCGCCGGGGGCAAGAGAAGTCAGGACCTCATCAGAGAGATCGTCGGTCTGCACGCGGTACTTAATGCCTTGGAATTCAACCTCATCTTCTACGATCCGTTAGTATGAGGGTTGATCGAAAGAGGATGAATGGTCAGAGGGGAATGGGATGCCTACTGTTGCGGAAGATGGAGACCTTCTTCACGGGAGAAGCATCCTTGAAGAAGTTCATGTGCATGAAGGTCACCTCCTCGCTGCCAGTGTTCTGCACAACGGCCTTGATGCGGGTGTTGTTGATCTGGGAGAGGGTGACCTGTAGACCGGCAGTGCTGGTCTTGATATCGACAGGCGAGGCACTAACAGCCTGGAACATGCCCAGGAGAGCAATGGGGGCAATGAACTTCATGATGGGTATAGATCTGAGGAGCTGATTGACTTGACTGGTTGACTGCTTCAATAGAGTAGTTGATCGTAGCTGATCGTTGCTGCTTATGGGAACAACAACAATCGATGGGATTAACAACGTCTTTATACTTTCTCTTCCCCCTCCCCCCAACTGTCTCTAAGCGAGCATGAGGCATACTCATATCTACACCCGCGGCCAATGCTGCGTTTGAGCCATAGCCAAGGACAACTGAAGAGACACGGCTGGGCGTGAAGCCTTGGTGACACCAAAACAGAAGGTGGTATCCTGCCGTCGTCTTGCATTGCCAAGTTCTTTCTTGCTGTGAAAATATATTGAAGCTATTCGATGTCCCGTCCAGTAGCAAATCCAGACGAAGGCGCAATAGATTCACCAATTAGGGCAATTGGCCGGGCCCGGCTTGAATTGCCTAGATTCGTTGCAACCCTTCCAGCATGGCCAAATATAATGGGGGACTAAAAACCCCTGGATAAGTTGTGCACGGGGCGTTCCCAAGCGTATATCGCATGAAGAACAGAAGCAGCGTGAGCTTCCGATAGGCCAGGAGATATAGATGATAGTGATATGCCCCGAGACTGATACTGCACCAAGAACGCACTAGAACACCGTCTGCAAAGCGGGCGTAGCATTGGCCCGGAGGAAGGTTTGTTCTTATCACCCATCGACCTCTGCTGTCGGAGGCAATTGAGGCGGAGATGGACATTGAGCATCACAGGGCCCTAGAGACATCGTTGTACAGTTACACTTGAGGTAAGCACTTTGAACAGCAGCCGTTCAAGCTCGTAAAGTTCGTCAGAACGTTTAACGAGAGAAGTGTTCAGAGTTCTGGCCACCAACGATCACGTCCTATCCATCAACAGACGCTCACAAGTAAGCCGCCACAATGCTTACCTGTACTTGCCCCGAGATTAATCAAAGGGTCAGCAAGTGGCGCCTAGGCTAGTATATGAATGCAACCCAAGACGCTCGAACGCCTTTTTAGCGCCAGCGAATCCCCCGCAATGGTCTTGTGATTTGCCAGACCCTGACATTGGGCCTCTCAGGGCCGTCGACACTGCAGATCTTCACGGATGTGTCCAGAGTCAGTCTAGTCTCGACCGCCTGAATAGCTGCGTGTGAAGAGACAGCTCAGTCAGGGCTGTCGGAGGTTTCCGATGGTCGCCGACTAGTCATGCCTCGACCATACCAACCACGGCGATGACGCCGGTCCCATAAATTAAAGCCAATAGCCGACTAATTAAACCCTGAAACATCGGCGGGGTTTGTCAATGCTAGAGATAAGCGAGTTGCAACGCAGTCTGCCTAAGCGACCGCCAACTGGGAGGTCGACATGCTCTGCCGCGTCTTCGCATTCCTCCTCGTCGCATCAGTCTTTTACGTGCTGTCTTTCTCTACTATCATGTCTACGCCAACTCCAAATCTTGAAGTCCGCCTACAATCTCCCTCTGTTCCTGCAACATTCACCCCGCCCATCCCCCTCACGATCCAGGTCTCTGTCCAGAATAAGGGCGAAACCCCCGCTACTGTCCTGAAATGGGGCTCCCCGCTCGATGGGCGCGCCAACGTCCTCGGAATTTTCGAGATCCTTGATACAGAGAACGATAAAGTGGTCGAAATCACCACGGTCAAGTTCGCTCGACAGCTTCCTCCCCCAGTGGAGGATTTTGTTGAGATTCCGCCTGGCGGAAAGATCGACGCGGAGGTAAAGATCCCGCTCGTTCCTCTTGAGCAGGGAAAAAAGTATACCATCCAGGCCAAGGGGTGGTGGCAAGCTGTTTGGGAACAGCCCCTGGGCGATGTTCCGCGGGAGAATCTGGAGAAGTTGGCAGGAGCACTGAAGGGAGAGTACGTATCTGAGGTTGTCCCCGTTGAAGTGGATAAATAGATTGGTTATGGTTAGTCGGATTCGATAGGTCAGGCAGGAACTGGGCTATGGATATGGATGTAAGGCTCTTCCACGATATAATATGACCCTGTTTCGTGCTTCCAAGTACCCTGCCTCGTGCTTTAACTCGCCACCCTTCTACAGCAAACGACAGACGTAAAATGGATAGTCCCTGACCCTGTCCACCCTTGTCAATATTGGACTACATGCGAGGATATTGTCATCATGCAATGTTTCATATTCGGTTCATGCATCAAGCACGTTATAATACACATGAAGTATCGTTCCCTTCCCCGGGATGACCAGCATCATCTATTCCAGGTCCACCTTATCCTCCGGTCCGCCCTTCCCTTCGAAGCCCTGCGCCGGCGCGAGGCGTCCCCGGTCATCACGAATGCCCCCCTCTTCCTCGGGGATAGGCTTGCGGTCTGAAGCAGTCGGGACTGCTTCTCGGCCATATCGAACGTCGGTAGGCTGGTCGAATCTGCGATTGACGAGCTCGTCGACGCCAGATTCGAGGGCTATGAACATTAGAACCACTGGCATTTCCAATTGAGTAATTGAAGTGATGGAACGTACTCGAATCGCTCTTGCGGCCGAGACCCTGCTTTGCCTGGTAGGTGTTGAGGTCCTGCTGGGCGCGGGTAGCCATGCGGTTGGCTTCAGAGGAGTCCATTGTTTGCGGCGGTTGAAACAGGTCTATGGTGTGTTGCAATAGGTCTTGTAGTGTTATTCGTTGGTGTAAGAATCACTGTTCCTGGAGTTAAGAGTGCTCTCTATATACGCCGGGCTGGTGCATGAAATCATCGCGATGTCAATTGTGACGTCACAAGCAACATCACTGTCCACCCACCAGGTCTTTAACATCACATCCGTGCTGCAAGAGAACAATTCCAGTATATCAAGGATAAAAGGATCTTAGATTCGTGCACTCTTTTTACGTCAGTATTGCAAGTTTTTGAATGCCAGCTCTTGTCGGCGCCAACGCCCCCATAAAACTATCGCACCCGCATCAAACCCTCACAACTGTTCACCCACCCAATATCATCTCGAAACAGGTCCTCCAGTCCTCAGGAATCAAAAGTCATTCGCCATGCCCGACCCAAACAACCCGACCGAGGCGCCCCTCTCCACAAAATCCCACGTCCTAGAGACCGCTGCCGCTGCAACCCAGAACTTCACACCAGTCAACCAGATCTGCGCGCATTTGCACGCCTTCCACGTCTACGCTGACGACCCCACGCGCTGTGTCGACGCGAACCATTACTGTACGCATTTGACAGAGGGTACGTCTCCCGGATTCATCTAACTTTTGATCAGTTTTTGAACAAGGTGTTGTGCTGCGCAGATATCCGCCAATGCCTCATCTACGACAGCCCGAACAAGGGTGCCCGGCTAATCGGAGTCGAATACATGGTCTCCCCGCGCATTTTTGATACTTTACCTTCTGAAGAGCGAAAGCTCTGGCATACGCACACCTACGAAGTGAAATCAGGTATGCTGATCATGCCGACTCCGGTCGGTTTACCAAACGCAGCATGGGAAGCTGCCGAGACGAGCGAAATGCGGGACATCATCCCGCTCTACGGCAAGACGTATCACCTTTGGCAGGTTGACCGTGGCGATCTGGTTCCGCTAGGCGAGCCGAAGCTCATGTTGAGCTTTACAGATGAGGAGAAGGTGAAGAATGCAGTGCCGGGGGGCCTGGATGAGTTGGTTAAGGAGCGAGATCGGGCGTTTGGAGTAGATACCAAGGTGAAGAGGGAGAAGAGGGCAGACATTGAGGCTACAGAGAAACATCCTGGTATGTCCTGGTTTCCAAGTTTGCTTCAGACTTGGCCTTAGCCGGTGCTAATTACGCGCAGATGCGGACGCATTGTGGAAGATTCATGAGAACGATGGTCGGAAGTGAGACTGCTTAGACAGATATCAGATATAACATTCAGAATGAGCTGCTCAATTGTCCGGTAATAATGACTACGAGGGTCGTGGGCGACATATCGAGGTACAAACGCGGAACGCGGTCGGAAGCATCTGTACCCATTATGCTCACCAGAGCCGGCATGAGATGGAACCAAGATCACGCTGGAGTCATGCTGAACGTGATGAATAGGAATGACCTTAAAGGGTAGCACTTGTTGCTGCATTTGACTTTTGTGCTGACCGCGTTACTACCTAGCCGAGCTCGCCAATGACCGAGGTTACAACTGAAATCAACTGAAATGAAATGAGACATGACGTCTAATATATCGATACTCAGAGAAGTTCCTAAAACATAGTATTTGAACCTCACCAGGAGTGGTTTTGAAAGGAGGGATAATAGGTCGTTCTATAGCATAGCCTACCAGTACAATGTCTGCATTACAAACATATATATCTACATCTGTCTGGCACTGCAAGTCTAGCCACCGCATATAATCTGCCATCCGAAACGCCACATTAAGTCAAGGAAAAGCTACTAGGGCAGTGGTTGAATTTTGCAAACGCTTTAGCGGCATGAGCAGGATATGTTCCGCTCACAGCGATTTGCACTGGTGTTCCACGTATACACAGAGGCTTTCACAACATCCAACTGTATATCCTTGGCTGACAATGGGGTTCTGGAGAGAAGCCATGCACCCGGAAGAGCAAGACCAACCCAGAGAAACAATCAACCCTTCCATGTGATAGAAACTGAGTTAGGGCAATGACTAATGGCTGCAACATCAGACTGGACTGCTCTCGCCCTGTCACATCGGAAATGGAAGGGTCAATGCATCCAAAAGCTTGGGGTGAAGTAAGATGGTAGTAAGATGTTCGTTTGAGAGTGTACACCTATATACCTATCCATATAACCCTGTTACACTGCGATGAGAACCATTGATTTTCCTTTAAAGTTTAAATCAATTGGCAAACTGCTACATGAAACTATCCAATTCAGCTAATACCATCGACATCTCAGAGCGATCTAGACCACGTCCAGCTTGCAACAGAAAATCATCCGAGGGCTGAGCGTCACTCAAGAGAAAATGACCCGGTCCGGTGCTATGAAGTACAGTGTAATACTGTGCATAGAGGATACCGTCCGGGTATATGAGTAAGGAGGGCCAGGTATCAGCTTCTTGCCTGTGGTTCCTCGAGAGAGTGCCAACTTGCCCATCGTTGCCGTCCAGGATGCCTTTTACATCTGTAGGCGGAGCTGGAACTGAGAGAAAGACAGAGAGCACCCGCGAGGTGACGCAAAGAGATCCGGACACGATGGAGGCGCAACGGGGAGGAGACAGTGCTGATGACTCAAGGAGGACGCTTGCCCCAGAAGATGACAGTTTTGGGGATGCTCACATTTCCTACCGGGAGAAGCAGCGCTTAGACGTACGCCGCCACTTGCGCCGAATCCTCTCACCCCAATTCTCCATGTTCAGGCGTCTGACAGTACTATCCACAGAGATACCTCTCCTTCGTGCCATCTCTTTTCTTCTCCCTCACCCTCCTTGCGTCCTGGGAGACAGTCGGCGGCGGGCTCCTGGCCGGTCTCTACAATGGCGGTCCCGCGGCAATCGTCTACGGTCTCCTCGTCAGTATTGTGGGTAATATGGCGATTGCGATGAGTCTGGCGGAACTTGCCTCTGTGCATCCTACCGCAGGCGCGCAGTATCACTGGACATATGTCCTTGCACCGTGGCATCCAAGATTCTTCAGTTTCTTCCAAGGTACGACCGTCCCAGGCTTCTGTGATATATCCAGAGATTAACACGAGCTACCAGGATGGATAACCGTAAACCCTTTACCTCTCTCCCCACTTCTGGCGTCAATATCATTGATAACAGCTGATCGTGCTGGCAGGTCTTCTCTTGGTCCTCCCTCGTCTCCATAGCGCCCTTCTTAATTGGCAACCAGATTGAAGGGATGATCAAACTCGCCCATCCCACATACACCATTCACGGCTGGCGCAGCACATTACTGATGTGGACCGTCTCCATACCCCCAATTGTAGTGAACATCTTTGCGCGGCGGTGTCTCGGCGTCATTGAAACCGTGGCCGGCGTCATGCACATCGTCATCCTCCCGATGATCATCGGCGTCCTGGGTCGTTCCGCGGTGAGTTCGAATGAAAGTCACAATAGCACTGAAGACGCGAATAGCTTTGTCTGGGATACCTTCTTGAGTGGGTTCAGTGGGTGGAAGAACGCGGGAGTTGTCTTTTCGGTGGGCCTTTTGGGCGTTATCACGCCTCTAAGCGGTAGGTGTCTCCTATTACCTTTATTCTATACTTCTATGAAAAAGCAAGTGTTGATAGGTATGTGCAGGAGTCGATGGCATCATTCACATGTCCGAGGAAGTGCACAATGCGCGCCTGACAATTCCAAGATCCATGGTCTGGGGAACCCTGTTAAACGGGATTATGGCCTTCGGCTATGCCATCGCGATCCTCTACTTCATGGGCCCGAGTCCAGAAGCCTACGCCTCAGCATTGTTGACATCAACGGGATACCCAATTATCGAAATCACGTATCGAGTGACTGGCTCCAAAGCCGCGACTTTCATGCTCATAGCCACAGGCATGTTATCAGGGTGGATCGCATTCTTCAACGGCCTCGCCTCGGTGACCAGGCTGATGTGGGCGTTTGCGAGAGATAACGGGCTGCCCTTCTCTGACTTCTTTGTCAAGGTCGATAGGCGGCTGAAAATCCCGTTGCGGGCGTTGGGCTTGGTGACTGGCTGGATCTTTGTGCTATCTTTCATGCAGATGGGGTCCACGGCGGCATTTAACGCTATTATGAGTCTGAGTGCGCTCGGGCTATATATCTCATATCTGTTCCCATTGTCCTTCCTGGTCTGGGGCAGGCTGAAGGGTGATGTGCCGTCAGGGGCATATAGCCTGGGACGATTGGGGCTTCCCTTGAACTTGGTTGCCATTCTGTTTGCTACCTATTTTGCCGTCTTTCTGCCTTTTCCACCCACGTTGCCGGTCACGCCGGAGAACATGAACTTCTCCGGTCCTGTGCTGGGATTTATTATGCTCTGCTCTTGCGTTGACTGGGTGGCTCGAGGGCGTCACAAGTGGACGGGACCTACGATGAGATATCCTAGAGGATGAGCGATGACGATGACTCCCCAGTCATGCCACATTGAAGAGAGAATGGCCCGCTATAATATTCAGCACTAGCAACTTAAAAATAAACATTTCTACTGTAAGGAATCAGAGTAGCGCATCCATTCAGACAACCATAGCGACATCCCGCTGAGAAGACTGCGGCCACCAGACCATCGCCCACAGCGTTACCCCTTCCCCGTCCTTCTGCATGAATCCATCCCGGTTGACTTTTCCTTTGCCGATCGTTATCTGCTCGACCTCTTGGAATCCGAGAGACAGGTATAGATCGCGCGAGTACTCTGTCGTTGCCTCCAGCCATATCGGGACCTCGGTGCACCACGCCGTTTCTTTTTGGGATTCTATCAAAGCCCTCGCCAGCCCTGCACGAGTCAGACAGTTTTCCAATCTGCCAATATATCAGGCTTTAGGTCTTCGGGTAGGCATGCGTACCCTTCCCTTGATGCTCGTACTCGGTCCCAATCGCAAAGACGTAGTAGTGCTGCCGATTCCCAAGTACTCTCTTCTTCGCCGCGTTGACGGGCCGGCTATAATCACCCAGCATACGCTATCATCTGTCAGAAAGTGTCCTCATCGCAGCTGTCATACTCACAATACACCCAGAAATACCAATGCGCCAAAGCACCCCAGAGAATCCAAACGCAGCGGGAATGATTGTCCATGGGCTGTCGACATTTCTGCCAGGTGGGAGTATGACTGCGACCGATTTCCACCCGTTAGCTTCCAGGATAATTGCGCCGTTGAGAAGGGCGGTTCGGCAGAGGCCGCGCCAGTACGCTTGCAGGTACGCGTCGTACTGATCGTCGGAAAGGTTGCAGAGCATAAACCGGAGCACAGGGTCTCGATCGAAAACGCGGCCGAGGATGCTGGAGGCGGGATCAAGGTTGTCTATACCTGTTCGTTAGCACTCAGCAATGCATATAGCAAAGTTCCTACCCCAGGAGCCGATAGTGATTGGAGGAAGAGGCATGAATAGGACGGCGTGACGTGATCTAGGTGACAGGGGGTGGCTCTTAGGTAGTAAAGAATAACACGGCTCCTAGGGAAGAAAAGAAAGATCCTTAGGGAGGAAGATGGTGCCTTAGGAGTGAGATAGAGCAGTGAGACGTAGAAAAAATAGTTCAAGCGTGAAGTCACACCCAACTCTGTTGGCCAGTTCGTGCCTATGGCCGTACCTTCCTTGTCCCTCGTTGCCCGTCCACGTAAGGAGCGACTTAGGAATGTACACCTTAGACTAAGGCAATTAAGGGGTATAGAAGCCTGTGTGTCATACGTAGGACAGTGCCTTTCTAGCTTGTAATCTCTTGGGGTCGCCAGAGACAGCCATAAACCTAGCGCAGCCAACTCTGGTCCCCGGAGAGCGCCAGTTTCAGGCAGATATGCAATACCCATTCTCTTACAGATATCAGCCTGAAATCGCCAGTCAGAGACGTGAGTGACAAATGGTAAGTGAGTTGATTGGCTTTGTCAACCCAAAAACTTACAGAGCACGCCGGTAGGCAACAGCCATCGTTGGGCAATTCATAACCAGCATTTATGGCCCTACTCTTATATCGCTCCGTCCTTCGGTCGCACGCTACAGGCCCTAGATATCCCATGTTTGACGCTTTAAGCAAATTTGGTGAACTGTGCGACAGCGCTGGTGGTTCTGGCTTAAACCCTAGCCTTGAGGTTGGGCGGATAGGGGATGTTTGAAAGCGAGCTTCGTGAGTGAGCTGCGGTGGTCTATTCGTAGATCAGATAGAGACACGTACAAATAGAGATTGTGATTCGTTTCGGTGCATCGATTGTTTCTCTCGAGGGTGATTCAGGTGAAGGGGTGAAGAGCACAATGGTTGATAGGAGAGTATCCTGTCTCTGAGGATACGCTAACCAGAATAATTTGGCCAAAAACTATCTGTCTTTAAACTCAGACAATAGAGCTCTGCATCGCGATTCGCAGCTTGCTCCCAGATTCTTAGACGACATCTCAGCAGCACAATGAGACCAATCCCCTGATCTCCCACAAGCTCTCAAAGAGAAATGGCAAGAAAGACCTGGCCAAGGTTTTGGCAGCGCGAATTTGAGCCCGGAAATGTAAATTTTCACCGTGAGCTATCATCAAAGACCCTACGCTGGGAAAATAGCCAATATTAAATAATTCTGCATAGCGGCTAATGGGAGAGCGGCCAGCATACCCAGCTCTTTGATGTAGTGAATGCCAGCTTCACCACGCCCTCGACACCTTATTGGCCTTCAAGAGGCGGTTATAAAAGACACTCACTGATTTCGAATTCGGCTTCTTCGTCATCAATCCCACTTTTTCACTTACCAGACCTTATATCGGGCCTGAGTCTCTCAGTCAATACTACCATGCCAAGTCTGCAGGATCTCCCCAGCGAGCTGGTCGCCACGGTTATCGACCACATCGAATCCGACAAGGCTTCGCTCTCACGTCTCGCCCAGACGAGACGGCGCTTCCACACAATCGTGATGCCCCGTCTCAACCGGAACGTGGTGATCCGGAACAACCAGGGGTTAGCCTACAGAGCGATGCTTGGTCGGCTCCCCGGCATAGCATCTGCCGTAAGGTCACTAACAATACACTATCACGGCGACGGGCCGTGTTTTACTGTTCTTACACAGGCCATGAAGTCTTTAACCGGGCTTGAGAATCTCACGGTCAAAGGGGGTGGGCCGGCCCTAGACAGCCAACCATTTCGAGTCCACAAATGGCATGTCTTTCGGCGCCATTTCGTGGCGGCTCTAAAAGAAGGAGCCTTGGCCCATCTCAGGACATGTATGTAATGACTGGTCTTTCAAGATGCCAGCTGACTTGTGGAGTTTAGTGGAACTAAACCTGACCGATAACGAGCCATGGTGCTGTGATATTGACGCCTTCATGAGCCACCCGACCCTCAAGAAACTGTCTATTCTCGGGGCTCATATTTCCTGCTGTGGCTTCCCCGTCCCTTACACCCGCAGTACTGCTCTAGAAGATTTGACCCTTCTGTGCTGCGACTTCAGTGCGGAGACACTGGCCCGAGCCCTCGCTATACCAAAGGGCCTCCGAAGCTTCACCTGTAAAGGTGAGGTCCGTGAGAGCCCCAACGATAACAATGAACCCAGGAGTGACCCTAAATCTTATATTGCGGCACTCAGGCAGCATAAGGTGACTCTGGAGACGCTCGACATCAACTTCTGGCCCTATCAAGATCGTTATTCCGACCCCCTGGACATGCGCGCATTCTCCAAACTCCAAAGATTCACAGTTCGAGTCGAGGAGCTTTACAGCCGCATGCTCTATCGACTCCCGCTTCCAGAGTGTCTTCTCCCGCGTAGCCTTCAGGAGCTCGTTCTCTGGACGACCCTGTATGATTCATCTGAGCGCATTCAAGAAGAGGTCAGGAAAGAGATCGATCGCTGGCTGGATCATCTGCCGAACCTCCAATCCCTCATTCTTGAAACTGGGACACCAATTGTATTCGAGTACGGATACCCGGCTCTGCATAGGCAGGTTGACGTTCGCTGGCGCCGATTCATGAATGATAGGTACTGGCCGCTCGACTGCTCGCACTGCCATTATCAGCTTACCCGTGGCTAGACACCCTGATAGGCCGAGTGAGAATGATTGGATTTTTTTTCAACTAATTACCGCTCATATGCGTTGGTCTGTAGGAGAGTGCAAGGACTATTATCAGTTATGCTATCTTGGAAGGAATCATATATTTCTCTGTTTATGCACAGTTATTGGATGTATTCAGCGTTCCTGTTCCTAGAGGTAAGTAAGGATATTCCAAATTCCCTTACCTGGCACAAAATATCTGACTTCCTGAGTTCTCTTGACGCCTTTATCGCAGGCCATCGTTGAAATTGCATCACTAATATGCGATTTTAGGCGGAGCTTTGTCGAAGACCACTTGGCCTTGGTTCAGCAACTGTGCAGATTGCAATTATATAAATTGCCAGGAATGTCTAATTCTCTTCGCTTATTCCTGGCTTTCTTGCCTGAGACGCCGTTGATTTCCTATCCATATGGAGGCTTGAGAATGCTGGGAACACTATCCTTGCCTGGCTGGTGATACCCTTTCCCTGAGAGGCCAGGTCATGGGCGTCAGAAAAGTAAATTACTGATAGAGATTTTGGAAGAACAGGCGTGAGTTAACTGTATCCATGTTGCAATACATATGTCTGTGTTTTGATGTGCGTCTGCCGGACATTGAGTTGCCTCGTACCATGAAGCAGCTTGATCTTCATTATCTATGTCAGATCATTGGTGGCAAAGCGTCTTTAGACGACAGAAATCTCTGCCCTCTTTTCTTTGGCTGTCATCCGTTCTGTTGCCGGAGGCAACTCTTCATTCCCAGCCTCGGATGGGATACTTCTCTCACATCCATCGCAACCCCCATCCACTCCCTGCAACACAAAAGGTCCATCCAAGTCTGTCCCCGGCACCGGGAAGAGTACATTCAATACCCAAAATACCAGCAGGCTAATCGCTAACCCCACGATAAACGTCAGATTATACAGCCGCAGCCACCCGGTCCATTTGTCTTCAGTCCACGAGTTCACGTTTGCTGCGAGGCCGGCTGTTGCACATATTCACACAAGTTAGCCGCGCTACCTGTATAAGAGAGAGAATAGAGAGGTTTAAGGGCAGGAGTACGTAGAAGCGGCCACATCCCAGCGGTAAACGCAACCAGCGCGCGCCAGTTCACTCCGTGACTGAACCAGTAGATGCTGGATGGTGAGCCAATGTACAGATCTGAGAGTTTTAGGCGGTGTCGTCGAACGATATGGTAGTCCGCTAACATTAGGCCTCTGGGTTATAACGTTTAGTTAGATGAGCTGAGATTGTGGAAGGTGCATTTAGGAGAAGGACGCACGTTGCCGGAGCCATGAAGACGCCGAAGCCACTCAGTACGGACAGGAACTTAGTCGCGGTCGAGATGAGTTGCCAGGGTCTATAGATGTGTTAGTTTTGGAGCAGCTGAAGGGGAATAAAGGCAGCGTACTGAGTAGCTATACCAATAATGGCCATTATATAGCTGCCCCTCACGATGTTTAGGTATCGCGGCCACAGACCGGCGAGGTCCATCCCCGTGCTGACGCTGTTGAGCACTACGCTAATCTATATCTACTCATCAGTACCGTTCATCACTGCATACTCTCAATGAAAGTGGCATACCGAGAACTGGCTCGCGACACAGCCAAGACTGGCGAAGAAGACGCCCGCCCTAACACGCGGACTGCTTCCATAGTATTCCTGCACATCTGCCAGCAAGTAAATAGGATTCCACTGGATCTCTCCACCCAGTATCTGGTTACTCGCACTTGTAACGATAATTCCGATCGTTGCCGTTATGGAGATTGTCATCGGACACGCCACCAGCTGAGATAAGGTAGGTGCATATCGTCTCTTTGAGTACCGCACCCAGTCGGACTGACCGAGTGTCCCGCTGCCCCAGGAGCCGAGAATTGCAGTGATTCCAAACATAAAAGCCCAGCCGGTGTTGGGCGCTGTCCCAGGCTCTTGGAAGAGCTGGCCTGCGCCGTGCGCTTGAGAGACGGACCTGTTGCCCGCAAACATTATTAGCCTACCTCTAAGCCCTCAAGGTGAGAGGATTGTGGAAGAGAAGTTATTTTTACCAAATAAGCAACCCAAAGCAGGTTCCACAGAAAAGCACAAAGCAAGAGAAGAACGGGATTTGCAGTTTCTCGGGTTTAATCAGGACAGCGGGAATAAAACCCGCCATCCAGATCACCAGCCCAATGAAGTCGTTTGTTTGCAGGCGCGAGCTGGCAGAGAAATAGTTCTTCATATGGGCGAAGCCTGTCTCTTTCAGTAAGCAGTGGTCTTCCCTCCAATGAAAGTAGTAAGGTAAATGAAAGCTATGGACAAACCAGGTATAATAGCACCGATCATAACTCGCGTCGCTTGGCCTCCCCAGAAGGCTTGCATGCCGAACCACATGCATCCGACAAAGCTGCGGAGAATGACGGGGACTGTAACTATTGTCAGCTTTTTGCCGTTTGGAGGCCTCTGGATGAGGACTTGTGGATGGCGTACAATAGGACCCTCTCATTCCCCAGGAGAATCGGCTGGACACTGTGAAACCGATATGATGCACCTCACCCATCCAGCCGCAGAAAACAGAAAGTAAGCCCGTGAGAAAGGAGCCGAGGATCTTGAGAAATTGTCAGATTAGCTGGCCGGTGGATGGGGGAACCTACAATCACGCCTATCGCCTGCTGCGGGCTCAATCCGAATGCCAGCAGCGTGCTCCCTGTCGACCATGCTGAGACGCAGGCGCCAGAGACGGTCCAGTATCCTGCCCATTCCCGCCATTGTCAGTCACTGGATAAAGGTGTTCAAACAAGCGAACAAGCGATTTTGGATGGTATGTACGTACCAAAGTAGGACCAGACTCCGTACGTCCTCCGCTCCGGTGGAATCGGAATAAGGTCTCGATTGCACCAGGTCGTGTTTTCGTAGTCGGCATCCTCGTCGACAGGGCTGACCATGAAGGTCAGCAGGCATACTCGGGGTCAAGAATGGGGCAGGGAATGTATGGAGGGACCATTGGAGCTGCTGCTTGATGTCAGGCCACGACAAAGTCTTCATTTCTCTCATTCACTCCACAGCTCTGTCTTGAGGAATCAAATGATATAGAATTATAGTTGAACGTGGTTTCTGTTGGGGTGCAGCTCGGGACGCAAGCGGGTCTTTAGAGCGGGTGTGCTTATCGTTGCGCAAGTCCAACAACTCTGGATTATTGGACTGATGGGTGGCACTCTTCAAGATTGGAATGCTTCTAGTGGGCCCCGCCTGTGATCGCCGCGAGCTGGGGATTGGGGTCGATGTTGAGCGATCAAGTTGGCCGATCTCGTATCAGGGAATACCTGGCCTGGTTGGAGACCGCTAGCAGAAGAGGGCGAAGTTTCAACGTCTTTCTATGTCAGCAGATGCACTGTTGGGGGACAAGAGTATATCAGCAATCCAAGCAAGTATCACACATTTGATCTGAGTCCCCGGCACATTCATGACATACTCTGGCACCTGAAGTTACGTGGTTTGGCTGGCTGGGCCATGGATCAGTCACATACAATGACTTATATTCTATACTGAGGGCTGATTCTGGGGCACATAGCGGCTCGTAACTTTCGGGCTTCATCGTAGTCCTACCGGTACATGTCATATGTAGCAATTGGAACGAAGGAGTCATGACATGATAGACAGTGTGGCTTTGGAGAGAGAACGCAGGTACATTGACCGTCTCGGCCTATTGACGATTTGGCAGCTCGAAGGACAATTGCCCCATTGCTCTTGGAGCATTCCTGGCCTACCCCCATATCGCAGTTAGTTCCGGTGTGGTGTCTAGCATTGTACGTGTTGGCCGATCAGTCTCCTGGTTGGGGTTAGGTTGGAGAGCGCTAGACATAAAAACTTCCGTGCGGATCACGGCACTGTAGACAAAGGGACAAGGTATTTCCCGAAGAAATAGCCGTCTAGGAAGTTTCTGGTGGAGATTGTGAGGCGAAGTCTCAAGCATAAAAAATCCTAGGAGACACTAAGACGAACAACAATTATAAGCCCCCTCAACCCTACAACAGTATCAACCGTACCCCCGACGCCATGAAAAGCCCAATCCCCCTCTTGCACGGCACTGGCTCCATTCCCCCCATCGGCCTCGGAACCTGGCAAAGCAGCGCCAACGCCACGTACGTCGCAGTGAAACACGCCCTGCAACATGGCTACCGCCACATCGACACGGCGCTGAACTACGGCAACGAAAAGGAGGTCGGGCAGGGGATTCGCGATTCTGGTATCCCAAGGGAGGAGATCTGGGTGACGACTAAGCTCGATAACCATTGGCATCACCGAGTCCGAGAGGGACTAGAGAGTTCGTTGAACGACTTGGGGCTGGATTATGTGGATTTGTATCTCATACATTTTCCGTGCTCGACGGATCCAGAAGATCGATCAAAGCATTTGCAGGATTGGGATTTTGTACGAACTTGGTGTGTTCTATAAGCATTCGCGTCTTTGGTATGTCAGATGCGGGTGGTTAGGTGCTCATTGATGAATATAGGCAGGAAATGCAGAAGCTCCTGGGCACAAGAAAAGTTCGCAACATCGGCGTGTCAAATTTCCAGATCAGTCACTTGGAGAAGCTTCTCAATGATCCTTCCTGCAAGGTGATACCTGCAGTAAACCAGATTGAGGTCAGTTCAGCGACGTACTCATAATTGAAGGCGAGGTGCACCTAACTAACTGACTATCCTGCTATAGCTCCATCCCTATAATCCCTCGTACGTATGCCGATCTCAGCAGAATCTCTCTGAGAGCTGATGAAGAAGATAGGCCGAAGCTCCTCGCCTACTGCATCTCCAAAGGAATTCACTGCACTGCTTACTCCTGCCTCGGTGGGCACAGTGATTCCCCCATCAACGGGCGAACGAACTTGCTACAGGACCCGGTTGTGCTAAAAATTGCGAGAGCGAGGCAGAAGACTCCTTCTCAGATACTGTACTCGACCCAGTTCCATCTCCTGCGGTACTTTGATATGCTGATTTGTGCTACAGACTAAGATGGAACCTCCAGCGCGGCGTCAGCGTTATTCCCAAGAGCATCACACCCGCACGCATCGATAATAACATAGATCTCGAAGGGTTTGAGCTCAATGCAGACGAGATTGGGGAGATTTCTGCCATCAAGACGAGGGCGAAGGTTGTTGGGGATAGCTGGATGCCGATAAGGGTTTTCATCGGGGATGACGAGTAGTTGGAATCCAGAAGCTTGGGTGTACGGGTGGATAGATTGCTTTTTGACCTAGTTGAATATTAGAAATCATTTTCTTGAACATATGGGTTACTTTTAGCTGGTAGCATGAAACATCTTAGAGTACTGGATGCTGATACTGGCATACTTGGCTCTTTATGCTACAAAGTAAATAATAACAATTCAAGATAAATGATAGCAAGAATCCAACATTCATTATAGAAGTAATCATTATAGCACAGTCACGTAGATCATGAAAAGCCCCTAGTAAGTCGCGTTCATCCTCATCGCAATATACTCGCTACTCGTGATCGGCTCATACAGCTTCGGCCTCCCTTCCCCGTGACAGTTCGGTAGACATTCAATCACCTTATCTCGATCGGGACTAATAAAGTACGGAATGGAGTACCTTGGTCTCGTCATCCGCCTTTTCTTCTCCACGGGACTCCCATCCTCAACATCTACCAAGGGCGGTGCCCTCACCCGATGCATCGTCGACTTCAACTCATGATTACTCCAGCGCATGAGCAAGTCGCCGATATTGACGACCGCTGTTCCAGGGATATACGGTGCGGGATTGAACTTGTTCTTCTCATGAATATCCTCCACCTCCAATCCGCCCACCTCATCCTGGAAGAGAATTGTCATGGTGCCGAAATCTGTATGCGCCGCGATCCGCTCGGCCCTGCCAGCTCGCAGCAGTTCCTCCTCCACGGCTGGGTAATGCAGTAGACGGCACTGATTCGTTCGTTCAGAATGATACTCTAAGAAGAAGTTCTCATCGAGGCCCATGCCCAAAGCAATGAGTCGCAGCATGAGCGTCTCGAGATCTGAACAGGTGTTGAAGAATTTAGCAAAAAAACCGCGGAATCCAGGGAGCGACTCTTCTGGGATCCAGATGTTGCGCATTTTGGTGTCGTTCTCGTTGCCTATCTCAAATGATTCTTTCACGTCCGGCGTCTTGCGTCGTTCGGCAATCGAGTCCGAGTCGAATACCATCTGAACGACTTTTTCGCGTCCTATCCCGCTGTAGCCGCGATGGTAACTACCTTCAGGCGGGTGCGGAGCTTTGTTCTTCTCGGATTCCGGGAGGGCGAAGAATTTGGCGCTCTATCCTTGTTAGCGGAGGCAGAGGAAGGGTTCATGATGAGCGTACCCAACTGAAAGCCTCATCGATTAGGTCCTGGGGTACGCCGTGATTCTTAATGTATGCGAAGCCGACATGCTTGAATGCCTGGTATATTTTGTGCGCGAGGTTGGCGAGTTCCTCAGGGCCACCGGAGCGCGCTGGCTCTAAATCGATGATGGGGATACTTGGAGTGGCCATTGTTTGATACTGCTATCTTCACAGACGCTGTATAGTCACTAATGTAGATTGTTGATACCACGCCTTTATGTTGGCGGGGGTGCCCGTATACCAAATCGCGTGACTTGGGATTTGGAGACGCCTCGGTTGATAGACTCTGAGGATTATACCTATCAGTGTGATATGGCACAATGTGGAGTCGTGAGGGGATAAAGGAGCCGTCGGCTAGGAGAGAGAAGTTGGCCGATCAGTCGGGGAACTGGAGTTGGGGTAGGTTGGCGTCAATACCCCGCCTGATAAGAGCACCTATATGGCTTCGCCAGCTGGACTGCAATGACCATGAGCAGACAAACATGGGCAGCCTACCGGACCACAGGTATCGCATTGGCGTCGATGTCGGCGGTATGTAGTTGCAGCAGTAACTGACGTCGTAACTAACGATGAGCAGGCACAAACACCGACGCGGTGCTCATTGCGCCTGATTCGATGACCATAATCGCATCGCACAAGGCACCCACCACGCCCGACGTCACGACCGGCATCACGAACGCTGTTCGAACAGTGATCGAAACGGCTTCAGTTTCCCTCTCCTCGATCGGCTGCGTCATCGTCGGCACCACGCACTTTGTCAATGCCGTCGTCCAGCGCTCGCCGGCTCTCCGTCGAGTTGCGGTGATAAGGCTCTGTGGCGGACCAGAGGACGGCTTTGGCCGTGGGATTCCACCATTTACTGACTTTCCGCTGGATCTTCGGTCGTGTATCGAGTCCTCGCGACAGTACTTCTGTCATGGAGGGTATCAGATCTCTGGCGAAGAGATTAGCGCTATTGACGAAGATGAGATCCGCCGAATTGCTGCGGATTTAACTGCGGACGGAGTCGAGAATATCGTGATTTCAGGCATGTACGCGCCGCTCAATAATGCGCAGGAAGTGGCCGTTCGCGATATTCTTCTCCAGACAATGACACCCGCCAATTCCAAACCGCGGATTACGCTCTCTCATGAAGTTTCGGGCCTTGGCTTTCTGTCTCGTGAGAACGCTGCCATCCTCAATGCGACGTTGCGTCCTCTCGCCGAGAAGACAATCTACGCATTCAAGAAAGCCATGCGGGATATCTTCCAGAACAACCCCTATACACTATACCTGACGCAGAACGATGGCAGCGTTCTAAGTGCCGGTGAAGCAATCGACAAACCAATCCGCACATTCAATTCGGGCCCAACAAATTCCATCCGTGGTGGAGAGTTTTTGTGGCGCGCTGCTGGGAAGGCGAGCGGGCTAGGTCAGGAAGACCGGACGGAGCCGCTGGTGGTTATCGACATTGGAGGGACTACTTCAGATAGCGGACTGCTGTTGCCGAATGGTCTACCGCAAATGAGCTCCATCACGGGTCTTGTTGGCGGCGTTCGGACAAACTTTGCACTTCCTGCTGTCGAGAGTATTGGTCTGGGAGGTGGAAGCATAATACGCGAGACGGAAGGTGAATTGACTGTTGGCCCTGACAGCGTTGCTCTGGAGTTGCTGGAGAAGGCAAAGCTTTTCGGAGGTGACTATCTAACGTCAACGGATATCGTTGCTGCGGCGGGTATTCAGTCACCATGCGAACCAAATCCCTTCCGTGGCATGGGGGATCCCTCACGATTGGCCGACATTACCGCCGACATGGTGTCTCGAGCACGAGAAAAAATGCGACAAATGATTGCGGCACTTGTAGACAGGACCAAGACACAGAAAGGAGACGTCAATGTTTTGATTGTTGGAGGGGGTGCTGCGCTTATTAAAACAGATGAACCTCTGACAGGCGTCCGGAGCTTGCGAACGGTAAATGGGGCAGAGGTTGCGAATGCGGTCGGGGCTGCTATCTCGCGAGTATCTGGTGTCATTGATACGGTTGTTGATACGTCCAATCAATCAGTCAAATCGGCACAGGAATTCGTGTCTCGATCGGCAGTTGAGAAGGCTGTCGCTAACGGGGCGAAGCCAGAAACGGTCCAGATCGCGGAGGTGACAATGCTTCCAATTCAATATGTAGACGCGAAGGCGAGAATTGTTGTTCGCGCGGTGGGAGAATTGGCCGTCGTTTCACAGGGCGTGGAGGAAATCTTCGACCAGTACGAAGAACATGAGGAGGCCGAGAAAGAAGAAGTTGCGCGGAGCATTCCAGCAAAGGCAGCTGACGAAGTCGATGATATCCACTCCTATCGTCCGCTCATTAAAGATCGCCAATGGATCATATCGACCACAGACCTCGGCTTCATCGCTCAAGGCTGCAAAGTGCTTGGTTGCGGAGGCGGCGGTGACCCATATCAGGAGTTCCTCAAAGTCAGCGCTCTCGTACGGAAGAACCCAGGCACAGTCAGAGTAGTCTCACCAGACTATCTCCCTGATGACGCCCTGGTAGGCTGGACAGGAAACATGGGCAGTCCCGAAGTCAGCATGGAACGCCTGGAAAACGACGAATGTCTCAAGGCGCATGAAGAGCTCATGCGCGCCACCGGCAGCCTTCAAGTATCTGGCTTCATGGCTCTGGAAATCGGTGGAGGGAATGGCGTACTAAACTTGGGTGTTGCGGCAAGATTCGGCGTTTTCTGCATCGACGCCGATTACATGGGGCGTGCGTATCCCACGACCTGGCAGGTCACGGCGAATGTATACGGCACTGAGCGCGGCGAGGCTCTAGTTCCTATGACCATCGCCAGCGGTGATGGGTCGGTCATCACAATGACGGCCTCACGTACAGACAAGCTCGTTGATAAAATTCTACGAGCGTCTTGCGTGGAGATGGGCTGTCGCGCTGGAAGTGCTGGTCCTCCAAAGACGTCCAAGACCGTACGCGAACAGGCCGTTACGAACACTGTTTCTCTCGCCTGGTGGATTGGTCGCGCAATCGCGCTGGAAAAGACCATCAGTGATAGAGCGAAGCGGATAATTGACGAGCTTGGGGGTCCTGAAAGCGCGGCAATCCTCGGCGAAGGAAAAATTACAAGTGTAGAACGCGTCCTTAGGACCGGTCATACATATGGTGTGCTCGACGTAGATGGAAGTCTGCCAGACGGCACAAAAGTCGTGATCAGAATCCCGTTCAAGAATGAGAATGCCTTCGTGGAGGCAATTCTGCCAAGTGGAGAGTCCCGGATACTAGCGTCGGTGCCAGATTTGATTGCCGTTCTTGATGCAGAGACAGGAGCTGGACTGGGTACGCCCGAGTACAAGTACGGGCTGAAGGTGATGATCATTGCTATTGCCGCGTCCCCCAGGTGGACAGATACGCCACGGGGCATGGCTTTAGGAGGACCGGGGTCGATGGGATTTGAGGGAATTGAATATGTGCCAGTTGGGAAATATAGAAAGCCGCGCAGCGTAATTGACGCTTTCGCGATATAACATGCAGGTATATAGATCTCGCTAGCTGGCGAATGTTAAACAAACAACATTACAAAGGCTTATATAAAATATTGGGATACCGGCAATTCCTACGTCCCGCCCATCCCACTTCTCATGATTCGCGCGGCGTGCAAGAAGAAAGAATCAATGCGCAGCGCAACTGGTCGTAATAGCGCAAGAGAGGCATCATCATCAGCCCACCCCCGTAACCGTTGAAGCGATTCGTGGAAGCTGCTAAGGAGCTCGAATGCTGAGTGGACTTGATGCGGACTGGGCGCCAGTAAAAACAGGTAGATCAAGAAGTTTCCGCAAAGGGTAAGCTGAGATCGAGCATCTGGCCAGTCAGCATCATTCGGTATGGCAAAGGGAAACCTACGTCCGCCCCAAAAAGCATGTAAGCATGCTGAGGTAATGCTGTTCATGAAAAGCGTGAATTTGCGAAACTCGCTTGCCGCCAGGTCGAAATAACGACACAGAGACGAAGTTGGGTCGGACTTGGCGGACATCCGGGCAGGGCTCATCAATGCGCGGAAGAGGAGAGCTTGGACCGCGTAGTAGGCGAGAGTGAGCGGCGCTATGGAATGAGTTTTCGGTCGTAATATCAGTTCAGCTCAACATACCGTTGTTTCGAAAATTGGCAGCGCCAATATATGCCATCGTGACGCAGTTGGGGGCCATCGATAACCAGGTTTCAAGCTCACGTCTGATACTGAGAAGCTTAGCCTCCCGGACTTGGGATTGGTTAATTGTCTGCTGGTAACTCAAATCAAGGCTACTTAGGTTAATAAAGAATCGCCCACCGCGCGAGCAACCTACTAGTACGAATCAATCAGCTCATGCAGAATTCGACTGAGTTTGACCATCTCCAAAAATCGAGCGCTCGTGGATATATCGACCGCTTGACTAGATATATCGACCATGTCTTGGAAGTCAGCCGGTACATCTTCGTCAAAAGCGAGATCGTCTATTTCCGGCAGTGTGGTTGTAAATGATCGTGGGTACACAAGCGGTGGATTGCCATGACAAACGGAGGACCAGATGTCGCTCATGTAAGTAGCCCACCACAATTTCTTTCGCAGCTTCTTCTCCCCTGGGACAAGGTGCCACGTCGTTGAGTCACGATGCAGTCCGATCATTTGCGCACAGGCAACGGTTCGGGAACTGAAAACCCAGGTCCGCGGCGTTTCGATGGTCGCGTTGTCAGCTGGCCGTTCATGAAGGAGGAGCAGACACGCCTGTATACCCCATAGATTCGGCGCATGCAGCTCGCGCTGCAAGGATGACTGCGCCGCTTCGAAAAGATCATGCAGGTCGAACTGCAGAGTATCCTCCTCGTCGGGGTCGTGCTGCCAGAACATCGACCCAAGCCCGTATACAGCTCCACGGAGCGAAGCTGGGATCTTCAGCTTATCTTCCGCGTAGGCCCTGAGGAACCGCACTTTCGAAACCACGCAGTAGACAGGATGAACGTGCTTGAAAAATAAGCGAACTAACGTTGCGGCGTGCGGAGAAACCATGGCTTCAATCTTCTCGGATATCCTCTGCTTTGCAAGATCGTCCGCCGGCTGAAATTCGTCCATGAGTAGATTGAAATGGACCGGGAACGCAGTTGCGTCAAGGTCACCCGAGCTAACCTGGATGACATCGGCACTGATACCATCCCTCTCATTCGTGATTACTGATCGAAAAGAAGCCAGCAAATCTGTATCTTGCTCTCCAGCAAGGCCGAGAGAATGCGCCGTTCGATTTTCGTTGTCTTCGAGAGTGTCAACCGTTGGTCCATTCTCGCTCAGCGGCGAGGTAAGGACATATGGTGAAGTCTGAGAGGCCGGCTCGATCCAATTACTCGGTGAAGCCGACTGCCCTGCGGAGAGCGAGTTTGGTCCTAGCTCAGGTGATAGAATCGACGGAATGCTGGTATAATTAGTGTCGACAACACCGCTGCTTGTTACATCGGTAGAAGGAGCGACCTCTCGCGAGCTTCGCCGCAGACTGAGCGCGTCCTCGGTAGACTTGCACGCTTGTCCCTTAGATCGACAGAACCGGCCTAAAAGCGTTATTCAAAAACTCCCAGCGGCTGACAGTCACGTACATGGAGGCGCGGTCTCAATAATACACGCGGTCTTTCGCCGTCTGCACGCGTCACAAGGGCGATTTTTCCGACTTCTCCATTGCCTAGCAGCACCGAACTTGGTCTTGATCTTAAAACTACGCCGCCTCAAGGGAGTGGGTCGGTCCATGAAGGGAAGCAGAGGGGATCCTCATCTTTGGTGTTGGAGAGAGGAGAACCCGAGGGCCGGCACGAAGAGTACACAGCCTCTTTTGGACTAGCGTCCGATAAGCTAGTCCTTATCTGGGGTCTGAACTGTCGTACGGGGAACAATAACGTAGAAACGGTAGAAACGGTCAAATCGAAGCTTAGGGAGCCCAGTAATTGGACTTGACTTCGTGCTCTGCAACTACTGATTTTTTATTCAAACAAGGGTGACTGTCCGTATATTGAAATTTTGTAGTTGTATTATCTGCTAAAAGTGGACGTGCATCTGGCCGGAATTGTTAGGGAGCATATGCTTGCAGCCCATATATATATATGCAGAGAATTATCCAAAAAATTTCAAAGTGGAGTCGGTACGGGCAGCAAAACATTTAGCGGTACCCATAACGAGTGAGCATCTTTTAATCTCAATAGAACGCTCCTTTGGCTATACTGTAAATGCTAACCGTACGGGGCTGCACCGTACGGTTAGCATTGTCGCCTAAGGCATCGTGGCATCGAGACTCCTCCCTGAATAAGCTGACTAATAAATGCATAAGATTGTGCTCATAATTGTGCTTGCTTGGCGGGCTTGGCTGCTTTCCGTTTCCGGCTTCCACTTCCACACTCTGACCTCATCAGACACATTGCGGCAAAGACGTTCGATGGACCGTTCGGTAACCTGAACTACGGACGAATTTTCTAGAACACGAAAACTCGGCCAACGAGCGCCCTGCCCTGATTGTGGCATTCTCGCTGAACCTTGTCCTCCTATCTTACAGTACACCGCTGGAAATGAAGCCGTCGTTCTTGACACCAAGTAATGAATAGTGCGGTGCAGACACAAAGAGGGAAAAGCCCAGGGGCCGTGACTAATCAATCGACTAATCAATAGACGGCGTATGGCAGGTACCTAATGACGTCGGGTGCCATAGGGCGCGGAAAAGGAGAGTGGCGAATCCACAATCTCCAGAATTAGAAGCAGGTAAGACAGGTGCAATCAAAAGCAATATGAGTTCAGGAGACCTGTGAGCTGGCCCTGGAACAGTGCATCTGATGCCCAAAGATGGTCTGCAGAAAGACGCTGAATCGGGTCCTGAGAGGTATCCTCGTAACCTCTCACTGAGACTCGAGCTTGCCACAGTTACAGTGGCACAGCGCGCGTCAGACCGAAAGCAGGCACCGTACCACTCTTCGGCACAACGGCAGATCTGGGTCGAGCCCGCACTAGGAAAGTTGGCAGTGTGGCCCTGGCAGTCGGCATTGTGGAAATCGGTGATCTATCTTTAGTTGGGCCAGACAACGCGGCCTGCTCCACCGCAAGTCTAGACTCTCGCCATCCAGAGTGTGCTCTCTCTTAAACAACGCACTCTCTTTCTTCCTCTGCAACACATCCACTCCTTCACCCATTTTCTCTTTCACACAAATTCTGTCCTTTCCCGTACAATCTTTTTAATTATATCTACGCTACGCTCGCTAAAATGTTCACTAAGACCCAAATTCTCGCCCTCGCTCTCTCTATTGCCTCTGCCGAGGCCGTCTCCAAGGGCTTCAACTATGGAGCCAACAAGCCCGATGGGACCATCAAGGTCCAGGCCGATTTCGAGGCTGAATTCCGTACTGCGAAGAACCTCGAGACCACTTCTGGTTTCAACAGTGCCCGTCTCTACACCATGATCCAGGGCACCGGCAGCACCCCTATCTCCGCTATTCCCGCCGCCATCGCTGAAGAGACCACCCTCTTACTGGGTCTCTGGGCTTCTGGGGGGAACATGGATAACGAGATTGCCGCCCTCAAGGCGGCTATTAACCAGTACGGTGACGAGTTCGCCAAGCTCGTTGTCGGTATCTCTGTCGGCAGCGAGGATCTCTACCGCAACTCTGAGATCGGAGTCCAGGCTAATGCCGGTATCGGCACTGAGCCTGAGGAGCTCGTCTCCTACATCCAGCGCGTTCGCGAGGCCATCGCCGGCACCGTCTTGAGCGACGCTCCTATCGGCCACGTCGATACCTGGAACGCCTGGACCAACAGCTCTAACGCCGCTGTTGCCGAGGCCGTCGACTGGCTCGGCTTTGACGGCTACCCGTTCTTCCAGAACACCATGCAAAACTCCATCGATGACGCCAAGGCTCTTTTCGACGAGTCTGTTCAAAAGACCAAGGCCGTTGCCGGCAACAAGGAGGTCTGGATCACCGAGACCGGTTGGCCCGTCAGCGGTGACTCGCAGAACCTCGCTATTGCGTCGGTCGAGAACGCGAAGCAGTTCTGGGACGAGGTCGGCTGTCCTCTTTTCGATAATGTCAACACCTGGTGGTACATCCTCCAGGACGCATCTGGCTCCTCTGTCCCCAACCCTAGCTTCGGTATCGTCGGCAACACCCTCAGCACGACTCCTCTCTTCGACCTGAGCTGCTCCGCCAGCACCAAGAAGAACAGCAGCTCCGCCTCCGCGTCGGCTTCGGGCTCGTCTGCCCAGTCCACCGGTTTCACCTCCACCACCAAGCCTGCTGCTAGCCCGTCCAGCTCCTCTGGCCTCGGCCACGGCGGCTCCCTCGGCTCCTCTGGCTCCTTCCCTGGCGGCCACTACGCCGGTGTCGGCTCTTCCAGCGTGATTGCTTCTCCTTCCGCTACTCCTTCCCGCAGCGCTGTCCCTGGCTCCAGCTCCGGCTCCGGCTCTAGCTCTGGATCCGCCTCGGGCTCGGGCTCTGGCTCTGGCGCTGCTGCCGACTCGACCTCCGGCACCAGCACCTCTGGTGACTCGACCTCCAGCACCTCTGCCACGCCTGCTGACTTCACCGGTGCTGGTAGCCGTCTGTCCGGCTCGATCTTCGGCGCGGCTATGCTCGTCGCTGCCCTCGCGGTCGCTCTCTAAACTCTCTCGACTCGGCTGGTTCTAGCAAGGCGCATGGGATAAATAGGGCATAGGGTGTATTTATTAACATACCTTCGTTTCTGTATCAATTGATTTATTTTCTTTTTCTCTTCTATATTCTTGCTCTATTCTTGCTCGATTCTTGCTCAATTCTCGGTAGCTAATTCCGCGAGAAGAAAACTAGAACCAAGGAAATAAAAGAAACTTTCGCTTGACTTGTTCTCCTCATTTTCATAATATTAGGGCCAATACCCCGCAGATCGACACTGTCTGATCCTCTGATGCTCTCCAGCTCGGTGTCTTTTCTCCCCGCCGGAGATTTCCCCTTTCACCCTCCCACCAATGATGATGCCATATTGCTGGTCTTTTGCTACATTAATCTCTCCTGCAGTAGCTCGGTCGGGTATACTTCTTTTTTCGCTATATCATACCCCGAGACTCATCCTGGTCCTTGTTGGAGACAAGACTAGTACCTTATGCAATATGATGTGATCGGGCCGTAGATTGCGGACCACGGGGTGTCTACTGCGGAGGTCGGAGATGAAAATGAATCGTCAATTGACGTGATTAAGGGGCTAGGTGCTTAAAAGGCACCTCGTTTCCTCCCTTTCGACTCTGACAATCGAGTTGAATTGGGTTTTGTAGAGGCGGATGGTCATCATGAGGTCCACCGCCAATTCTCTCCGCCTCCCAGTTCTTGGGGCCCTTGGCCTCATCCTCACCACTCTCACACCACCAGCTCTCTCCCTCCCCGGTTCAAGTTCGACCACCAACGGCACCTCTGATGCAATCCCTATCCACTGGCTGGGTGATACCCCAGACTACGTCGCCGGCACTACGTTCGGTCTCCCTTGGCCTCGCGGGAAATACACCTTCAATAACACTGTGTTCTCCATCTCTGGCGGTGCAGACGAGATCCCTCTCCAGTCCTGGGTTAATGGGTACTGGGCCGATGGATCGATCAAGTGGACGGGCCATGCCGTCCCTGCGCTGGGAAGTGTTGAGGAGGGGTATACCGTGAATGTGCGAAAGGGAAGAGCAGGCGGCGGCTCTAAGACCAACACTAGCGAGAGCATCGAGGTCACCAGTCGCGGCAGCGAAGTGTCCGTCAATACCGGCAAGATCACCGTGACGTTCCCGAAGACAGGGAGCAACCTTATCGGCTCGATAACGACGTCGTCTGGGCAGACCGTCGGCGAGAACGGAAAGCTCGTTCTGCACACGCAGTCCGGTGTTGCGGAGGATATCGCCTCGCGCGCGAATACGACGATCGATTACTATAATTTCGAAAGCAAGGTTTCCAATGTCACTGTTAGCAAGGAGAATGGCGTTCGCACTTTGGTTACGGTGCGCGGCACGCATGCGCCGACTTCTGGAGACCATGATGCGTGGCTGTCCTTCGTTGTGCGGTTCTACCTGTACGCTGGTTCCGATGCAATTCGCATCGTTCACAGTATCGTTTTTGATGGCGATGCCGAGTCCGATTTTATCTCTGGTCTTGGAATCCAATTCCAGGTTCCGCTGGCTGGAGAAGAATTGTACGACCGCCATGTGCGCATCCCCGGTGTCGACGGCGGGTTCCTCCACGAGGCCGTGCAAGGAATCACAGGCCTGCGTCGGGATCCAGGCGAAGAAGTCCGCAGTGCGCAGTTTAACGGAACCAAACTGCCCGACGAGAGTACCTGGGACACTCGCGTGACAAGCCGACTACAATGGATCCCAGCCTGGAACGACTACAAGCTCTCGCAGCTCTCACCGGATGGATTCACGATCCAGAAGCGCACAAAGCCCGGTCAGGGCTGGATCCATGTCCCTGGAGGCACGCGGTCCCATGGCCTGACATATCTTGGCGGCGCAACGAAGGGAGGACTCGCCGTTGGGCTGCGCGATTTCTGGAAACGGTACCCGACCGGCGTTGAGATCTCAAATGCCGCAGGCGACGAGGGAAGCATCACGATTTGGCTGTACAGTCCTGAAGCTGCACCGCTTGATCTCCGCCCGTTCCATGATGGAATGGGACAGGATACATACGAGAAACAGTTGGACGCGCTGGAGATCACGTACGAAGACTACGAGCCGGGCTTCAACACCCCATACGGGATCGCGCGAACAAGCGAAATCTACCTCTACGCGTTCGACTCGACACCCTCGAGTGACCGCCTGTCCACTCTGAGTACGCACACAAACGAGCCACCCGTCCTCGTCGCCGAACCGGAATACATCCGCGAGACGAAAGCCCTAGGCTCCTACTGGAACCTGCCCGACACATCAAACGATAAGGCCTCCACAATCGAAGACCACCTCGATTTCCTCATTGAGTTCTACGAAGGCCAGGTCGAGGACCGCAGGTGGTACGGCTTCCTCGATTACGGCGACTACATGCACACGTACGACGAGGACAGACATATCTGGCGGTACGACGTCGGCGGCTACGCGTGGGATAACTCCGAGCTCTCGCCGGACCTGTTCCTCTGGCAGCAGTTCCTGCGCACCGGACGCGCGGACGTCTATCGTCTGGCTGAGGCACTTACCCGGCACACCGGCGAAGTTGACGTCTACCACATTGGCGACTGGAAGGGTCTTGGGACCCGCCACGGCGTGCAGCACTACGCCGACAGTGCCAAACAGGTCCGCATCACCCAGCCCCAGTATAGAAAGTACTTCTTCTACCTGTCTGGTGGAGACGAGCGTGTCGGCGAGATCCTAGAGGAAGCACTTGACACCGACAAGACATACGAGGTCCTCGATCCGAACCGCAAGGTCCGCACGGACGGTTGGACGCCCACGCCGGGACAGCCAGCCACCATCTCCCTCGGTACCGACTGGGCTGGACTCGCTGGCGGCTGGCTCATCGAGTGGGAGCGTCGCGGCCCGCGCTGGCAAGAGGCACGGTACAAACTCACGCAGACGTCACAGGGCATTGCAAACCTGACCAACGGCTTTGTGACCGGCTCGGGACTCTACTCAGCCACAAGTGGGAGCCTCACTGCGCCGCCCGCGGACCCAGATAACGAGGGCCTCGTCTCCGTCTCACACCTCAACGCTGTCTTCGGCCTACCTGAAGTCGTCTCCGAGCTTCTGGAGTACTGGAACGATGGCGCCGATGCACCGGCCGGTTTCAAGAAGGATTGGCTGGAATACTGCTACTACTACGACGCTTCGGCGGAAGAACAGAAGGCTCGCTACGGCGAGTCCTTTGGAAGCCTGAACCTTATTCAGGGACACTCACGACTCACGGCGTACTGGGCGAACGACCAGAAGAATGACACCGTTGCGCTGCGCGCGTGGGATGAGTTCTACAACAACAACGACGGCTTTACGGCGGATGATGCGTGGGCGGCTGAGGTCATCAATGGCAGTGCAGTGTTGATTCCGGTTGAGGAGGCAACGTTCATCAGCACGAATGCTTTTGCGCAGTATGGGTTGGCTGCGATTCAGAATTTGGCGCTTGTTGGGGATGTGCTGGAGGAGTCGCCGTATCCTTGAGAAGACGGCCTGGTGTAATATATTTGCTTTGTGTATATGTATTAGGCAGAATTTAATATGTCAATAAACCTACGCGCAGAGCGACATCTCCCCGTTGGCCTTGTCTTGATGCCTAAGAGGATAGCCCATGTGCCCTTCTCGATCTCTCAACTATACTACCGCCCATAAGCAAGCGCAGCCTCGTTAATCGAAGCAATCCCTTTCTCCCGCCAATCATCCACCTCTACGTAGCTCGTCACGTTCGCATCGAAGACCATATTGCGCGGCCGATCAACCGTATATAAAGGCCAGCCAGACTCCCCGCCCACAGCCCTAATGGCATTTCTCCCAGTACCTCTCCACGAATTAGGATCCAGATCGGAGACAAAACTCGCCCACGAACCGGCCATCAAATAGCTCAGCTCAATATATTTATGAGTCAGATTCCCCACGGCAAATGGGTTGACATCGTACCCCTGTCCGTTTAGGTTGTTGAACACAAACGCCACATCGGAGAAGTGCGCTACCCCCTCTACCCAGCTGGTAGTTGCGGGCTTAGTGTTAAATCGGTAGCAGTAGGCGGACAAGGCGTGAGCGGCCCAGGCCTGGCATGTCTTGCGCCGGGACGCGGTGAAGACCTGGTCGCCAAAGTAGGCTGCTGATTGCCGGAAAGCTGCGCCGTAGGGTTGTGGCAGAGTAACGTTGCCACCCAGCTCAGCAGAGCTGGGTATGCCGAAGGTGGTAGTGTTTGGGTAGAGGGTAAGGAGAGCGTTAATGAGGGATTCTGAGAGGGCAAGCTGGTAGCTCGATGTTGCTGGGCAGGTCAGCGGGTGTAGATAGCATGGGTAGATAGAGATAGGGAGTGGAGTAGGGAACCATACTATTCATCCAGCCTCTCAATTCTTCAGTGGTATTCACAGGCTTGGGAGATTGTGTGCTCCCTTCGTCGGTGGTAGTCCCGGCGATGATGGGCACACGGACGAAGGAGCCATCATCTACTTGCTCGCTGGGATAGCGGGCGACAAAGTCACCGTCGACTGTAGGTTCCCAACCTGTATTGTAAGCAGAAGAGTTGAGCACATTGTTTAGAACCGCAAAGGGCAAGGCACGCAGACAGTCGAGCTTGTGGTCAGCATGAGAGCAGCCTGCCTCAGCAACCACCCCCTCGTACCTGGATTGGTAGCTCGCGGTCAGATTGAGAGGCCCTTGGGGAATGACTGGCCCCGACTGCATGATGGCAGCTCGAAACAGGCCATCATCGCGGCCGTTGAACGCGCGAAGATGATACCCCACACTTTCAGCGCCAGCGCTTTGACCGTAGATAGTGACTTTTCGTGGGTCACCTGTAGTGGCATCAGCATAGATACAGAACAGAAACAAGGAAGGAACTCTGTACCTCCAAAGCCGGCAATATTCTCCTGGATCCAGTGCAGGGCAAGCCGCTGATCCTTGAGACCCAGATTCAGTGCTTTCTCAGCCGCTACCTCGTCGCCGTTGAAGAAGCCATACGGACCGAGACGGTATGCGATGCTTACTGCGATCATCGGCTTGTTGATCTTTACCGAGTTCTGCACGATGAAGGTCAGGTTGTACCGTTTATCCATTGTCCCTCCTTGCTTGAACCCACCACCTATGTATATGAGCAGCTGCGCGGAAGAACAACATCTTTAGGGGGACTAGTAGATCGCACTGACCGTGAATCCAAACAAGCACGGGCAGGGACGCATTCTCAAACCCACGGGGACGGACGACGTTCAGGTAAAGACAATCCTCGCTCTGGAGATAGCCTTTCTGGTCCCCGCCATAGCCAATACATTCCTGCACCAGTTAGCCCGGGACTATATTGAAACTGCCCGCAAAGGGGGGAAGCAGATTTACAAAGGCGTATTTGGTGGCGGGGCGTTCCCCTGTCCAGTCTGTGGTGAGAGGCTCAGGGTCTCGGAATCGCCGAGTCTCTAACGGCGGCTGAGCAAAGGGTATGCCCAGGAACAGATCCTGATCGTATTGAGGTAGATATACACCCTTGTAGGATCCGTTGGTGGTCTCTGCTACGGGGGAATATTGCAGAGAGGCCTGGGTCTCCCCCGTGATAGCGAAAGCAGCCAGGGAGCATGCAAGATAGAGAGTCCTCATCGTAACGTGAGAAGGCGCTCTAGAAGGGTGCTGACTTGGACCAAGTCAGGAATTAGCGAGGGTAAAATATATGTGCGAGATATTTTTCTTTTCTGTTCTCCTTTTCTATTACATGCTCTTAGCTGCAGCCAAAGCCACTGCACACCCAATCCTGCAGCAGGACTAACCACTGTCGACGCAGCGGCACAGTGCATTCCGAATCTCAATGCCTCCGAGACATTGCTTCATTCGTTTAATATCAAAAACCGGAATCCGGGACGTGACCGGCTGGGTTTTACATACTAGTGAGCGCTGGATTGCGCAACTCGGACAAATCGGCAGGCCAAGATACCTATCCCCTGTCCTGGAGTAGTATAGAATAGACTAATCTACTTCTCGAGAGGATTTAGTGATGGCAATTTTCTCTGGAAGCGGCAGTGGTTAATATCCTCCTGCCGGTTTCTAGAGTACCATGAAAGATACCCGAAGATTCGATCAAGAAGAAGATTCTGCATCTCTGGAGATTCTTAATATATTCTCGATGACGATGTATAAAGTTCTACACTGAAGGATATTGTTTACTGTGAGCGAGGTGTGTTCTGTCTGCGGCATATACTCACTGCCGGCGATTTCGGATATACGTTCTATTTCATGCCCCAAATTCCCATAAAGATCCTCTCCATATGCGGAGAATGACCCCATTACTCCAAATTGTGGAGTTTATCTTATGCGCAGTAGTAATGATGCGGGATGTGGGGAGTAGGAATGAGGGCTTCCCATCGCATCCACAAACCCTAACTGCAGCCACTCTGGCGTGTTGCGGTGTACGTAGTTGAGACTGTGATTGCGGGGTGCATCTTGGGATCCACTAACGTAAATCCTACTCTCAGGGGTCCCCACAAGACTATATCTCGGGGTCTTTTACCTTTTACAGTGGTAGCCCTATACTAAGGAGCGGGTGGTCTGGGTCAACCGCGTCAGCACGGTGCCCTGAGCACAAAAAAGTTTAAAGGAAGAAAGTGCACTATTATATCCCACTGGACAGATGTATCATGCATCAATCTTAGTCTTTGCAAGATGTTTTCGTCAACCCCGAGTCTAATCCTAACATCAGCCCTGTTCCTGCTGTCCAGCGCAGCGGCCGACAACACCCCAACTGCCCAGACGTTGAATGGCACCTACGCCGGCGTGCACTCTGCCCAGTTCGACCAGGACTTTTTCCTGGGGATTCCCTATCTCCAGGCCCCTGTAGGAGATAGACGCTTTCACCCCGCCGACAGCTTGACCAGCTCCTGGAACGGAACGCGCGATGCCACCTCCTACGCCCCCTCCTGCGTCGGTTACGACGCCACAATCGCCATCGACCCCAAGGAGATGGACGAGGACTGTCTCTACCTGAATGTTGTCCGCCCCTCATCAGCCACGGCTGCCTCCAATCTCCCCGTAGCGGTCTTCATCCACGGTGGCGACTTCTCCGGCGGCAGCGCCAGCGAGCCCCGCTACAACCTCTCCTACATCGTGGACAGATCAGTCCAGCTCGGCCAACCCATCGTCGGGGTGAGTTTCAACTACCGCCTCAGCGCCTGGGGCTTCCTCTTCAGCAACCAGCTGCGCGATACGGGCGCGACCAACATCGGGCTCCGTGACCAGCGAGCTGCGCTCGCTTGGATCCAGGAGAACATCGCTGGGTTCGGGGGCGATCCTGCCAAAGTCACCATCTGGGGCCAGGGCACTGGCGCCAGTAGTGTCGGATTTCAGGTCACCGCGTATGCAGGGCGCAATGATAACCTCTTTCGTGCGGCGATCATGCAGAGCGGGAACCCGGTGCCAGAGAAGGGGCTGAATGGAACGCAGTACTTCCAGCCGCTGTATGATGCTATTGCGCAGCGAGTAGTTCCCACCACGAGCTATGCGCTGGCGAACGATATGGCCGCCAATGATACTTGCTGGGACGCCGTCGATCGCATGGCCTGCCTGCGTAATGTGGACTTTGAGCAGATGAACGACGCCATCAATGCCACCAGTGCGCGTGCCTGGTTCCCCGTCATTGACGGTGATATCGTCCCTGAACAACCGAGTCGGTCGCTGTATACAGGGAAGAAGTATGTCAAGGTCCCGATCATCCTGGGGGCCAGTACAGACGAGGGCTCGAAGTACATGCCGGAGCAGAATGTCACCACGGAGGAGGAGTTTGTTGACCTTGTAGCAAGTATGATATTTTTGACAAATTCAAATTTGCAATGAACCCCCGCTGATCTGGCTTTAGACCCTCAGTCTTATGGTGTTGCCCCTGGCATTGCTTTACCTAAGATCCTGGTCCGCCAGCTCACAGAGGCCTATGCTAACGTCTCGTCCTCTCCATGTAAGCCTCAGACCTTTATCACTACGATCTTTATTTCTAATTCTAATAGACGAAAAAGCCCTCGCCTACCAAGGCGATGCGGCCATCAATGCCAACCGTCGCCAAGCATGTTCAACGTGGTCTCGCGCGAATATTAGCACATACTGCTACCGTTTCGATGTTACCCTTCATGATCAAAATACTGCGCAACAGGGTAACGAACTCCCTTTCGTCTTCGCGAATACAGACGAACTCGGAGTCAACACCGACAAAGACCTGGTGTCTCTCGCCCATGATATCAGCAGCACCTGGGTGAGCTTCATTGCTACCCTTGACCCGAATGCCTGGAGACAGCAGGCGGCCAATGTGAGTGCGGTGACACCAACATGGCCAAAATATGCAGCTGGGGGACAGTACGCAATGGTGTTTAGGGCGGACGGGGATAGTCAAGTTGAGCGGGATACTTGGAGGGCGACACCCGTCCGGCTGATCAATGGACAGCCGTCTGGGATTGCGGTGGCCTATCAAAGGTAGAATTCTTCATTACTATCGTTTGCGAGCAGTAGTAGTTGTAATGTGAATTGACATGGTAAGAGAGTTGTTACTATATGTGAGTGCTAGGCCAGTGAGTAGAGGCTATACTACGTTGGCTCTCTTTGATACTTCAAGTATACTCTGTATTTTAAGATAAATACTTAGGCTTGCGGAATCTACATCACTCAGTACATTTATCAGAGATCACCTGGACGACTGCAACCGTTGAGAGCAAAAGGCAAACCCCGAGCGCAGCTAGACTATGTCTGCCCTCCTGGCGTGCAAAGGTGGCTCCCAGCACCCGCCGCGTCGTCAGCATAATTGAGTACTCGGCTGCCCCGGATTTTACGACCGAAGGCATACTTCTAACTAAAAGAATAGTGCTACCTCCTCTTTTACTACAAGACGATCAGTGGAGCTCTTCTATGTGGAGGTTGTGGAGCTCGCAAACCCGTACCGAATTAGGAAGACGGCAAGGGTCACTATATCGATCAGCCCTGACAGACTTGATCGCCCCGAGATCTTCCCTTTGGGGCTATACAGACCGACCTTTGCATCTCTTCAATTACGCAGCTTGATGCATCAGCCTATTTATTACAAAGACGTCTGTTTGATTGCCCGGATACCGAGTCTGTAGCGCATCCAGACTAAACAGCACGGGCAGGAGGATGGTATAAATTCCGGTTTGGCCAAGGGCTTCATACCTGTGAGCTAGAGCATCTTCCCTACTCACTACCCTCCCCAGTAACATGCGCTTCCGAGTATCTGCCCTACTGGCGCTCGCCGCGCCGGCCCTCGCCCTAGCCCACGGCACCTTTGAACACGAAAGCCTTGAGACGCAGCTTCTCAAGCGCGACTTCTTCCACATAGGCAGCCGAAGCCTCGAGTCATGCGCTGGGAACCTCAACTCGGACGGTACCAATGCACGCGCCCACCGCCGCCGCGCTGCAGTAGTGAACCATCACCGTCGTGCCCTTGCACAGAAACGCTCCATGGTCGAGGTCCTTAACACCTCGCATCTCTACGAAGGCGACTTCATTGACCCGGACCGCCCGGAGTCCGCCTTCGCCAACGAGCACCACGTCCTCCTCACGCCCTACGGTGATACAGGCCCCTACTACGTGCCAGGCGAGTTGATCCGGTCCGACGCGCGCGAAGACCAGGAGAGGGTCCCAATCATCGTTGAAGCCCAGTTCATCGACTTCATTACATGCAAGCCCATTCCAGGCATGTGGTGGGACATGTGGAATGCCAATGCCACAGGCGTCTACAGCGGCGTCATCAACGAAGGCAACGGCGACTTTACTGACCATAGCAACATCAACAACACCTTCCTGCGCGCCGTCCAACAGGCAGACCAAGACGGCGTCGCGCAGATCAAAACAATCTTCCCAGGCCACTACACTGGGCGCACAAACCACATCCATATTATCGCGCACACGGATGTCACAGTTTTGAAGAACGGAACCATCACTGGCGGATCCATCGCACATACGGGACAATTCTTTTTCGACCAAGCCCTCATTGACGAGGTCTCGAAAACATATCCCTACACGGAAAATACATATCCAGTCACTGGCAATGCGCTGGATGACACCTTCCACCAAGAAACGGCATATTCGGCCTCCGACCCTGTCTTTCACTACGAATATCTCGGCGACACACTCGAAGATGGCCTTTTCATGTGGGTGCGGATTGGCGTGAACGCGTCCGCGAACTGGAATGACGGGAACCCCGAGCATAGCTTTGTTTATGGCGAACAAGGTGGGCGGTACTCGTGTGGAACTGGGAGAATTGGCGCCAATTATACCACGGCCGATGAGGAATGCACGGGGGATACGAACGTTGGAGACTTGCCTGGGGAGAACGGGCCCGGCCCTGCGGTCTATGACTCCCCACCGCCGAGTGCTTGGGATAATGAGACGGATGCCGCGGAGATTTCGGCGGCAAAGAGCTGGTTGGAGGAGCAAAATAATGTAGCGTCTGCGACACAGGCTGCTTGATGTGTCTTTCCAAGACCACGTCTCGTAGGTGCTATGCTCTGTCCTAGGAAGGCTGGAACGCTAGCGGCTCTGGAATATGTCTGGGTTAGTATGAGATGTCCTCAGAATGATAGGGAATTCATGACAATAAAGCGTTAGACATGCTAGACAAGCTGTGAAACGTTTTGACCAGATAATAGAGAGATAAAAGTCAGACTGCGAGAGCCTTTCGGGCGAGTATGATGCGCACAGTAAGGCAAGGAACAATAAATTTGCCTCTACCGCAACTCTTAGTGCAAAGCAATAGTCAGGAACTTTTGAAGATTCTCCAGTGCTGCGAACGGCTCCGCTTTAGCATGTCCTTGCTGCTACACTAGTCAACCAATGGGTAGAGCTCCAACATTACCCATCTCAAAGAGATCGAGCCCCCGAACACTTATTGAGATGCTCCAAATATCCTTTGCCGTAGTGAGAGTGGTTGGCGATTCAAGATTTCAGCCAGAGGGTGTCGGATAGAGTCCTCCTTCCAAGAATAATCTATGGTGTATGCAAACGATCTTTGTCTCAACATTGCCCTTGCTCTATCGACATAGAAATCACAGACTCCAACGTATATCATTTTGAGGCGTGCTTGTGACTCGCGCATAACCTGGTCCTTGGTTTTGGAGTGACCCCTTGACATGGATTTGAACTGAAGGGTTGCAGGCTCCTCCCACGATGATTGACCCAAGATATATCACCTTGATAATGATTCTAGTATAGGAAATAGCTTCAAAATTATTCTCAGGTACTAATAAATATCTTCAAGTCTAACTGATTACTAGAATTTGGATGCGGCAAACTTCTGATGACAATCTGGACACCGACAGGCGATGACCGAAGACGGATCGTCCGGTGGCCGCAAATTGCCATTTTTTATCCAGATACATAGGCAAGATCATGTCGAACATATTGAGAGTCTGCAGTCCTCATAGCAATTCACAGACTATCAGGAGCAGTTGACAGTGCCCTGGCATGAGCGCATGTACGACGTGGAAGGCGCGACGAGCCTGCGCGCCGATCGACATAGCCAAAGGATAAGATAGATTAGATATCTAGGCCAGGACAGATTTCAGAGCGGCTCTTCAGCGGCACATTATCAAGTCTTCCAAGATTGACGAGCGGTGCTGACGGGGTGTCGCCGCAGGGGTTCGCGCCCGAATAGACATTGGCATCCCCGAGATCGCAGTCTTCAGGGTGATAAGCGGTGGCGCTAATGACCCCTGTTCCTTCATGGAAGATGTTAGCCTCGATAGGTGCAGCTTGGGCGCTCATTGATGGCGCTGCCTATAGCTGCCGGTAGATGCAGGGCGGATGCAGGCAAGAGAAGTAAACTGAGGTCAGGCAATTCCAGCCTGAGGCATCAGTTAGTCACGTAATCGACATGTCATGCCTCAGGCAGCATATCGTGGATCTTCTCGCACAGCTCTTGCATCTTGTAAGGCTTGTGGATGATTCCATCCATTCCAGCGTTGAGCATATCGGCTTGTTGATCCTGTCGAACATTTGCAGTAACTCCTAGGATGGGAATATGCGAGCCCTTATTCTTTTCCATCGCTCGAATCTCCCGCGTCGCCGTATTCCCATCCATCACCGGCATTTCCTGGTCCATTAAAATGCAGTCGAACTTGTCACTATCCCACAGGCCGAGCGCTTCCTGACCGTTGTTGGCTGTCGTCACCTCAAATCCAGATACTTTCAGCTTGCGGGAGACAACCTTCTGGTTTATGACGTTATCTTCGACGAAGAGGACGCGAGGGCCCTTGACGAGCTTCGACATGGTGGCTATCGCATTGGGCTCCTGATTTGACGCGAATTCATCGACGTTACTAGCCCACCTTCGCGCATCAGTAGATGATCCCGGGTTCTCATCGACTTCCTTTGCCAGCTCTAATGAATGTCGCCTGCGGTCGTCGCTGGGAGTGCTGATGGCGACCTCGTTGACTTGTTGTACTGTTGGTTTCTCATCGAAATTTGCCATCGACGTGTCATTCCTGACGTCCGGAATCTTGCTGTTAAGTTCATTGATCTGATAACACAGTTCATCGACTGGAGACGCGTCCCTGTTGGATACTACTGAAGCCTGAGGGTGCCCTTCAGAAGATAGTCGGACGGAAAAGAAGAAGCCAAACGTGCTCCCTTCGCCTTCTTTGGCGCTAACCCCGATATCACCACCGTGCATATGGCAAAGTCTTCGACTGATGTTCAGTCCAAGGCCGTAGCCGCCGTATATCCGTTCCGTCCGGGGAGTCGCTTGCTTGAAGCGCTCGAATAACATCTTCTGCTGTTGATCGCTGATGCCGATTCCAGTATCCTTGACGGCGAGCATTATATATGCCGTCTCGCCATTGCCCCATTCTGGGTCCTGGGTCGAGTCGAGTTTTAGTGCCTCTTCATTCGGCTCGAAGAAGACAACGTTTGGCGGGTATGATGGTGGACGGCTTTTGGAAGCACCCATCGAGACTCGAATGGTTCTCTCGCCTTCGGCTTGCGCAGTGAATTTGATCGCATTGGAGACCAGGTTGATCAAAACCTGGCCCATTTTGTCAAGGTCCGCCAGAACCCAGTCAAGCCCCTGATCAGCATAAGACCTGTCGAGCTGATACCGAAAATCGATTCGTTGCTTTCGGAGTTCGGGCTTGAACATGGTGAGCAATGTCGCCACATGGGACTTGGGCTGAACTTGTTGCGGTGACAAGGTCAGCATGGAGGCGTCTAATTTGGAGAATATAAGCACGTCGTCAATGATCTTCTTCTGGTGCGCAACGCAAAGGTTGATCGTCTGCGCGGCTTCGGCTATTCTCGCCATCTGCTCCTTTGCATCTTCTGGCGCATCCTCAGCTACAACGTCCATAATATCCTCTGCACAGTGCAGGATCGCAGAAAGCGGATTGCGAACCTCGTGGCTGATCATATCGATAAACCGCTCTTGCTGCTGTTTCCGTTCTTCTGCATCGTCTGCAATCTTCCTTTGCAGGAGCTCCGCAGTTTTCTCCGGCGTGATATCGCTGATCATGCATATCGAGCCCCCTTTATCCCCCAAGCCAAACTGGTCCAGATCTTTGTCTTTCAGCGGCGTCAACGACATCGCCCGCCATTCTTCAGTATGATTCTTCACCCGGTATTCCCTTCGGATCTCTGCGCGCAAGCGTAGCGAGGCGCGGTATGCATCGGCTAATTGTTCATAGTCGTCCGCGTTTACCCCCTGCGCCAAGCAGTCGAGCCCGACCGTCAAGTGGCTTGCTGTGAGTTCCTGGAAGCGCCGATTCTTGAAGACGATCTCGTCGGAAGTATTGACGACAGCGACGCCAACGGGAAGGGTGTCTGCTAACTGTTGGCCACAAATTGTTCCATGTCGTTTCGTTGCCATCTCAGTCGAAATTATAGAAGCGGTCACCACTGTGCCCGTAGTTGGAAACTAGCGGAGAGCAGAAGCAGAGCGGCGCCGCAGGGAGGTCGAGGTTGAGGATATTTTCCTTTTCGCCCAATCCAGACCCGAGTTGCCTGGCAGGCTTGCAAATCGCGTGTTTGATCGCTGCCATGACGTAGTTTGCATGCCGTGTTTATGATGTCAGGGCCACCACATTCCTCACCAACTCCAACCTAATCCGCCTCTGCCGTCACCATGGCCACAGGAGGCACCAGGAAAATTACCTGGAGCAGTAATAAGATTGATTTAATATGAACCTAGAAGTATTTTTAGGCGGAATCTCAGGGGCGTACCGCCGAGGTCACCAACACTTCCCACCGGCCGCCACCGTGGCGATGCTCAAAGTTTTTGTGAGGAACGAAGACACATACCAGTTCGTGCCCTGGAAGGGACTAATAGACCTTAAGCTCGCTTACCGCATATTCCTTTGCACCCTGCATTTGGGCTAACCTGCTCATAATGTGTGACTCGTACAAGCTGACAAGATGAGGCAGGACCGCCGTGATTCGACATTTCCAGTTATCCTAGTTGGATATGAACTGGGTTGCCATGGACGACTGCAATCCAGCTGTTTATAATCGTATACTATTCATGGGCAGACCCAGTACTCCCGTAAGCCGTTTAGAGGTATCAAAGCCCCTAGCAGACAGCGCACTGAGTGTGCCTATGCTGAACTCAATACTCCTCGTCCAAATAATCCAGACGTGCTGTTGGCAATTATTCCCTGCTGGGGGTACCGGAGTTCCAAGACAGTTCCAAGTACTCTTTGCTGTTCAGACCTCTCAGACAAGCGTCCACACCTTTTTGTAATGCACGCTTTGTCGCCAACCGCAGGTGAGGAGAGGAGTGGCTAAACTCTTACTTTCGGCTGAACTGTTTGGCCATATAGGCATCTTGTAGGATTTTGTGGGAGTGTGCCTTGGTCACGAGTAGTTCGTCGGGTCTCGAGGGCATTTGGTATGGTGCGGCAGCTCCATCATTTCGACGTGGAAGAATGGTGCAGTAACATACGCACAGAGAACAGGGTAGCGAAACCTCCGGGACTATCCAAACCAAGCCAAGGCAAGAGGACTTCAAAGCACCTGACGTACGCCCTCTATGGTGCGCCGGATATTTTCTGAATGCACTGAATTTGTTTAGCTGGATAATGAGCTACTTATTAGCGCTTCCTACCTGACATCATCAAAGATATGCGCAAGCTTTCTGTTAGTACAAGGCTGCTTGATATGACCTCCAGCTGTTCGAAGATGCATTCTTCTGGATTTTACAAGACAGAAAAGACATATAAAAATTGATGTTAGGGGGCTACCGCCTGCAACTGAGTGATCAAACGTCATTATATGTTAGTAATGTAGCCTATAAATACACTGAAGGATACCTTTATTTAACCTTGAGCGCTAAAAAGCGTCTTATATATGCCTGCGCAGACGGGAAGCAGGCTATCATGGGCTATCTGGCAAGACTGATAAATGTCTCAACGCTGTTAATCGAAGGCCCAAGAAGGCAAGAACAGAAGCAGAATGTCTGCCCTGATATGGGTACACTACTCTTTTATAACTGAACTGTTAGCATTGCAGGGCCAGGGACGTTCAATAAAATACTGCAATTAGACATATACTATTGTTCCGATTATGTGTTTACCAAATTTAGGTCCTTTCCAAATATGACTGAAAATGCCGGTCAATCATATCTCCTCCTTCACTTTGAGGACCCCTTTGGAGGTAATATCATAAACTGTGTAGATTAGCCCTATATAACGCCAGATAGGGGAGTAGCGAGGTCAACATACCGTAACCGGAGACTCGCCAACCCCTTCGCAGACAACCTTCACCTCCCTCAGAGGTTGAAAGCCCGCCCTCTCATAAACCGGCCTTCCTTCATCTGTCGCCTCAAGCCAAAGATTGACGCCCAGTCGCTGAGCCTCTTCAATACCCCACGCCAGCAATCTCTTGGCTATTCCTTTTCTCTGATAGTCCGGATGAACAAGGATGGCTTCCAGTTCGACCCTCTTTCGCAGGATAATCCCTTTTTCGTTATTTTCAATCGTACCAACACCGAGGAACTCTCTCTTTCCTAACTCAATTTCCGTGTAAATGGCTCTTGCGACCTCATCCCGGCGCTCGGGGATATCGGCTGCTAAGCGTGCCTCAACGACCTCCTCAACGCTCTTCTCCACAACTTGATCTTCTGCGTACACTGCCCATCGCGTTAAGCCAACTAATTTTCCTGTCGCAGTATGAACGGCTTTGAATGCCTTGACGTGTGGCTCTTCGAATTGTCCTTCTCGTAGCGCGACCATTACGTCCATGGATTTTTCGCTTAGGGCAGACGTGTAAAGGAATCGATTTAGCGCTGCGAAGGCAAGTTCGGAAACACCGAGGGCTTCCCGGATGTCCGTTATTAGGAAGGGCTCGAATGTTATTTCGTGAGACATTGGATTGAGTCAGGGCTTGTCAGTGATAAGTGCAGTAACTTAGTGAAGTAGCTTAGTACTTGCTGAAACCTCAGATGGCGATGTAAGTGTTGATACTGATTGCGCCTTGGAGTGGATATGTATATGAGACGAGGCTAGATTGAAATTGTATAGAAGGCTTAGTAGTTGACTAGAAACGCTTGGGACAAACCACAGTTTTATAAAGGCCGTGAGTCATGTACCGCTAGTGATACCTTGGAGCCTAGTGAGACCTTTTGACCTATTATATACCTTGCAGCCTAGTACAGTCGATGTAGGGTCGTATTCTTAGATTAAAAAGCGCGCCTTGGCGTCGGACTGCCCTAACTCCGTGAGCGAGCTTCAGCCGCACGTGAAGACACTGAGGGATCATGGCTTAGGCAGCATGCTACAGATGGAACAATGACCTCTGTGTGCGATTCTTATTTGATACGAATATATCATGTGATCTTCATCATGTGTCGGAGCATGGGTTCCTCCCCTGTCCTCGGGGTGCCCGGTCTGCACAGTCTTAGTCAGCATCTCATTAGTATTTAGCCTAGCTTCCTTGTGCATCCGCACCCCTGAATACCAGAACTCCTTCATGCTTCCACAGGTTATGAGCCCTCTATGCTGAGAGAATTCAGTTTCTCGCTGGATATAAATATGCAGAATTGATTCTCAAAGCTCTGAGCAACATGCTATCTGTTTCTTTACCCCCTCCCTGTCCGAGGGGGGGTAGTATCATTCAACGTGGCTTTAACCCCTGGATTGGGACCACGTAGGCATCTTAATATGCCGATTAAGAGCCTCACGAGGCATCAAAAACAACCTTGGAAGGCCAGTACTGCTTATTATATAGTATGTACTAGGCAAGGATGTCTCCTTACTGTTGAAAAGCACCGTCACAGTAAGTATAAAGGTGTATATGGTCTACAGAGCTGTAAATCCTAATGGTTGCTCTGGAATTTTACCTTCCTATGGGAAGATTTTTGAGCTTTCTGTTATAGAGGCTCATACAATGGCTTCAAGCCCAGTTTTTAGCAGCTATATTGCTGCAATTGTGCACCTTCTCACCCAGAGATTGTGTATTTTCCCAGGCTCTAGGCTAAGGCCTATCCTGATCAAACTCATGCTAAGGAAGTCCTTTCTTGTTATTATTACTATACAGAATGACTTCTGATACCCATGGGATAACCTGACAAGCCCCTGCTATTACCAAGGGGGGGATTTTAACATGACATTCACTGGTCTTGTCTATCAACTACCATCGTTCGAGCCTCCAAATTCAACCAGCAAATAAACCAGAATCGACCGAGCCAACGAGCCAGAATCGACCGAGCCTACGAGCCAGAATCGACCGAGCCTACAAGCCAGTATTGCCGTGCCGTACGAGCCTGAATCAATGAAGCCAACAAACCAGAATCGACCAAGCCAACGAGATTAATTGGGCCCACGATATCATCACAAGCCAGCCAGTTTCTATTGCAAGAACCCTACCTTTCGACCGAGATACCTGTAGGAAGGACACAAGGGATATTATATTACATTGGATATGGGAAAAGGGATATAGATCCTTTGAGACTATACTAAGGCCTTTACAAACTATATGGGATATTCAGCATGTACCTAGCTTTCCTTTTGATGCTTCCTTGCGCCTGCGCAGCCCGAGGGGGGGTGTCGGAGCATGGGTTCCTCCCCTGTCCTTGGGGTGCCCGGTCTGCACAGTCTTAGTCAGCATCTCATTAGTATTTAGCCTAGCTTCCTTGTGCATCCGCACCCCTGAATACCAGACTCCTTCATGCTTCCACATCATGTACACCTAGTGTACACGATGAGCCTCATGTCACGTGCCACGTGATCTGTATGGTGGTTGCAGACAGCACCTCGCTCGTCCGCTCATTTGATATATCACATCGTCTATATGACAGGTCACATCTGCCTATACAAACTGAGCTATCTACTGATATCGAGAACATTCTTTTGAAGCCTTTGAAAAGACATAAATAGCCTATACAGATCGTAGTTAGGAG
>JAAXYA010000112.1:0-68368 GCA_013305525.1 Aspergillus quadrilineatus
ACCACCCACCAAATTTTCTTTTTTTTTTTTTTTTTTTAAATTTTTTACCTTTTTTATTTCCATTCCTTTTTATTTTTATTTTTTTTTTTTTTTTTTTTTTTTTTTTTTTTTTTTTTTTTTTTTTTTTCTTCGTTTTTTATATTTTCCCTTTTTTCAGAGAGGCTAGCTAGTGAGGGCGTCAGCGGCCGGTCAGGAGTGGACGTGTCCACTTTTGGAGCGCACGGTTCGATCTGGCCGCCAGTATACCCGATGACTTTTAGGTATCAGATCACAAAAATTGAGTCCAGTGAGGCTGGTTATTTTACTCATCCGACATATCTCTCATGGCGGGTGACTCGTGCTGAATCGAGGAGGACTTGGCTCGGGTTCAAGGTGAAGGATTCAAGTTTATGGCAGACCCATCTTCCAGGCCCGATTATGGAGGTATTCGGTGAATTAGGTAAGAATATTAGAGCAGAGGTCAGAAATAGGAGTAAATGATGACTTCCAAGCCCTATGATGTTACACCTCGTACTTGGTTGACAGTATGGTGGAGGAAAAGTTTACAGTCACAGCCCACGGGCCCACGAGACTCAGGTTATCGGCAACCCCTATGTATCTGCAGATCCAGCGCGGTGATAAACAATATATGCCTAGATTGACCTCGGCATGGCCGATCTGACACATTGCTTGTTCAGGCTAATGCGCGATTCTGCAGCATGAACTCATGACTCGGCCACCATCGCGTAGGGTATTTATCTAATCGCGCTAGGGCAGGTGTTTGGCTGACCGGACAATTTCTAGCCAATAATGTGTTTGGACAGTAGATGTATGGTGGCAGTCGGTGCTGAATTTGGATTCGAAGGCTCTTGTGGCTGATACTAGGTTAGCTGAGAGTCTGCGTACTGACCAGTGCGATGCGAGGGTTTGTGATGCAGTCGAAGGAGTGGAAGCGAATAGGCGCTCAGCACGTCAAGCCCGAAGATAGAAAAAAGAATGGGAGAGAGGTCTTTCCAGGAGACAATCGGCTCCTCAGAACAAAACAAACGCTTTATGACGTGCCATAATTGCGCCGTGTCGAACCTGCGTTCGAGCTTATAAGAGGCAGTAGTGACCACCCATCCCTCTTAGATCTGGTAGTCTGTCGTACTTCCTATGTACCCCGGCAGCATTATGGGGAACCCTCAGCTTAAGGAAACAACCGGCAAGTGGCTGCAGGATGACACGCAAGAGTTGGTCCAGCGATTTGGCCGGCTGAATACCCTAGATGACTTGATCCGCCTACGAGCAGCGGACGCAGTCCAGGAGCCGATTCTGGCGTATCCGAAGTCTCACGATGCAGCCGTTGAGTATGAGTATTTTACCGGGGAGGATCTGGATTGCATGATTGACCACGCTGTGAGTGGTTTGGTGGAGGCTGGGTTCAAACCGGTTCGTTGTGGCCGAGACTTTGTTCTGCCATGGCTAATGCGAGACAGCCCAAGGAAGAGAAGACTGTCGCTTTGCTCACCCTGTCGGATATGGACATGGTCGTCACATTCTTTGCTCTCAGTCGCCTTGGATATACAGTGATGATGCTCTCTCCGCGTCTGTCCGGCGCTGCGTGCGTATCGTTGCTGAATACAGTTGGCTGCAATACCATCATGTACGGTCAGACACCGAGCATCAGAGAAACACTGGGCGAGATCCTCCGGCAAAAACTCGTTATAGTGAGACCAATCGTTCAGCGTGCTTCGCCGACTGAGGCTATGGATGGCCCATCCTTCATCATGCTTCAAGGCCGTCGCAACAGCGCCGCTCGAAGACAACGGACCGCACTCATTCTGCATAGCTCCGGGTCGACCGGTACACCAAAGCCACTGTACCTAAGCCACCAAGCCATTATGACACACCCGTTGCGTGGACCGGGCCTGACCTCGTTCAACACCCTCCCGTGGTATCACCTGCATGGCTTGTCGACTGCTTTCCAGGCAATGTATATGAGGAAGGTCGCGTATATGTGGGACGCCTCGCTCCCACTCACAACCACCTCTGTTGTCGCTGCTCTGGAAGCTGCTAAGCCGGAGTCAGTTCAGGGAGTACCGTATCTGCTTCAGCTTCTCGTGGATAGTGACAGAGGGCTGGAGGCTCTCCGGTTGTGTAAGATGGTCACGTATGGAGGTTCCGCGTGCCCAGATGACCTTGGAGATCGGCTTATCGCTGAGGGTGTGAAGTTTGGCGGATATTTCGGATTGTGAGTAGATTTTCATCAGGGCTTCTTGGATCAGGGCTAATGATTGCAGGACGGAGGCTGGCTTAGTAGCAGAATCCGTCTCACGTCCAGTTGGAGATCCACATTGGAACTACATGCGGTTTTTCGACAACTTAAAACCATATATCTGGATGAAGCCAATCTCAGACGACCTTTACGAATGCGTTTACCTAGAAGGGCATCCTGCACTTACGGCCTCAAACTCCGACGACCCGCCGGGTTCATACCATTCTCGAGACGTATTCACGCCCCATCCGGTCATGCGCGAGCGATGGAAGTACGTAACCCGGTTAGACGACCGAATAATGCTCTTGAATGGAGAGAAGGTTCTCCCTCTACCCATGGAAGGTACCATCAGGCAGAGTGCGTTGATTGATGAGGTGGTTGTGGTTGGAGTCAACAGAACAGCTCCTGGGCTCCTTGTATTCAGGTCGGAGGCTGCGAAGACCATACCTGACGCAGAGTTCTTGGACTGCATTTGGCCTAATGTGGAAGATGCAAACTCACGCGCGGAGCAGTTCTCGCAGATCTCGCGAGACATGATCTGTGTTTTGCCGTACGGATCCTCTCGGCCTCAGACGGATAAGGGGTCGATAATTAGGGCGCAAGTTTATGCGCGTTACGCGGAAGTTATCGAAATATTATATACTCGTTATGAAGGACAGTCTGATGGGACACTCGAGTTGAATACGGCAGACACTGAGACTTATTTAATGAAGCTTTGTCAGAACGAGCTGGGATTATCTATACCTGACGCCGAGACTATGTTCTTCGCCGCGGGAGTCGACAGCCTCAAAGCAATCCAATTGCGTCGACTCGTGCTAAGAAACTTCAGGATACAAGACAGCAGGGCTCTTGCCCAAAATGTCGTTTTCGAAGCGGGCAATATATCACGACTTGCAGAGTTGATTCATGCTGCTCAAGCTGGCCGGAACGGCGATCAGGAAAACCATGATTCTATCATGCAGCATTTGATCGACAAGTACTCTTCATTTAAAGCTCATATCCCTGTCCCTGAGCTCGTGAAGAACGATAGAGGCGTTGTAAGTGGGTCAGCAATCCCCACAGGTCAAGCTAACTTTGTAGATCTTGACGGGTGCCACCGGCTCCATTGGCGCGCATACACTGCATCAAATGCTAAACAACGATACCGTGTCGGTCGTGTACTGCTTGACGAGACGAGATAACCCGAAAAAAGCGATCCTGAAAGCCCTTGAGCAGAAGGGTCTAAGTATTCTGCCCTATCGGGCAAAGAAGATCATTGCCCTCAAGAGTGATCTTGACCGACCCAATCTGGGGTTGACTGAGGAGGTGATCGAAGAGATGCGACAGTGCGTCTCATTGATAGTCCACACAGCTTGGCCAGTGAACTTCAACCTCCCACTGTCCACTTTCACACCGCACATCATAGGTCTGAGCCAATTGATCAATTTCTCGTTGTCTGTGCATATGCCGACACCGGCTATCATGCTTTTCTGCTCATCTATCTCGACAGCATTTGCTTCTTCGGCGGACAGTATAGATGAGCGACCGATCAGCGATCTAGGCAGCGCTCTCAGTATGGGCTACGCCCGCTCAAAGCTCGTCGGGGAGCGGATTATCAGCAACGCACGAAAAGCCGGAGCGAGAGCATACTCTCTCCGGATCGGCCAAGTGTCAGGGCATTCCAAAAGGGGGCTTTGGAATGATAGCGAGGCAATCCCACTGATGCTGCGATCCGCTCTAACACTGAGAGCACTGCCGAAATTGGACATGGACTGCTCGTGGCTTCCAGCCGACAAACTCGCCTGCTCAATCATGGAGATCGCCCGGGTATGTTCCTCCCATTCATCCCACGATAACCGCGACGACGGCGACGACTCTGTATATAATCTGTGCAATCCCCATACATTTACCTGGTCGGCTATGCTCAACACCCTCCGTCAACACGGATTCGAGTTCCAAACGGTCCCGTTCAACGACTGGCTAGAAAAGCTGCGGCAAAGCGAAGGCAGAGGAGAGGAGCTGCAGAATCCTGCTGTGAAGTTAGTCGACCACTACGAAGCGATGTATGGTGGCAACGCACCAAAGCCGAAGATTTTCCGAACTGACAAAGCTGAGCGGGATAGCGAGACGTTGCGAAATGGGCGTTTGAGGATTATCCAGGATGGAATACTGGCTCGGTACGCCCAGGATTGGATGAATCGATGGAATTGATTCAATCGGCACTTCAGTAGCCTGTGGTTCTGTGGCTCGGTATGTCGTAGCTGTTTGTGTTAGTGATTGAGTAGTGCAGAATGACTTTTTGGTGGATAATGAGGACCCATTTCTGGGAAGTTTTGACGACGAGTCTGGGTAATCAATTCTTCTCCACTGAACAGTGGAATCGTAGCAAAGAGGACAAGCATACGCTTTCTCAATGGCTTGGTTTGAAGCCAAAGTGGAACGTGGGGAGTGCACAGGGCGTAGAGACTCAGCGGTGTCCCACCGGGCGGAGACAGAGGCCGCGAGACGCGGGCACTGTGGTCGCTAAAACGCGGGGGACGGCGTCCAATTCATTCTCTACAGCAACACCAGTGACCTACTCTGAGTAGGCACACCACGCCTCGCGGGCATCATGGACGCTCCTGCAAAGGTCGTCAAGAAGCGTATCAGGAAGCCCCGCGGTCGTGGCCTTCGCACTAATACCGGCTGGTTGGTATGCCCACTTCCCCAGATCCGCGAACGTGACTGACCCTGGTCGTCTGTCCCCAGTCTCACGTGCCGCACCAGACACAAGAAATGCGATGAACGAAGTAAGTCTGGCTAGGTATCTACATCGCCATTGGAAACTGTTGGCTGACTCCTGCAGAGCCACGATGCGGCCCGTGTACTAATTCGGACCGCGACTGCGTCTACCCCGGCGATACCCGGCAGACTCTTTCCGATAGAGCTGGCCTGGCCAGTCCTGCGTCCAACTCATCCCGGATACAGCATATTCTTTGCTCACCCCAATCAGCGCCTCCTGGTCCTGTAGCACCGACGCTAGACTACGATGCCACCAGTGGCCCGAGCCCGGAAACGCACAACATCCTGGATCCCGAGCTGGTGGCCCTGTATCCGGATACCCGTCCCCCAGACTACTCTGGCTCTGTGCAAGCACTCCCATCAGCGCAGTCTTCTGAGTCGGTCACGCCTGACGTCAATCTCGACCACGCGAGCGCCCGGTGGCTGAACCTGCTTGCGACCGATGCCGCCCAGGCCGGCAATTTCAGCCTGCCCGCTTCGACTCCTCGAACGCGGCTCTCGCGTGGGTCGGTCAGCCACTACCACGACCACGCCAGCACGGCGCCGCTATATTCTCCACAGCTCTCGGAAAAACAAGCATGGCAAGCCGATTCTGATATTGCTTTATCCAAGCACGAGGCTGCCCTTTTTAGAAGGTTTGCCGAGCACATTGCCCTCCCAGTGAGTTCCCGTGGCGCTATTTGGAGACGAGACAGATACTGAACTAGACAGCTCGACCTCTTTGACTGCCACAAACACTTCTCCAACTATGCCACCCGGCTTGCGCTCCGAAATGTCGGGCTCATGAAAGCCATCCTCGCTCTCTCGGCCCGTTACTCTTCATTATCGCCGCCTACCCATGATACTCAGGAACCCACTGATCCCAACGAAGCCATCCAGTTCTACTACGAAACCCTGCACTATGTCTCCACCGCGCTCCAGTATAACTCCTACAAGCACAGCGAAGAGCTCCTCGCGACGGCTATCGTAGTGAGCACCTACGAAATGCTCGACGCGAGCGAACACAATTCCAATTGGCAACGGCACCTCAAAGGCGTTTTCTGGATCCAACGGTCCCAGGACGTCAATGGTGCGTCCGGGGGTCTCCGGCAGGCCGTCTGGTGGGCCTGGCTAAGGCAGGACCTCTGGGCGGCTTTCCGCGAGCACCGCCGCTGTTTTAGTTTCTGGCAGCCCATCGTCGACTATCCGGACCTAAGCGAGGATGAACTCGCCTGTCGGTCTGTTTATCTTCTCAGCCAGGCCGTCAACTACTGCACCGAGCCTCCACCGGATCCCGAAGCAGACGTGGACCCCGAGCAGATTCGGCTGCGGACGGAGCGCGGGAACGAACTGATGGACATGCTGGAGCGCTGGCGCAGTTTTTCGGCCGGCGCCTTCAAGGCCTTTCCAAGCCCGAATCGGGACGAGGTGCATGGATGGACGCCTATCTGGATCCATCCGCCCGCGTTTGGGGTCGCTTTACAAGTATACAGCTTTGCGAAAATTCTCGTCTGCCTCCATCGGCCGGTGACGACTGGATTCGCGGGATACCGTACTTTTCAGGTAGCCTCCCCATGACCAACCTCGATGTATATGTGCTGACGCGAGCCTGTAGAAAACACTAACCGACGCTGTGGCTACAATCTGCGGCATCGCCATTGAGCTCACCGACCCAAGCTGTCAGATTATCTCGGCGCAGTGCTTATTTGGCGCCGGGCTCTGTGTTCAGAGCGCGCCGCAGCAGGAAGCCATCATTTCGTTAATTCAGGCGTGTGAGAGGCGCACGGGGTGGCCGATGGGCACGATGCAAAATGATTTGCGCAGGGAGTGGGCGAAGGCTGCTGAGGGGAAAGTTTCATGACATGTCACGCATATATAGACATAGAACAATTCCAATACCCAGTTCTGAGCGAAATATGCTACTCTTTCACATGTAAACTGCATATTTACGTCAGCCCTAGATGTGCTTGTATACTCGTCAAAGACAAATGCTATATTTTCATTATATATTTCATCTCTAGATTCGAAAGTAATAGGCTTACCTCTGGCATGTTCATGCTCGTTCGGGAAACACTGAAGATCCAAAATTCCAAGCCTTTTAAGATTCCCCATTCTCCTATACCATCGCTTCTCCCTCCCTCCCGGTCATATACTAATGTTACTTCCCGCGACGGTACGCTTTTTAGCGAGTTACAAGATTGACCGACAGCATTCTCCAAAACGCATATATTTCCTCAACGCCATCCATATCTATATAAAGCAGCCCTAGAACAAGAAATCTACCAAGCCCCCACAATCCCCGCAATTGGAATATCGATTCCCGTCGTATACGTCGCCGTGTCACTGAGCAGATACACATATGCGCCGCCCAACTCCTGCGGAATCGCCAATCTCGGCATTCCCCCATAGTACTTCATCTTGGTATCCCAGTCGGGACTTGTCTCAACATAATATGTCAATGCGGTCTTCACAAACCCCGGCGAAATACTGTTCACTCGGATTCCATGCTTCGCCCACTCCATCGCCAAGGTATGCGTCATGTTCCGTACCGCCGCTTTCGTGCCTCCGTAAGGCGCGCTCGGCGCCGCGCGGTTCGGTCTGTAAGATGTCATACTAGCAGTAAAGACAATTGAGCCCTTGATGCCGAGTTTGATGAATGTCTTCGCCGCGGCAGTTGCGCAGTTCCAGGCGCCGAAGACGTTGAGCTCGAAGAGGCGCTTGACCTGGTCCATGGAGAAGTCCAGCGCGGGCTGGTGCTTTGTTGCGCCAGCATTGGCGATCATCCCGTCCAGCCGGCCCTGTTCAGAGACGATCTGGTCGAGAGCAGCCTGGACGGATTCTTCAGAGGTCACGTCTGTCTGGATGGAGGAGAAGCGTTTCGGGTTCTTCTGCGCGAGCTCGTTAAAGGGGTCGCCGGGCGTGGAGATGTCGAGAGAGTAGACGTGCGCTGCGGAGTTGGCCAGAATGACTTCTGCGAGTCCGAGCCCAATGCCTTGGTTTGCGCCGGTGACTGTATGCTTCTTAGCACTGTTCTACTGGAATGGGACGGCATGGAACGCACTGGCAATGACCTTTCCAGCAAGCGTAACCTGCCAGTTATGATCAGGGCCGGGGAGGGTGCTGACGATGGGCGTCGCTTCTGACGATGAGGATCCGTTGGTGGCCATTGTATTTGCGGAGTTGTACTTGAGCAGATGGATGCAATTGAACGAACTGAGCATGAACTGAGCAGTAAAGGCCGTGCTCCTAGTTTAAATACTCCCGAATCTCTTTTTTCTCCTCACGAACACAAACCCACTATCTTTATCAACGGATCAACTCCGAGTGTCCTCGTCGCGAACGCCATAAAGAGACCCAAGTGGCCGCGTGCCGCGCATGCCCCGACTCGCGGTCATCCAGTTCCATCCGGATTCTCAAAGACTCCACCGACGGCTCGAGGATCTTTCCCCTTAACGAGCGCCGTACGAGTCAGACTGTAGCCCCGTCACCCCAGACTGCTCCATCCCGCATGCTGGGGGTGGCGATATGGAGAACCCACTGCAACCCCGGACATCAATCAGGCCATGCGTCACTCATAGCCTCTAGCCATTGAACTCGGCTGGAATATACCGCGTTCTCGTATCCGGTGTCGCATGCTCCGGGGTTGAGGACTTGTCAATGTCCATGCACAGATAGGACTTGGCTACGCCGATCTATAAAACGTGGAGTTCTCCTCTCTTTGAGTCTATCCCCAGAACCGTTCAGGCTGTTCACGGTACCCTCTGTTTGGTTCCCAGTCTCAAACCACGTCTTGACCGTCTTATACCTTTTCGTTGGGAACCCGTTATGAAGAAAGCCATCCACGACTCAGCCTCTATGACCGAGGTCGAGGACATTGAGGGGAAACCTGTCGTTGCCCATGAGACGCTCGTGGCGGGCTATGTTCCCGGCACAGAGGAGGAGAAGCGGTTGGTCCGCAAGATCGATCTGTACTTGTTACCGTGTATCTGGTATGATCCTTCTCCCTTGGTGTTGTCGTAGATGTAAAGCTGACCAGCCAATAGGATCATGTACCTCCTCAGCTACATGGACCGAACAAAGTACATTGGCCCTTCTAGCACCCTTCCGGATGAAAGACAGCTGACAAGTGAGTACAGTATCGGCAACGCCAAAGTCGCCGGCATGGAAACCGACCTTGAACTTACCTCGAACCGCTACTCAATCGCCCTCGTCGTCTTCTTTATCGGCTACGTGCTCTTTGAAGTACCCTCTAACATGCTCCTCTCAAAGATCAAGCCCAACATCTACCTGCCTTGCATAATGTTTGCCTGGGGCTGCGTCACTATCGGCATGGCGTACGTGCAGACGTACAAGGCGCTCATTGGATTCCGAGTCGCTATGGGTATTCTAGAGGCCGGATTCGCACCAGGCGTTTTACTGGTGATCAGCTCTTGGTACAAAAAGTCCGAGCAGAGTAAAAGGTTTGCTGTGTATATTTCAGCCGCAATCTTGTCGGGTGCATTTGGAGGCTTGATTGCTGGTGGTATTGTGGGGGGACTAGACGGGGTACATGGAATCGAGGGATGGAGATGGCTCTTCATTGTCGAGGGAGCTGCGACAGCCGGCGTGTCCATTATTGCGTCTTTCCTGTTGCTTGACTTTCCCGCAACGACCAAGAAACTCAACGAGAGGGAGCGGGAACTTGCTATTGCGCGGATGGCGGCCGAGGCGATGATGGTAGATGGGGATGCTGAAGCCTTGAGTCACGGACAAGCGCTCCGAGCCAGTTTGAGTAACTGGAAGGCGTGGTTATTCGTTGTTGGATACATGGTATGCCCCGCTCATCCCATCTGCCCCTTCCTAGATGCAGAAGCGCAATACCGCTAACAAGCAGTAGGCCATCGTCGGCTCGTCTACGCTCTCGTACTTCTACCCAACCCTCGTCTCCGGGCTCGGGTATACGGGCAACATGGCCCAATACATGGTCATCCCCATCTACGCCGCGGCATTTGTGTGCAACGCGATAACCGGCTACTTTGCGGACCGACACCAGTCCAAGCGCGGGTACTTCCTCGTCGCAATGATGAGCGTCGCCATGATCTGCAGTATCGTCATCTGCGTCGTCTACGACCTCAAGGCGCGCTATGCGCTCCTTGTGATCATGGCAATGGGACTGTGGGCATCGAACGGACTCTCCTTGGCGTATGCGTCCGTGAGCTTTGGCGAGATGCCGAGAGAAGTCAGGGGCATTTCGTTGGCGCTTGTCAATGCGATGGGTAACCTGGCACAGATTTATGGCGCATACCTGTTTCCGGACAACGATAAGCCAAAGTATCTTATGGGTTTCGGGGTTATTAGCGGGCTGTGCTTTACGGGTGTTGTGAGCTATCTGGCTTTGCAGCTCTTTTTGACGAGAAAGAGGTCTCCCTAGGGCTGAGTGGGTAATTAATGATTAGGTTTGGATGTTTATTAAAGTCAGAGTAGAAAGATTTGCATTCCTTCCTGGATATGAACTCCTATCAAAAACAAGAGTATAGATCAGTGCTGAATTAGGATAAGGCGTATACTTACGCGTTCGTTGTCTCAAGCCCTAAATGCTGGCAACTAATACCCTAGTAGGCACCTGATGCCAGCACCTACTCCATCTGCACCAGTCTAGTTTCTTGGGCTTTTTCTTGATTCTCTTTTCAAGTTTCGATCTCGCCAATGTAATCGATAATGGCCTTACCAACAACGGAGTATGAGTAGCCGATAGGAGCTGAGGAACTCTCCTTAATGTATGGGTGGAAGTCGAGAGAACCTAGATCCCAGACTCGAGATCTGCGTATATCCTTGCTGTTTTTTCGCATCTGCCATGCCCAGAGCAGCACTAATATTAGTCCCTATTCACGCTGGTTATGGTACGAATAAACATCCCATCAAATGCGGTATCGACAGTTACCGACTCGGCCAACCCAACCATGGGTCGAGCAATCAAGCTTTCAATGACGTTTGCCGACCGGAGCCCTCGGCAAACCATCCACCAAGATCGACGAGACACTTGAAACAATATGCAATGCATCCCCAGTCTCGATCTGCAATGGGCCGGGTCGGGCGCGAAAGTGATCCCGGTCTCCAGGTCCTCGGCGTGGTCATTGGCGGCCTACCGATGGTGATCAATTCAGTGAATTCGAGTATACCGCATTACCAGTCTTCACGGGAGATGGTGAAGACGCTGGAAGAACTGACGGACACACTTCAGAGACAGCACTTCCTGCTGCGGAAGGACCTAGAGAGTATACTCAACTCCCAGGCGGGAGATCTTGGAGAAGAGAGAGTGGCAGAGATACTCCACCAGCCGCACGCGGTGCACTTCGCCGAGCCAGACGTTATATTGGCTGTTGAACGGTCTCTCGGGGATGGAAAAGATGTCTATGTTTCAACCGTTCGGAAATGCGGAGAAGCCGTCTTTGATATCGCAGAGCGACTGGCCGGGTTTCCCTCGACGGCTGGGAAAGGGGCGAAAGGAACTGGAAGAGGGATAGCCTGGGGTAAAAGGCAGCTGATCACGTCGGCGAGTCAGAGAAGGGACTTTGATCGCTTGCTCGAGAGGCTGGATTATACGACCGTGCTCCTGGCTAGATTGAGGGTGACCATCGAGCCCCAGCGCGAGGCAGGACTGACTGGAAAGGTTGCACGGACGGCCTCGAGGCCAGGATCTAGAGGAAGCAACGCCAATACGAATGCGAGCCCGTGTCTGGATTCGCATGGAAACGCTGATGTTCTTAGCCGCGCGGCTGAGCGATTGTATACAGCGATATCCGCAGGCTTTGACAACGACTGCCATTCAACGCATACGGCCGCGCTCTTCTTGCCGAGTGGAACGGAGCTGAAAAAGAGAAGCCAGGAAAATGCGGCAAAGCAGCCGGTTGTGTTTACGGTTGGCTTTCGGATGCCCAGTATCATCAAGGGGTATTATACCGTGGATGCTACAGTCATACCGAACAGGGCCAGGTAGGGTTTCTGAGTATTTTCCTGCATTACAGCTCGAATCTCAGTCTGACAGTAACAGTCAACCGATCCCGGGCCCATCGTCAGGCAGAGTTTCCAACGACCTCTGCCAGCTCGTCACAACCGCCGAAGAGCAGGGCCTCATGCTGGAGCTGCACGTCTCTCAGACAGGCTCCTGCACCTGGAACGAACTCCATCCCGCGTTCTCACCCTCCCGGACACCTGCAACGGCAGACCTGACGACCCTGGACACGGTCATCCGTCACTCTGCTCCAGGGAGCTGGACGACGGCGCAGAAACTGCGCCTCTCGTTCTTCCTCGCCTCATCGATTCTCCAGCTCTCGCCTACCCGCTGGCTTCAACCCTCTCACCCTCTGACCAGCGACACTATCTGGTTCTCAAAGGCCAACGCCTCGACGCTCACAAGAGCTTCCACCAGTGCATCTCTCCTCCCCCCTAAACCGCTAATCCTGCGCGACTTTTTTGGCGGCGATACTCGCCCCTCTGAGCCCCCGGTTGCGCGAAACAGCCTTCTCGAGTTCACTGTCTTATTGCTTGAGATCTGGCATCAGCGAACATTCAACTGGTACGCGGAGGAGATCCAAGCACCTCTCGACACCGATTTCTGGGCCCGACTTAGGATTGTCGAGATGTGGGTTGAGGATAGCAAGGACCTTGTCCTTGATGAGGTGTATACCATCATGATGCGGTGTCTGAACGGGACATTTGGAACTGCGGCGACAGAACCAGTGGCCAGATGGGATGACGACGTTTTCAGGGCAGATTTCTGGCGCAGGGTTGTTGTCGTTCTGGAGGAGGCGCTTGATACGGTGTAGCAGCTTTCTTGATATAGCAAGGCGGATACTGAGACTGTCGAGCAACAAGATCCAGCCTGTAATTAGAGATAGCTGGTACGGTATAATTGCAAGCCCACTTTCTATAAACCGACCTTCTCATAAAGCAGTGGTCATGATACGATGGCCGATTCATGTTAAACGAACTGGTCCCATCAGACGCATGCGAACTTTTGTACCATCGCGATAGAGTGATTACTTGGCAAGGGAATCCTGTCTATCAATAAAAGAATGCAGGGCAACTAGATCAAGCACGGAATCGCCAATGGGGTAGGGCGTCAGGTCAACGATTGCATTCTGTAAGTGACAAGCTCCCTCCAAATCTATTCTCTGTAGTACATTCGCCTTTGCCGCTAGGCATGGTTCATGGTCCCCTCAGTCACTTTACGAATACACTCTGCTCTTCCACCCATGGATTAATAAAGCCTCATCCAGAAATGATGAATGCCAGAATATAGGCCAGCAAGCTTTGGACAGAACCAGTCCACACCAGGTCGATTTCTTGGTCATCTACTATAACTCTTCATTCCCGACACGGTCACCTATAGTCTCATCGCCATTCATGCCAGCGTTGCCATTGACGGCATTCCCGTCCTGCATGGGCACGTCACCATCGTCGTCATGTAGCAGTAGACCAACCGGACAGATATCATATAGTTCGTCAAGCGCTCGTTCAATAGCACGATACAGAGCACCCTCCTCCTCGCTCACTGCTTGGAGGGTTGCCGTGTCTGGGGTCCCAGTCGTACTGGCCCTCGCACCGGCACTCGTGCGCGTACTCGCCACCACCTGCTCCTCCCCATTCTCCCGTAGGTACTGGTTATCCCGCTGGCTACTGCGCTGGTCTCGCACATCTTGCGGCGTCGGCGGCGGCGTCCGGGAGCCCCAGCTGAGCGGGGATGCCCACCGAACCCGTCTAATCCGGTGACGGAGTGTCTGCCGTCGTCCTTGCGGTTCCTCACCCTGCCCTTGCGGTGCGTCTTGTCCGGCCTGTTCCCCTTGCTCGGCCTCGCCGTTCTGACCGTCCTGGCTCACCCGAGCGGCCTGACCCATTTGGCCAGCCTGGCCGTTCTCTCCCGACTCTCCTGTCTGTCCTGGCGCTCCATTCTCCCCCGACTGTGCATCCTGCCCGTTCTGCGCGTTCGGTCCTGACAGCACTGAGCGCTGCTGCTGTCCCTGATGCTGCTGCTCTCGCCGCCGGTGCTCTTGCTCTTGACGCTCTAGATCGGCTCTTTGCGCCGCCGCACGCATTTGCATCAACGTCTCTCCATACTTATTCATCTCGTTGCCGAGCCGATCCATAACACGCCGGATGTCCTCGCGCGCATCAACATCGTTGCAGAGTGTTGGACACAAATGCACATTGCCAGTCTCGTCTGAAGCGAATAAAGCGACTTTGGCCCAGTTGTCGAAGCGGAGGGACTGGTTGATGACTGCGAGAAGCTGTTTATCGTCGTTGCCATGGTACCCTCGCGCCGAGCAGAATCCGTGCGAGACAATCAGGTAGAGGTTGTTGAAAGTTTGGGAAGAAGGTGGCATTTTGGTGCTGCTGGTGATTGCTGCGCGAGTGTGATAGTTCGTTTAATTGGGTGGCTTTGGCTTGTTGGAGCAAGTAGAGCGCGGGTGGCGCAGAGCTGTAAGGGGCTGAGTAAAAGTCTTGCGATAGGATTCGGAACGAGATAAAGGATACGTCTGTATAAAATTGAGCGTGATGCTGGAGGTTTGAGACGGAAGAATAGCTCGAGTCTCGACTGGCGCAGAGAATGGGCGCTGTCTCTGGAAGCGGATAGGGTCTTTTTGTAGTTTTCCCTGGGAGCAAGAATGAACCTAGAAAGGGCAACTGCCACCCATCATAGTTCTTGCAGTAAGTAGAATACGCTGCCCTACGTGTAGGATAACATATAACGGATATTGAGTGTTTCCATATTAAGCTAACCCTGGGACAGTACAGCTCGGCCATGTTGCGGTCTGCACGCGAAGGCAGCTGCTCAGTACTGTACTCTGACAGTAGTTTTACGCCCCGTCTGAAAAGCATAAATGGATATTCCCAACTACAGGGCCATGTTGAGGGCTGTGTTGAGAGACTCTGTGAGTTTCTTTGCCCTATCACGACCGCTGTTTACGAGATTAGCCCCGTAGAGTGAGTTCATGCTCAGGGCATGATAGACTTAGCTCTTGGGATTCTAACTATCTCTTCTGGTAAACATCCAGCATGTTGCTAGTTTGCCATCAAGCAGCTCAACCACGACGATGCACTTAGGGCTCATCCATTGAGAGCTCCTCCTCAGGCGTCCCGTTCTACCAGGTTCTTCTGCCATAGAACCAAGCGAGCTGACCTTTCAACTGGGCGACTACGAAGGCCAAACTACCCGTGCTAGCTGCAGGCCATGAAAGCCTTATCTTACACCATATCAACCTTTTCGATAACTTACACCAGATCCTCCCACAATTATGTTCCTTCTCCAAAGCCTCAGCATTGAAAGGTGCTATAGCACTTCCTTTCACGTATTCCATAGCTATCTCTCACTGATCTGTAATGATTTGCAGCTAACCAGGAAATAGGTAGCTGGGATTGGTACGCTGTATTCGGCGCTGACACGGCTCACTAGACCGAGATGGCCGCCAGCTACCGTGGCTGGCTAAGTTACAAGTATCGTTTCAAGGGATAACAAGGGATAACAAGGGATAACAAGGGATAACAAATACTATTTAGGCACAAAGCGCGGGAACACGGCTTCCTGTCCAAATTCTGTACCTGGTCCACCAGCCAGAGTTAGCAACCTGTATTTTTACCTGAGGTCTATTGCGCTGTGGCTTACGCCCAGTGACGTGGGGCAAGGATACAGGACAAGAAATTTGACTAATGACTCTTTGGGAGACCGTCGTTCATATCTCTTCAGGATCGACGGTGCATGATTGGCTGATTATCGAAGCCGTCATCATGCAGACTCATCGCCTCAGAGCGCCATCTAAGACCAATAAGGCTATCTCAGGATCGATCTTCGGCGTGGCTTCGTGCTGCCAGATCCCAACCCTAACTCGCTTCGTGCAACATCTGTACTCGACTCCTCACCAACAAGGGGAATATCTAGCGAGGGCTACGTCAATTTCGACTCTCAATTAGACCAGTAGGAAAGCCCGCTCGACCATTCCTGATCGCTTCAGCGCCACTGTAAGACCTACACAGCAGAGCTCAGATGTGGCTTGCGCAAGGTAAGAATTCGTTTTTCTGATGTGTCCTGATTTTTTTCTTAAATTTTTTTTTTTTTTTTTCTTTTTTTTTTTTTTTTTTTGCTTTTTGCTTAAACTTTTGCTCTGGTTATGCTTCGGCTTTCGCAGAGGGATTCTTCTTACAGGCGATTGTGGCCTTATGTGGCGCTAGATCGTTCACAGGACAAACATAGGATCGATGCCACGGCACTGGCATCTCGTCTCAGCTATGAGGTGAACGCCTCCTGACTACTGATGGGTTCAGTTTGACATAGTGGATTGATTTTCTCGCTGGGAGTTCATATAAAGCAAGGTCCTGCGGTATGGCCTCAGTCCTCTCTGTTGTCATATCTTGGTACTCCACCCACCTTACATAGCGTTCTATACGCATATATACTTCACGTATTCCTTAACTCCACATCCCAAAATACTATCTTCAATAATGGGTTCTATCGGCCCGCTTACTTCAATCAAAGGCCCAACCCTCGTTTCCCTTGTGGAAGACATCCGCTCGGCCGCAATCATAGACACTAGCTCCTCGCAATCACCACAGAGCCACCACCACCTACTAACCCTAATCGACAGGTTACGTCTCGCTGCAGAGACGCCCGCTGAGACGGCCCGTCGACTGATGTACCAGGTTCGCCACCCCAGAGCAGCATCATGCGCGTATCCTGACTAGACCCTTTCCAGCCTCCTCAGAACGCAGCAATCCGGGCCCTAATAGACCTGGGTGTCTTTGAACTGCTTGTAGATAATGCAAGGGATGGCCGCAATCACGGACTCTCAGCATCGGAGCTGTCTGTGCGGACAAATGCGGAGAGTGATCTTATCGGTACGTCACTGACTCTTTCTTTAATGGATGGCCGTGTCTGATAAGACCATGAAATAGCCCGCTTGATGCGCGTCGCTACCAGCCTGGGGCTTTGCGACTCCAACCTCAACCCCGACTGCGCCGAGCCAGAAACAGTATACAGCGCGAACAGCAAGACGGAGATCATGACGAAGCCGCTTGGGCGGGACGGCCTTCGTTGCTTGTACGTGTTGCGGCTACCAATACCCTCTCCCTTTGAGCTACCCTTATCCTTCCACTCGATGAGTTCGTCGCTGATGAGTCAGATACGACTTGACAATGCCCACCCTCTCCGTACTCCCCTCATACTTGGCACAGCACGCCTATACGATGCCAACAGATTACGACGCCTCACCGATGCGCTGGGCAACAGGGCAGAGCCAGTTCGAGTGGCTGGAAGAGAGACCGGGCCAGCAGGCACGGTTTAATGCGCTGATGGCCAGTAGGCGGGAGGGGCAGGCGCGGTGGTTCGATATTTATCCTGTCGAGAGGCTTCTGCGTTCTATTCCTTCATTTGGAGACGGAGCTGCCAAAAAAGACGGGAACGTGTTCATGGTTGATATCGGCGGGAACGAAGGCCATGATCTGCTGTGGTTCCTTGAGCGGTACCCGTACTTCCAGGGAAGGTTGATATTGCAGGATTTACCCACTGTGGTAGCAAGGAACGAGATCCAGCTCGAGAGGAAGGGAGTTGAAGTGATGGGATATAACTTCTTCGAGCAGCAGCCTGTTAAAGGTATGTACATCCACCCTTTTCCAGTACGCCATACTTTCACTAGTCTCCAAGGCTGACTCAGGCAGGGGCGGTCATCTACTACTTCCGCTCCATCTTCCACGACTGGCCGGACAGTGTGTGCCTGCAGATCCTGCAGAATACAATTTGCGCCATGGGTCCGGATTCACGGATTCTCATCGTCGACTTTGTCCTCCCTGACATTGACACCCCCCTTTTTCAATCATCCCTGGATATCCAGATGATGTGCCTCGGGTCGGGTGTAGAGCGGTCGAGAAGCGAGTGGGCGAACTTACTTGGAAGGGTTGGGTTGGAAATAAGGGGTGTTTGGAGCGTGAGTCCAGCGCAGGAGAGTGTTCTTGAGGTTGGACGGGTGAGGAATGTTAATGGCAATGGGACTTGAGATTTGGCACAGTAGGTAGGGTAGTATGAAGCCAGAATGATATGTTGAATTGCTTTGATGAGTATTGAGCTGACTTGTCTAGTCCGGAGAAGAGATGAGAAAAATTGGATTAGTTTCTGTGAAGAGACCTGGCAGAATTACGTATTACATGTACAAGTTATATACTGGGTAGATAAGGAAAAGACTAATTACTGCATCGGACATCCCTCGTCTTCTTCCTGATTCTGTCCCTGTCCCTGCCACGACAGAGGAGCAGACCTCGTCTCGGCAGGAGTAATCCCCTCCAGCTCCATCCTCCTCTGCACCTCATCCATATCAGGCAACTCCCCGCGCGGGGCCCGTATCACTTGCTCTACTATAATGGCCTGCTCCGTTTGTCCGTTCCGGCGTAGGTGGCGCGCAAACTGAAACAGCATGTGCCTCTGGATACTGGCTTCCACGGGGTCCGCAGGCGGTACAAGCTCGGGTAGGAAGTATCCGGGTGTTCTGATGGTATTGTTACTTCCATTGTCATCGCCGGAGTTACTGTTCGTTTGAGTTGTGGTGGTGGCGTTCGTAATCGCTCGTTGTGATGAGTTTCCCGCGGGTGTAGCGGTAACAGGCCACGCCCGGCCCTCAACTCTGGCCTTGACGTATTCCATCATCTGGTTCATCAGGATACCCCGGATACCATTGTGTACACGCCACGATTTGACGACCAATGGCACAAGCGGTCCCGCATAGACTTGGTCCGGGTGATCAATCGCGAGCGGCCAGAGGTCCTCGAGGATGGCGCACTGAGAGGCAAGCATGCTGAGAAGATCGCCCCAGACCAGGCTTCCCAGGATACGGAGCTGGCCGAAAAAACCGGGCGTTTCGTCAGGGCGGTCGGGGCCTTCCTTGGGGTCGAACCCGGGGTCGACTGCGAGAATGAAGCCGGTAAAATCGCCCGGAAGGACATAGCTTGTGCTGGCGGTGTAAGTGGAAGTTGTGTAAGAGGTATAGCTAGGGGTGTCAACTGCCAGGAAGGCGCGTTGGTTGATGTGGTCGAGTAGGGTAAGCGGGTGGTCCGCAGAGTCTGTGTAGGTATCAAGGTAGTGTCTGCTCACAGTTAGCATATTAGTCTATAAAAGGGCTGGCAGGAGAAGCCGCACTTTTTGGCTGCCTCAACGTCATCCTCGGGGATCCCTAGTTCCTTTCCATCACGCCAGTGCAGGGCCAGATGAGGCTTGAGAGCTGCAGACCCAGTCTGTCCGCTTCCCCAGTCCGACAGATGGGCCTCGAACTTCTCTCGGAACGCACTCCAGTCTGCTTCGTTTTGCCCATACGTCAACCTATAGACGACAAATCCAACCCGATGCTCATCGGTCTTCATCCAATGCAGAACATCCGTAATCCACGGCTCCTTGGGTACAGGCTCCACTGGCTCTCCTCGGATCTCGCGCCTAGCCTGATGCTGGCAACCAAGTTGAACTTCGGTCGTCTGCTGAAACTGGACAGGATCCGCGAAATGGTACTGTACATGTCCCTCGCGCTCCCTTCGATCAAGTATATTTTGCACTTGCTGGATGCGAGAAATTGTCTTCATATATGGCCCGTACGCCTTGCATCGGACGTCCCATTTGGGTGAACGGAGGGAGGGCAGGACCCCTTCCGGAATTGGGGGCGCGGTGTACCCGTAATATCCGTGCATTGGCAGCATGATAGTATAGTCTGCGACCCCGGCAATCTCCGCCAGAATATGCAGCCGATCTGTGATCTTCCACTGCACGCGATCCGGATTGTCGAGATCCACCGGTCGGTAAGTCACAAGGTCACGAATGAGCGGCTTCCGCAAGGCATTGACATGAACAAGGACCCAGCGATGTGCGCGCTCGGTTATGACCTCGAAATGAGCCTTGATATACTCAGTCCATAGCTGTCGCACATTCACATGGGGTTGGCCCTCGCCCCTCTCCGCATTAACTATTGTTTCGAACTCTCCCAAATGCTGCGAAATCAAGTTAAACGTGTCGCGGATGTTCTCCTGCACTTTAGGTCGGTTAAGATACTCAAAAACCGCGACCACTGCCGAGAGATACTGCGCAGCTGTATCGAAATTATCCGGCTGGTCGAGCCCCTTCTCTTTCCATCGCTGCTCTGACAATGGTATTATGCCCGCCCATAGGCGGTTCTTGACGGACCAGATATTCCGTCCGACGATGCACATCCGCGCCTCATCCTCAATCGAGCCGATGCGGGTCATGACTCGCGTGATGATGTCCCGTTCGTCATTGTCTGTTGTCGGAGACCTGTGCAGCAGTTCCAGCTCGGTGTCCTTGAGGAGTTCCAACGCAATGGTTTTGCCGTTGGGCAGGGTCCCATGGCCACATGCGCTGAAAAAGTGGGCTATTGTTTGTGGTTCGATGAGGCGATCAACTGTGTTCTGGGATCAGCGTGGACAGCTGCCGATCCGAGGAACTTACCCACCCAGAGGCAGATCCTGGTTGACAAGGTGGACGCTCGTGATGGCAAGCTGTTTGCCTTCCTCCAAGTACGAATAAAGTTCTGCTGGTTGCTTAACAGACATTGCGAATTAGCATTACCCGTATAGATAATAAGCGGCTCTACAATCGCAGAGGCAGGGAGAGGGGGAGGCGTTTTAAGGAAATTCTCGCGACAGACCTCGGAAAAGGGCCCTGCCAAGAGACCAGCTCGAGGTCAGGGACCAGTGCAAATCCATTGGCGAATTTGAAAAGGGGTGGAGTGCAGAGATCGAACTAAGATTAAAAGGAGTAGAGAAGGCGCTTGAGGCCGCCACTGCTGCCTGCCTGAGTGGGTGGTACCTGACGGACCCTAGGATCGGCGCCTGACTGCTGCATCTCTGTTGTATAGCCCTAGGCATCATCGCTGGTAATGCTTCGAATAATGCCAGAAGAGTGTTGTTGACAGGAACGAGCAGTTAGCTGGCGCTTTTGATGATTGGAGAGGTTGGCGGTGCTCGTATCAGTGTTGGGAACCTTCATTGTTGATTGGTAAGCGATGCTGTGCATAAAACCGCTCAGATCTTCCCATCTCCTCACAAACACCAACCAACCGTGGACTCATAATGCCATCACCAAAGATCTTCCTTACTGGAGCAGTATCAACTTCATCTCATCCATCTACATCGAGTCACTAACTCGGCCTTCCAGAGCGGCTACGTCGGCGGCGATGTCCTCTACGCACTGCTCTCTGCTCATCCAGAGTGGGAGAGCAGCATCACTCTGCTCCTCCGTAACACTTCCTACGCAATGACCTTCAGATCTGCATACCCAAAGGTAAATCTCATCTTCGCCAGCCATGAGGATAAGGCTACCATCGCGAGAGCAGTAGCCGAGCACGATCTGGTCCTTCACTTCGCTCTTAGCGCAGACCATCTCCCTTCAGCTGAGGCAATCGTCTCCGGGTTGGAAGCACGAGGAGGAGGAATTTACATTCATACGAGCGGAACAGATGTCCTTCTTGATCCGCATGCAGAACAGCACTCGAGCGGCGAGGGAATATGTGTTAAGACTTTTGATGATTGGGAGGGTATTGGGGAGCTTGTGTCTTTGCCTGGTATGTCACTTCGCCTACCCTACCTTCATCCTTCCACGGGGTGAACGTATTAACCGGTAAAGTAGATACTGCCCCCCACCGCAACGTGGACAAATTTGTCCTGTCATCTAGCTCCGACACCCTCAAGACCGCGATCATATGCCCCTCCACTGTATACGGCACCGGCCGGGGCTTGATCTCGCAGCGCTCAGACCAGATTCCGAACCTTGCGAAACTTACTCTTCAACAAAAAAAAGGGCTGCAACTGTCCGACGGTAAGACATTTTGGAACTGTGTGCATGTCTACGATCTCTCGCGATTGTATGTGCGGTTCACCGAGCAGTCGATTTCCGGCGGGGAATTGACCTGGAATGAGGAAGGCTACTACCTCGTCGAAAGCGGGACGTATTTCTGGGGCGATATATCCAGAAGGATCACAAAGGAAGCGTACGTTCTTGGTCTCCTGCCCACGGAGCAGATGACGGTTGTGGAGATGAAAGACCGCGATATCCTAGCGCCCGCTGGCCGGCCTGTGGGCAATTATGCGGTCAAGGCAAAGGCGGTTCGGGCGCGAAAATTGCTAGGCTGGATTCCCGTCGAGGGGAGCCTAGAACAGGAAATTCCAGCAATCGTACTGGCCGAAGCGAAGTCCCTGGGCCTGTAGACCAAGGTCGCAGGAGAGGACGAGGTCATTGTATACCAGACCCTGAGTATAACATGCAAGTATATATCATAACGCATGACCTGACCATGCACGTGTACCCAACCAGACACAAAAGAAAATGTGGCCGAGATTAAGCCCTGTGGCTGACAGAGCCGATTTGTCGCCCAGTATGCAAGCCCTATGCGGTATGATCAGGTCCCGAGTCCTCGAGGCAGTCACTGGACACCACAATGCAAGTGTTGATGGTGGCCTGAAAATTGGCGAATGATGCCACGCCACAACAGCCCCGTTCCAGGGTTGACTTCCCTCGTGGGTCTGGGGTATTGCCGTCCAATCAAAGAGTGTCCCCCAGTCTGAGTTTTTTGGAGGGGTTGATTGTCTGATGATCAATATACAGAATCCACCCCAGTTACTCCGATACCCGGATTCTCGAATTCAAGTCGGAGAGGCGTCTGTCACTTTCCAAGGAAGAATATGCGCCGAGGCTTTTTGTAACAGTATCGCATGATATGATGGCCGACATAATCACCCGGCCATAACCTATCCTATCTCCGGCCAAAGCAGGGATCACCGGCCTAGCCGCATGCAGGCTGAAATCTCCACCACTGCCAGCGAGTGCCAGCCCTGGATCACCGCGACCAGGGCAGGGGTGCAGCCACAGATTTTCGCTGTCTAAAACCGCGGATCAGGAACATGTTTACTTTATTTTTGTGCTCTGTCTTCCATGGGATAACACTTCATGGAAACTGTACAGAACTCCATACATTTTCGAATTTCGGTTAAAGCCAGTCACGAGGCTTTTCCCCATAATGATCGACAGCGAGGCTTTCCACTAATTCCGCTGCCCCAGGGGCAGGGTCCACGCGCTACCCGGCCAAGAGCCGAATCCGTCAATCAGCGACCATGCAGAGACGCTAGGCACGGAGTTTGGATGGGTGCGATACTACCGCGATGCGGGGGGAGCGCTTGGTTAGGAAGGTGACTCGTGCAGCTGAAGAGCAGAGAGGATCCTGGAGTGCCAGCAGCCCACTTCGCTTCTGATTTGGACCGATGGATGGGCGAGTCCAAGCAGAACAAAGTGCGATGCCGGGGTATAAAGAGGGCAGATGCGCCAGTGTCGCCGGGTGGAAGTTACAAGTAGAAGGAAAGGAGAAACGAAACTAGTCAATATGTCACTCCTATCGAGGGCTATGTTACCCTTACTTCAGATTTCCCTGATTGGCGCTGGCCTCACCTCCGCGGCCACACCGTACGCCCTCCAACAACCCCCTTTGACAACAGATTGGACGGAAGAAGTCGGCACGAACCCGTGGCCTGAGTATCCTCGGCCCCAGCTACAGCGGTCGCAATGGCAGAACTTGAACGGGGTCTGGCAGTATCGGGATGCTAGAAATGCGGCTGCAATCGATTCGCCGCCCTTTGGGCAGAGTCTTGATACGGAGGTGTTGGTGCCATCTTGTTTGGAGAGTGGTCTTTCTGGTAAGCCTCCGCAATTGCTTGATTTCCTTACATATGCAACGGGGGATGAGAGGGCACTGGCCATATATATTGACGATGTTGAATAGGTCTCCAAGGCCAGAACCTATTCTACTCATGGCTTTCGACAAACTTTACTGTTCCTGAGGACTGGCAGGGCAACAATGTCCTCCTAAACTTTGGGGCAGTGGACAATGAAGCTACGGTATTCATTAATGGACAGAACGTCGCGTTCCATCGTGGAGGGTACTTTGAATTTACAGTTGACGTGACGGAGTATGTCAATTTCAAGGGGTCTAATGAACTGTAAGTCCCTCCACATCTTCTTCGGCAGCAAAGTACTGACGACAGACAGGCTGGTTTTTGTCTACGACCCAACAGACACGTCTGGCACTATGGTCCCCCTGGGCAAGCAGACACTGAACCCCTCGCACATCTTCTACAGACCATGCAGTGGCATCTGGCAAAGCGTCTGGCTCGAGTCTGCCCCGGCCGAGCACATTTCCAAGCTAGATGTCAATGCTGATATGAACGGCGAGGGTAAGGCACCCTCGAGTCCCAATCTTCTCTATTTTCTCACTGGTATTAATTCCTTTCAGTCACCATCACCGTCCACAGCACGTCCAACAGCACTAGTGACGTGAAAGTTACAATTGAAGATGGCTCAGACACAGTCGCCACACACTCCGGATCCGCAAACACCGAGTTCAAGGTCAAAGTTGATAACGTCAAGCTCTGGGCTCCTGATACACCGAACCTGTACAACATCACCGTAACCCTCGGAGATGACACAGTCACCAGCTACACGGGTTTCCGCACCATCTCCAAAGGCGAGGTCAATGGCGTCGTCCGTCCGCTTGTGAATGGGGAATTCAAATTCCTCTTTGGCACTCTTGACCAGGGGTTCTGGCCTGATGGGCTTTACACACCACCCACAAGAGAAGCAATGGTTTATGATCTGAAAGTGCTCAAGGATTTGGGATTCAACATGGTGCGGAAGCATGTAAGTCTCTCCTTCCCTTTGCTGGATTTTGCCTGGATAGGCACTAATAAGACATGATGACAGATCAAAGTCGAGCCAGCCCTCTTCTACCGCGCCTGCGATGAACTCGGCCTCCTCGTCATCCAGGACATGCCCTCTATGCCCCTGCGCACTCCTAACGCAGCGCAGCAGGCGGAGTTTGCCCGTCAACTTGAGCTCTTGATTAACCAGCTCAAGAATTATCCTAGTATCTATACTTGGGTATGTTCATCCTCTCTCGCCAAGCCTCCTTCATATTTGCAAATGAACTCGCAATTAACAGTATAACCAAACAGGTTGTGTACAACGAAGGCTGGGGTCAGCTCACCACAGCGCCAGAAATCGCCCTCACCGAGCGCGTCAGGGAGTTAGACCCAACACGCCTCGTAGACTCAACCTCCGGGTGGAATGACCATGGTGCTGGAGACTACAGTGTATGTGTGCACAGTTCACTCTTTCATTTTTACCCCTCTCGAGTAACTTGCTAATGTACCAATTAGGACAACCACCACTACGCCAACCCGCAATGCGGTACCCCCTTCTACTCCTCCCCTTCAGTTGCCTACGACCCGCAAAGAATCGGCATGCAGGGCGAATTCGGCGGAATTGGCCACAATGTCTCGATCGAGAACCTGTGGAACGTGCCAGCGGCGATCAACACAATCCCAGAAACATACGAGATTGACGAGGACTTGGATACTTGGAACTACCGCGCGCATTATCTGCTCTCTGAGTTGACTGAGCAGGTTACAAAGTTTGCGTGCAGCGCAGCGGTCTGGACTCAGACCACTGATGTTGAGGGAGAAGTCAACGGGCTACTCACGTATGATCGAAGAGTGCAGAGGACGGATATGGAGCAGTGGAAGGAGGATATCAGGGGATTATATAAGGCTGCAAGGGATAGGGCTTAAGCTGATGGGTTTATGATGATATGACAAGTGGCGTTTATGTTCATCTTGATTTGATATGATTCTTGTACATTCATTTTGAAGTACATGTTCTGCATTACTATTGTACATCCCTTGGAAATGAACAAACACTATTCCAGTAGCACAGAAGAACGCTGAGAAGATTACTGTAAGACAATGTCCTGCTTGAGACGGCAGCCAATCAGAACAAACAACCATTCTGGCGCCTCATATTCAGAATCCTAAGCATGGAGAAGAGGATTATGTACATGAAGACATTGTTCGTAGAATGTCTTTACAAAGCAAAGCCTAGCTTTATTAGGAAGGCAGTCAGAAATGGCAGTAGTTTATCCTGTACACTGGTATAACAATAATGCTGGATAACAGCGCGCTGTTTATTCCAAGCACTAAGATCAGGATGCACTTTGGAGTCTATGCTGGGTCATTATTACAGCTGCTTAGGATGACAATAGCAGACTGACATCCAAAATGCGGTTTGCCGGTGCTTGCAATCCTAACTCGAAATCACGGCCTGCAGAGCCATGACACTGCTCTGACTTAACCTAACCCGTATAACTCGCTAATGAAGTATTTTCTTCGTATATATAGGGATAAGGAACAGCTGCCTTATGAGGCCGTGGCGTCTCAGGCTGGTGTAGATGCTCGGGGTCCTCTCGGTTCAGATATGCAACTAGAACCAGCTGTCCAGCTAGTTAGCAGCTTTCGAGCTAGACAATCAAGCTGACGGTCAGTACCATTTCCTGAACTATAAAATATAAGGAAAGTCATATATGTTTCCACCCCTCTGACAGATTGTCAGTGCACTCTCCCACCTTATGAGCATCAGCAGGAAAAATCAGACAGACATGCCCACCCGAGATTTTCATGTTAAGACTTGATTGCAAGATGGCGTCAAATCGATCCTTTGTAAGGAACTGAATGTGAACTCTAGAAACCCTCTATAGTTATTGTTCGGAATCTAAGACTCCACGGCTGGATATATAGTTCCGTTGCTCACCAATTCCACCGGCGTCTGATTATAGTGCATTTACCGCGCCTAATCCAATAGATAAAAAGCACCATAAACACAGCCAGGATATCCAAGAGAAAGGAAAATCAAATGCCGTCGCAGGACAGACTAATAATACCGCCAGAGGAGTAATCTACTGCTTACGACGTATGTTCATACTCGCCTACAGTAGACATCTGTAGAGACTTTCCAGGACTTATTAATCCCAAACGTCCCCCTTGAAGCACCAGTTCCACTGTGCATTAGACTGACGATCGTCAGGGCCGTACCTGCAGACTCCATAGCTCGGCCATGGCTGCTTCTAGGGGTTTAGTCTCCGCCTCCCTAGCTCGAAACCTCGGGGTTGGCTGCTATTCCCAGAGTTATACGCCGACCTCCCTACTAAATTGTCTGCTATGGTGTACCTGCACTACTCTGTTCGAAGACTCTGCCGAACAGCAGTGGCCCGACTGTGCTTGAACTGCGGATCTCCCGTTCAGATAGTCTCCGCTGGACGCGCGTATGAAACTACTGTTATAGGTTGGAGTGGAAGCAGAATACTCCATAGCCTATCTGGTCCCGGCTATACTCCGGATATACGGCCCTTTGCATGATCTCATCAATACCTCCCAGTTCCTGAGATCTATAAAGCGTTCTCGGTCACACAGTGTCAGTTCCAATGCTAGACACCGTCCCATAATCATGCCGTTCTTGAAACGCTCAACCCTTCTCTCCCTCCTCGCATTCAGCGCTGGCGCCGCTGCCGGCGCACAATGGCCGAGCCAACTCACTGAAACCTCCCTGGGCAACGTCTCCCTGCCGATTCCTTCCCTCGTAACTTTTGGCACAGGCGTAGTGGGGGGTCTTTTCCAGCCCCTGCCCGGCACTGATCCCGCCAAAGCCCGCATCGGCATACTGGTCATGCACGCAGAGCAAGACTACACGACCTTCTATCCGTGCAGCGAGCTCCCCGTGCGCGGCTACACGACCCTCTGTCTGAACAATGCACAGAGCAAGACGGGTCTCATGAACGATCTGGACTTCGAGACAATGATGAGTGATGTCGGAGCAGGAGTGCAGTTCCTGCAGTCTATGGACGACATCGACAAGGTGATTGTCTGGGGCCATTCGGGCGGCGGTGCGATAATGGCTGCGTACCAGGATGTGGCCGAGAATGGCGCTTCGGCCTGTAACGGCACTGAGAAGATCTACCCTTGCTCGAGCGCCATGGACGGGCTGGAGCCTGCGGACGGGGTGCTGCTCATTGATGCAAACTACGGACTCTCGACGATGACTCTCCTGTCGCTGAACCCTGCCGTCACCAACTCGTCTGAGGCAGTGAACCTCTACAGCCCGGCAAACGGGTGGACCGAAGCCGGCGCGAACTACACCTCCTCCTTCGTGAAGGAGTTCTATGCAGCCGTGGCGTCGCGCTGGAATGGTCTCATTGACTCAGCCGTCCAGCGCAACCAGCTCATCCAGTCTGGAAACGCCACCTACACTGACGACGAAGGCCTCGTTATCGCCGACGCAAACTACATTGGCTTCAACAACAAGATCATCAGCCAGGATACCCGCTTCCTCTCCCATGCGGCATACAAATGGCCCCTCCTGCACAAGGGTAACCGAACGACGACGCAGATCGTGCCGAGCGTGCGTGTCCCCAGCGCTGGAATCCCCTCCGACACAACCAACTTCTACAACGGCGCCCTCAAGACGACCGTCACCCGCTTCTTGTCAACCTTTGCCATCCGCGTTGACGCTGAGAATCTCGCCGTGACGGCGGACAATATCACGGGCGTGGACTGGGCGTCTTCGCAGACGGCGCCGATCTCCAGTGTCGCTGGGATCTCAGTTCCTCTGTTGACGATGGGGAACACGGGGCATTACGAGTATCTGAACGCGGAGAAGATCTATCTTGCTGCTACGAAGACAACGGATAAGAGCATTGCGTTTGTGGAGGGGGCGCAGCATACGATCAATACTTGTACGGAGTGTGAGACGTATCCAGGGGAGTTTGGCGACACGGTCCGCACGGCATTCGACTATATGGATGTGTGGTTGGGGGAGCCTGGACGGTTTATCTCCGCATGATCGGTGATATATTGCACAATATGTATATATATGGGATGAAATGAGATACTGGGTAGACATCTTCTTCTGACTAGGGTGGATTTGATGAGACAACCGTGATCATAGGAAGGATCAAATCAACCTAGTTTATCCGTCTTTTGATTTTTTCTTGAGACGGCCTCAGGAGACACAACTGGCAACAGTGACGGAATACAGCAGCTGCATATAGAATTCTAGGAGTTGACGGAACAACTTAGCTCCACGGCAGCGTATTAAAATCAGAAAGGCCTCTGCAATAGTATCAAGTAGTAAATGCGCGGTCAGCTGCCTATATGGCAAAAGCCTGTGTGGATGAAGTATAAATGTAGAGACCTACCCGTCCCCAGAAGAAAGAAAGTACTAGACTCAGATCGGGTCAGCCGATAGAGAATTGCTTTTTATTTTTATCTTCCAGCAAGGCAGTTATACGGTAGCAAAGCACTTTAGCGCATTTATCACTTTCCATTGCCGCCGCTCAGTCAAGATCCGTCCCCATTGCAACGCCCCGTGCAGCATCAAAATCACTTTGCAACCTCCCCATCTTGCCCTCAACCCTCTCCACACAGTCCGGGCCCAGTGGCAGCCTCAGAATCTTGCCTTTCAGAGTGCCGGCCTCTCCCGTCCCTGTGACGACCTCAAACACCCTCTGAACCGCCTTGAGTGGATCCCCCCTCTGCTTCCCCTGCGCGGCCTCAAACTTGCCCAGGACAACATCCACTGGACCGCCCTTGTACGGCTCAGACAACGGCGTCACGGTCTTTTGCACGGCAGAGAGGAAATTCGTCCTGAATGCGCCGGGCTCTACGATGAGGACGGAGATGTTGAACGGTGCGACCTCGCGGGCTAATGCCTCTGATAGACCCTCCAGTGCGAACTTGGAGGCCGCGTACAGGCCGCATGTAGGCAGGGCATCTTGGCCAGCTACGCTGCTGACGTTGACAATGGTCGCGCCTCCGTTCTTGCGGGATCGCAATGTCGGCAGGAATGAGCGGATGAGGCGAAAGGGGCCGAAGAAATTCGTTTCCATTTGGAGTTTGGCCTCCTCGTCTCTGTTATTGTCAGCCCTCAGATCCCAGAGACATGGGATTTCCCTCTTCAATGGAAAAAGGGCTGTCATTGGGCAAAACTCACCTCATGTCCTCCACAGCGCCCAAGAGCGAGTACCCCGCATTATTGACGAGAATGTCGATGCCGCCATATAATGCGTTCGCCTTTTCTACAATATCTGAAACGGTATCTGCTTTTGTGACGTCGAACTCGAGGACCTCGCCGCCTTTCGCTTTGATTGCCGCTACAGAGGAGGAGGATTTGGATGCGCTACGGACAGTGGCGATGACCTTGTGGCCGGAGGAGAGCGCGAGGAGGGCGAGGTCCAGCCCGAAGCCGGAAGATGCGCCGGTGATGAACCAGGTTGAGGACATTGTCGTTGTTGGGTAGGATAATCGGTTGGTCTGACGTTGGGACCGCGATTGTAGTGGGAAGGCCAAGCAAGCTTTTATAACTTACTGTCTGATCGGATTTAGTTCCGCTGGAGATAAGCGGGCGGAGCGGGCGGCTTTAGTGATCTAATTCCGCTCTGTCAGCTTTAAGAGCTGACTGCTCTTTAGAAGCTTTTATATGGCGGTCGTTGCCCTAGGAGGAAATAGAACCATGAAGTGGACCAAGTGACGCCACGGCCATACAATATATACGAATACGCATACGCGCACACAAACACATTTCCCTCATCACATCTAACCAAAGGACCTTTTAAGTTTCAATCATCCGGTGATAGATATCACAGTCAATGGATAGGCATCCATTTTCGTAGCTATGCGCATGCAGCCACTACATATGGCTGTCTTCTTCGCTTGTGCATCCCATAAAACGCCCTTTTTAATTCAAAGTAGTTTGGCGAAACCTCGCTACTAATATTTATGCTAACTACAATATCTATGTTCTTCAAAACTGCATGAAGATGGCAGAGAGGAGGTTTGGAGAGGCTAGGTTAATGAGAAGGTCGATGCTGCGCCTGTGAAAACATGCATGCGGCTGCTGTGGTAGACATTTCACCAAGCTAGGCAGTTGATGGGATGTATACTAGTCGTGCACACATCTACTGTGTATCCGTATGATGTTCTCCTTGGTAACTCGGTGCAGGCTCAAACCTAGACAGAGAAGCGTGCTGGAGCGTAGACTACAGTAGCCGATGTAAATAAGATATACTATGAAACCCAATAATAAAACCCAGCCGCATCCTTGGCTCCAATGCCACTACCAAATAACTCGAACAAGCTTTCTGACTGGGGCAGTTCTCTGCTCTTTTGCAATGATATCTCTCAGGAATCTTGGGTATATTCGATCAAACAGTCATCTCTACTCAGGTGAAACGAGCATTAAGGGAGTAATTATCGGAAGCATTGGCTTGGTAGAACCATACCCTAACGACTTACCTCCCATGAGGGCGCGGTCTTGCTGCCTCTTTCGGGTCGTTGAAGATCATAAACATAGTATCAGCATGGCCATGTCTGTTCCATTGATCTAGGGGTGCCTTTCTAAATAAATTATAAACTGCTACAGTCTCAGTCGCCTACCGTGAATGATGGTTCCAGTTCAGATAGGAGTAGTTAGGGTATGGCAGCAGGGATCAGAATAATCATGATTATCATATGTACTCAGCACGGAGCAGGTGTGGGCCGTGGATTCTGAGACCACACACCTTGAATATTATGAGAAGGCATAATCTGTCTAAAACAGTTACCACGACTTTCTTAATGCCAGAGAACGTCTCTCTACTTCCGGGAACCTCGGTTGTAATTCATGCAGTAAGCATGCTCTATGGCTGAATAATGACTTCACAGCAGATGAAGCTGCGTCAGACTCGTACTGGAGAATGCCAGTATCTCTTGCTGGAGCTGTCAGTCATCATTTCCTGTCACACTAATGACTTATTTAGTAAATACAATCAAATCTCGCCTAGATGGCACTTCCATTACCCTTATAGAGGCTGCAGTTCGCTGCCGAATGCCTAAGAAATAGTGATCAATGAGTCAAAAGCTTGGAAGTTGTCCATTGTACCTAGTATTAGAAGAGTACGGAATCACAAGGAGGACCGAGTCCCTTAATGCTACTGTTACTCTGGATGCCTCGCTTGCTAATCTACACTCCCAGCCAACCACTAAAGACCACCAATGGGAGTATAACAGGAATAACTGAAATCTTGCGCAGAGGATAGATGGATTATATCTATATTAGCCGTGGTTCATATCAGTAGGCTACCTACACAGAAGTCGCGGGTCAGGGCTTGTATAGAATCCATGGTAGGGCTGGGCGGATAATAAAACGGGAGACGGCAACGTAAGAAATGCTCGTCAGCAGAAGATCACCGGCTTAGTATGTCCCTACATAGAGCAGACATATGGGCAGAAAACTGAATCGATCAAACAGCCGTGGCAGTCAAAGATAAGATGGCGGAATTTTGGCCAGCTGATCCTGGGGCTGGCCGTCGAGGGCTTGCAGGATAACTTCAGGTTGTGGTCACACTATATTGGCCAATTATGGGTGGCGATTGCGTCTCATTCACTAATATGCGCCAAGAAGCCGTGCAGTTTCAACCGTGACATCCACAATGCCCAGCTGGATGAGCGTCTTCCAGGATCGAGGTTGTCAGTGCAGTCAGCCATAAAGCTCCTCATGCTGGAGTCCGGGTTTAGAATGGGCTAACGCTGAGATTGTACTAGGCACAATTTCTCATAAAGACCAGCGGTCTACTTCCACAGAGCTACTATTCTTCTTGCCCTAGACTTCTATGTGATGAGATATATGGATAGCATCGCACAAAAAACAGCGTCAGTCGTTCAGGAATGGGCGTAGGTCTTCAGATAATGCAAATCACAAGAACACAGGCCATGGGATGGGTATCTACGACAAGAACTAGAGCAATTTGGGCTTCTGAAGATATCGAGAATGGCAGGTCTGATACGAGCATCTAATCTCGAAGACACGCTTCCGTCCTCATAGGAGGCTTAATTCAGCGTATTTCCGTGTTTTTATGCCACTTTATGGATTTGATGATCAAAAACTCTTTGCTGCCTCGTCCTGACCGGCTTTTACGCAGCGCTCCCCAATTAATGCAAGCGAACTTATTGCTGCTGAGATACGCCAGACCACTTTCAGTTGACTAGAATGCCCCTTTGCCCGGCAAACAGACTAGAATTATAGGCTTCCTGCACATTAGCGAGGGAAGGCGTTAGCAACGAGCTCCTCACTTGCTCTTCTCTGTCGACCTCGTCCGATGCTACATGGACTCGGAAGATTGTCGCTTGGGCCTCCTCGAACCGTGCGTGGAAGATATACCCGAGCTCAATCATATTGGCTGGTGAAAATGCCAGAAAGTACCAAGGGTACTTTAATTGAGTATCCTACGTTGCACCGGTAACAAGAATTACACTTCCCAACGCTATCTATAGGAGTACATTCTGTTACGCCGATTATTGGTCATGATACAAAGATTAGAACATGCACCTGAGCGGTATACACGCAGCGAAAAGCGCCAAACAGCACGAAAGAATGGAGGGTGGCTGAATAGTCTGTCCTAAGTCTTGATTGCAAAGATCAATCCAACCTGACGCAGATCTGACCTCTATATTGATCTCGTTTTCATACGTTAGTTCACTAAATAAGGTAGTCCATAGGTATAATGGCCCGTCTCGGCAGACTCAAGGCTTCAAGTCGTCCATATCCAATACCTTGTATTAGAAATCTAGCGAATCTTACTTCCAATGAGCTAAAAGGAACGCCTATAACCCTGCAGCATAACCCCCAGTCCGGGCCGCCTAAGCCCCAACCTTTCACGAGCGACCCCGCAAATTCAACACTACCAAAACATACAAAACATAAATGAATCCGAAAGAAGAGGTCCTGCATTTCATCAGCACATTCTTAAGCAGCGGCCGCTCGTTCATCAGTGCCCCAAGAAGCCTCTTCTTACTCGGATCGGTTGCATGCCGGCGTTGGGGAACTCAACGCCCACGCCGCAATGGATCTCGATGGAACCGCGATTGATCCGACCCTTATGAAGGTGGCTTGACTAACCAAACCATGGCTTGGAGCTTTGATTCCCAATTCACGGAATGCTGCTTGAATGTATTGTGAGGCAGAGCTACCAGGCACAAAGGGTCCGAGGGCTTTGGGCTAAAAACGCGAGACCTTAGTGTCCTTTAAACATGCTATAGATAACAGATATTCACATTGCGATAGCGGTTCTCTTTTCTTACTGGCTTAGCTGGGCATAAGCATATTCGGTAGGAGGGGTAATGAGACCCTGGATAAACATAGTACGTCCACTGTTCCAGAGAGCCTCGGGTGCAACCTTGTATCATTCTCGGCTTTCATGGCCAGCATGTGAGGTTGGGGGCGGATTTCCGGTCAGCACAAAGGACAGGAAAATATACCAGATTCGACGCAGGTAGGCGTCGAAGGATTCCGTGAGGTTCCGGCCTGATCCTCCCGCGGATTGGCAGTGTCAGAGCAAGCGAGGGGCCGGGAAATGAGACGGTGAGAGTGCGGTGTCCTGATGGGTGTATACACAGCAAATATATCATGAGAGACGAAGTTGACTAGCAAGTGTTGATAGTGATATCTCTTTGATTGTGCTGCAAGCCTACGAATGGCTTTTCCTGCGCGGTCTTTAGTTAAGTTAGATTGTATGGACTTAGCATAAACAAAGCAATATACGCGATTGTGGTATCTCTCGCTTCTAATAGTACAAAGGGAATAAGTATGGTATAGCATCAACACAGTAGGGCCAGCCCTGAAAAGAAATCGAATCAAAACAAAGGAAAAGGAACGCCGGCATTTCTTCATACCCTGCCAGTGCTAGGAACTGGCTCATTACTATTCCTTCCACGGTCGGCTTCCATTACCCCAGCACATACCCCGAACTCGTATTGGACGGCACTTGTAGATGCCTCAGTTGCTGCTGTAGCCTTCGGTTCCCCTCTACGAGCTCCGCCAAAAAGTCCACAGTGCGCATAAGGACCTCGCGCTTCGTCGAGCGCGAACTGTTTTCCAGCCCGGGCACCATCTTGTACAATTCGTCGTACATCCTGTTCTGATGTAGACGCCGATTCCGCTCAGCGATGATGTGCAAGAGCCGTCTTCGCTTCTTGCCCGTGATCTTCTGGAGTCCGGTTTGGCTCAGTTCTGCCAGCTCAGGGAGTTGGTCTTCTTCTTTGCTTGACGGTAGTGTTTTCGTTGCCGCTGTCACTGCCTCCGGCTCCAGCTCCAGCTCCGTCTCTGGCTCAGACTCGGGCTTGAGTGCGGGCGTCTGCGCCGCCGTTGGCGTGGCAGCCCGCGAATGCGGTACTGCATGGATTCCATATAAGGGAGCCAGTTCCGGCTCCATCTTGACTTCGGGCGAGGAGCTCGGGGCCGGTTGGTAGCCGTTCGGACCGAAAGAGATGTCGGAACCCCACATGAGGTTGGACTCGGGCACTGTATACCGATTCGCAGCTAAGATCTTTGCATCGTATGATTGTTTATAGGTGAAGCCATCGTCGACACGGATGAGGACGTCGCCGATGACGCCGTTGACGAAGCCGTCGTATTCGTTGTGCACATATGGTATTGAGCTGAGGAACGGTGTCTGGGGAAAGTATGGCGCGAATGGGACGGCTTTGAGCCTGTTAGCAATAGCTGGACTGGATAGATGAAGAGCCGTTGGACAAACCTGGGCCGCATCCGACGCTTGGTATCGCATAGTGTTGCGGTGGCGGTGGTGTATACAGTGCGTCTCTGTAGATGGGGGCTTGTTGGACAGGGAAATAGGATGAGGTCCGGTAGTCTGGCTCGAATGCAGAAGCCATGGCCATGGGTAACTCTCACAGCAGCAGACTGTCGAACTGGAACAGCGGGAGGGGCTGAAATATAGACTCGCGGCGGACAGGTGGAGGACTTTGAGACCGATAGAGCCCAGAACGACGGGGTAGACTAAAACAAGAGGACAATGAACGTTGAAGCTTTAAGCCCGTACTGTAGAACAGGCGGGCCACCGCGGTATATAAATTTGACGTCAAAAAGAAGCAAAAAGCAGTTAAACCGGGCCAAGCAGGCCAACCAGAGTGAATGTGGAATAAGTCCCGAAGCCTGGTCTATGCTTTCAACGGCGACATACCCCATCCGGAATTCTGTGGTCAAAGAGGGGAGATTGCCCGGCGCCGGATCGACCAGATAAGGGTTAAAGCTCTGGATGCCAATTTAACTGTTTCCACTCTAGGCTCTTACAGTTTGCGGAGCATACAGTTGTGAGTGGTGGTGATGGTGGCGTTAGGCAATTGGGGAAAACAAGGACCATGATCTGCAGGCAGAAGAAGGGCAACAAGCTAGCTTTTTCCCAGACGACTCGGGAGTCACCTGCCCGCTAGGAGCGGGGATCTCAATCACCAGGCAGACGTAATACGAATGAGGAGCGAGAGGCAAGATGAGGGCCAGGGGGTCTGTCAAGAGTCTTAGTCTTACAGTCGACATGGATCAGCGCCCAATTCAATCTCCCAGATTTTCACGCCAAAGGGATCCACGGCGATCCGCCGTCGAATATCGTATCCGCCGGCCTGGGCTTATTCCTTGCTCCTTTTGAGCCAATATGATTTGGAATCCACAGGTCCACGCATTCCACAGATCTCGACCAGCTTCGACAGAGCAGCCGGCTCTTGTCCTAACGTTTCCCATTGATTCTCATTGCTGGACAGTCTCCTATGTCGTCATCCTAACTCCCTGCCGTAGTCCTACCGTATTCCTGCCGTAGTATACTCAGAGTAGGCGTCGGTCGACTCGGACACAAAACAACCAAAGCTGCTAATGCACAGTCAAGGCAAAGCTAAAATCAAGCAGCCAATGTTCGCTGAGTCTTGAGTGGGTACAATGCCATCACTGGAAATCAAAAGTCACGATGTCTGGAACGCCATGCCCCCTTGTCGCGGCTGGCGATCCACGATCTCCCGAATCCTCAAACGCTGCTGCCCGATTAGGCAGTTGTTGCGATAGCCATCCGCCCTTCTGGCACTCCAATTCCCATCACAATAGGAGACCAGAGGCCCTCTACCTCGTCCTTCTGTATTTTCTTCTGGTCGACCTGTCGAGCAGAACACCATACAAGATCCCATCTGTTTCATACCCGCCGTCGTTTGACTGCTGGTTACGTCTCCTGTGGAATGTCGTCGAAGGTTGTTGGTGCCTCAGGCCTGAAGATCGGCCAGCTTCCGAGGCCAGGAATAGGGCCTGACCAATGAGGAGCTCAGGTTTCTCCATCCACTTTCTCACCAGGATTCTCAGAGTGGGATGATGACAAGAGTACCCCGGTGCCTGGTCTAGATCGAGCGGTCACTGGTAGGAGGATCCAAGGCAAGACCAAGACAAGAAGATGCGCAGATGTGCTGCCCGGCCCCACCGTTCGATCGGTGCAGCCAGGGGCCGGCCGGAGTTTCTAGGGCTAATTGTCGTCTGGCGGCCACTTTCCGATGCCCGGTTCAGGCAATTCCTCCGTCTTCTGCCTGAAGAATTGGAATCCAGACCCACTCTTATCGGCGATACTCCGGAGTATTGGCATGTTGAGCTCCATCTACTCCTCCGCCTAATCCAATTTCAGTAGTCGCCTCCTTGAGCCTCTCCTACGTTATAGTGGGCAACTGCGGTTTCGTATAGCAATACGAATCTCACGCATGGACATCTCACGTCCAAGAATCCTTTTCGTCTCGGCGCTGCTCCTCGAACCCCTGATCCCGCATGTTGGGAGCCTCAGGGCCCTGAGAGGGCCCTTTTGGGCCCTTCTCTGGGCCGTTCATTAGAGGCATCGTGCGGTTATGTTCTGTGACCTGAGACCGTGCTGAAGTCTCCATCATGGACAAACTCCTAGGGTTAGTCTAAACTGTTGTTCAGTCACGTTGGTTTCAGATTCCCAGATGGAGCACTCCATGAGAGTGACCTCTGTTTATCGCCCTCGCAAAGCGATCTGGGGCGTCGACCTAATGCCGGGTTTCAGGGCAATACCGAGCAAGTGCCGGGGCAGCATCGTTGGAACCAATGTCCGTGCTCGGTAGTGATGAACAACGGTCATTGTCAGAGGGTTTCAAGGTGAGACGTCTCACATTCGGCCTGTCAAGCACGCCATCCCCACAGGGGGCAACTTACAGATAACGTTGTTTGTTCGTTAGCCGGTCAGTGGCCAGCCATGATCCATCCGGTCTGCTGTCCGGAGTTGAGTGTGGATGCCGAAAGCCAACAGATACTGAATGTCGCGCTCTACACATTCCGCTCAAGACGTTCCGCTCCCGAGGGGCCAAGGCTGTAACCCGCAGTATATACCGCATATGACGTTTCAGCCAGACCGCCGTATACCGTATAGTTGAGTTTCAGTCAAACAATCCTAAAAAGAAAGTGCACAACGGCCATGCGCTCGTGGGTCTTAGACCGAAAGGATACTGGCATATTAGAGGCTGGAGAAGCTAGATCTACTGATTGCAGCCTTAGAAGAAGGCTTTAGAAGCTAACTAACCAACCCTATCAAAATAAACACTCTAGGGAGAACCCATGCTCATTTACGGAGCGGGGCCTGGGATAAAAGAGGAAAAAGGAAAATAAAAAGAGATAATCAAAGTAAAGAAAAGAAACGAAGGAAAGCTCAGATGACCAGAAGACAATACTCCAACCTCGTTAACAAGGTTAGAGATAGCTGAAGGTCGTCAAGAACGACTCGGCTTCCTTCCCTCATCCGTCTCCAACGAGCCGATCATGGCTGGTGCGCTTACAGAGAAGTATCCTCACCAATTCAATAATTGTCTCAAAGATCGCTTATCGCTTATTTCATGACCACCAGCAAACTACCTCGTTCATGATCAGCGCGGGTGTATATACAGATGCGTACTGTCTCCGGCGTGGCGAAATAAGCCTAATTTTGATTTGAACGCAGCCGAAAAGATTGGTCCAAGTTATCATTTTGAGGTTGGCGAGGATGATAGTATTTGGCAACATGTCCTAATTTCAAGTAAATATTTGCCCTCATAAGAGCCTAGTCTTGTGGATCTCAGATCCGCTTCCAGAGGGTTTGGCTCCCTAAACCACCTGACCAGTCCTGGAATTTGGATCGAAGCACGTCCACGCGTGTTTTCCTCGCATTTTTGATTACGGGAGAAAAGATGAGCTTCAGATCAGCTATTCTTTCGCATAGACCAGCCCGTAGGGGGCTGATGAGTGTTCTACCTTGAGCGCCAACATTCCGTACCCTTTGGAGCAAGAACCATCCTGTATGTGCATTATGTTAGGGCAGGCTAACATCACAGTACGGCCAATGCAAGAATGTGTTTTTACTGAACTTGGCTGATGTCACCATTTTAGAGTGGCTGTCCTTTTCTATGAAATCAATAAGGTATATTGATGACTACTCTCAGCCACGTAGATAAGACGGTGTCCTTAATGCACGTACTATGGCAAGGGTGCATTATTCTTGACCCATGCTCCGTAGTGACATATATAATACTACTGTTTTTAATGCCTTCTCAATGATCCTATACGGAGAGGCTTGGGACATGCGAACAGCCTTAGTCTAGGAAGAACGAACGGCCCGTGCGTCAATAAGATTATAGCACCTTCAAATATGATGGGAACACGAAGAGAGGAGATGTCGTAGCTATGGAGGCCAATCCACCTATTGTCGTGGGTTTTAAATACAGGATCAAAGCATTGATTTAAGCTCCGTACGGATTTATATATCCGCTAGACCGGCAAGCCGAAGCCTTACCGTGCAGAAGGAATAAACCTGGAGTTAGACTAATAGCGCACCCATAAGACTCCCGTCTACTGACAGAACCCTTTTTGCAGAATGGAACTATTCAAGTTCACATAGGCTTGCTGAGATGGTGTTGAGTTGCTGTTACCTGCAGGGTCCTTAGAGCCTAGTAGATAGTATTGCGGGCGTTACAACTAGTTGTAAAGCCGGTACGAAGAATACACGCTGATCAGCGCCGGCTGCCTAGACTTTCGGTATAGGTTACGCAGACGTTGGAGAAGCTGCGTCATCTCCCCGCTCATTGGCCGAGTCTTTTTTAGTTTACCAATGAGGATGCACAAGATAGTGGGTATAAGCTTGGCGCCTCGCTCAACGAGCCAGTGGCACCCGACGGCTGTCCCTGGCGCCACGCCTTAGTGCCTGAGGCCTGCAACGGCTGAGCCACGATTGAAAGACTCGACCGACTGACGCCGTTGGCTGTCATGTCCGACTCTCACCCCTTCAACCTTGCTTCGTCCACCCCTCTCCATCGCCTGGTGCGGTCCGTCTCATCCAGAACTCATTAGAAAATCGGCATGCGGGACTTTGCTTTATATTTTCAGAAGGAACTATCATGATAACGCTGTTCCCGAGTCTGACACCGGAGTGAATCTGGGGGACGTTATCGCTAGCCCGGCGGAACATGCGACCAGACCATGTCTGGAGGCCGGCGATTCAATCTGTACCATGTCTACTTACACCTCAAAAGTGCGGACCCTTGTTCTATTTCTGCTGATCAATGCTCACCGTGTCTCTTCCTAGACTACTACTGGACCACTCGTCAGCCTGGCTCTCCTCCAAATGCCCGACTTACTCACTTGACGGGATGGCGCCCAATTCCCCTACGTCCTACCTTCCTCACCTTCATCGCCTGCCTTATGCTGTTCCTGATGGTAATACTTGAAGCCTTGAGTCAGTACAGCGAACGAACTGGAGGGCTTCGCTTCTTCGATGATACCGATGATTTGAGCAATCTCGAGTCGTTCACTTATAACTACGTCCCCGTTATTGTTGCCCTCGTGCTTGCCACGCTATGGTCCTTTATCGACTTCGACGTATTGCGCCTAGAGCCTTATTTTCAGATGGCCCGTCCGGAAGGATGTCCGGCGACGGTCTTGTTTATTAATTATAATTTCGGACAAAGCTTCATCACGCCCATAGCTTCTGCCAAACGACGGCACTGGTTGGTATTGGCGGTCTCTCTGGTCACGCTACTCATTCGCATTTTCCACCCCGCGTTACAAAGTTCGCTCCTGGAATTGCGAGAAGTAACCACCATCTCGAATGAATCAATGAAGACTTGGTCAAAGCTGGTAGATTTATCCACCCAGGCTCGCTGGTTTGCCGCGCAGGAGGACAACGAAAGCAACAACTTCGAGGCGTACTTTACGGGCAATGCAGAACTTCAACAGACTCGCTCGGGGCATTTTGCCGTTGCACCAGTTCAGATTCCCACGGATGACCGACGCGAAACCACTGTTTGGTCACTCAATCAGACAATATACTGGACTGAGCTAGATTGCCAGGATCTGTTTACCCAAGACTTCCCGGTTTCCATAGATGAGACCGAGGGTTTGCTGCACTGGAACGTCACAGACATCCCGATTTCTGGTTTGGGCGAGGAGTGCATCTTGGATTTCTCCTACGACAACGTGATATTTCCCAACGTTGATTTTCTTCAAGTCCGATACTGGGAACCGACGTGGTCCAAAACTCCGTTCACCGGTGCAGATAAAACCTTTGTTCCGGACGGCTGTAATTCAATTGACCTTTATGGTGTTCTGCTATCTATCAATGCCACCTCTCATGGCTCAAATGCCATCAGCAGTGTTGTGGGGGAACTCACATCGTCTGCCACAATGTTTGCTTGCAACATTGAGTATTTTAAGGGCGAAGCAGAGATCACTATGCACGCAAACAGTTCAATCACTAGCGCCAGAGTGTTCAATGGAACCACACAGGAACTCACTGATGATGAATTTAATATCGACGCTTTCCAGAATTTTCTCGCGCATCGAGCTCTATATACCAGCGATATGCTTTTTGTCCAAACCAACGAGACCACCGGAGAGCGAACACTGACAGAGCTGCCCGTGATCAGCCAGTATCTCGGCGACCTAGATCCCGTCCTGGTCCTTGACTCGTCCAAGACCATGAGCTCGGAAGAATTCACAGCCAAGGTTACTCGAGGGGTCAAGCAAACGTTCATCCTCACAATGAGCCGTTTATTCAACCCGGATGTCTCACCAGCCACCGCCGCCGCGGTCCGTTCCACAGGCCAGGTCTCCCTTGCCATAGTCGCAGCGGTTGCTCGTTGCGCGGAAGCCATCTTGGGAATCGGCACCGTCCTCACCCTCATTATGCTACACTACTATCACAAGCGGCCAAATATTCTGCAAAGCGATCCAGGTTCCGTTGGTGCAATGTGTAGTATGCTAACCGATGTCTTCGGTCTGAACAATATCCTGGCCGACCCGCGGTCTGGCTTTCACCAATTTTCGACCCGGCAGCTTCGTCGCCTCCTGCGGGACTGTCGGCTTCAATGGTACCACAGTCCTCTTGGAAGCCGGCTTGAGATTGTCACAGTAGACGGTGAGTTTTTCCCTGTCATTTACAAACCTCGTTCTAACCAGTCCAGGCAATCCTGTGCGGTTAGACGATCAAATGCGCGTACGGGCGGACCCGCGGCCACATTTCCTGGTCATTCCAATCTTCATCCTTGAGTTTCTGCTTCTCGCCGCGGTCATCGTTCTGATGAGCTTGGTTATCTCAACGTTCGCCAAAAAGGGCGGGTTCCAACATTTGAACCAGTCTAGTTCAAGTTTCCTCCAAGTGGTCCTGTCATTTCTTCCGTCTGTCGTTGCGTCGGCGGTTGGCGCGCTGTGTACATCCATTCATCGGAACCTCAGCATTCTCGAACCATGGGTCCATCTTCAACGTGGAATGGCCAGCGCAAGCTCCTCGTTGACTATGAACTACTCGTGCCAAAATCCGTGGACTGTTTTACCGAAAGCTGCCAAGAACCGTCATGTTCTGCTGGGTCTGATTTCGATTGCGTGCATCGCCAATACCGTCCTAACTACAGTTGCTGGTGGGCTGTTCACGCAGCAGTTGACCCAATCAGAAACTGCAACGGACTCTCTCTTCGCAAATTACAGCCATGCTGTCTTCCGCCAAAACGACTTTGCGGCAGACTTTACTGAGTATGATCTGATTCAAACGAGTATCACCAGTGGGGTCCCGCTACTCCCTTGGACAAGCACAAACCATTCATTTGCCCCCATCGCAATTCGTGATCCCGACCATGACTCCTCCTACAGCGCGACGACTCTGGGTGTGGGTGCAGATCTTAACTGTCAGGCCTTGTCCATCCCCGACAATCTGGTATGGCAAGAAGATGGCCCGTACTGGACTTACCACCCATCGTTAGAGCCAGACCGCGATTGCTGGGTCAAAATGACACCGCCCCGCGACGGAAACGATAGATACGCCCTATCGATCAACTTCTTTTCGCCGATAGCGATTGAGGAAGCGGACATTTGCCAGTCGTCAACGGTGCTTGTCGTGGGCCGATGGAATTACACCGCAGCATCCGGGGTTACCAGTAATAACACGGTTGCTTTGCATTGCGAACCGCAACTTTTGCTGAGGAATTTTTCCATCGTATTCGATCACAAAGGCCAGATCATTAACCACTATGAGATCCCAAACACGTCAATCACATCTGGCAACATGTACGACAATGCGACCATCAGTCTAGGGCAGTTCAATAAGGTTTTTGCGGCTATCCCACAAAGCTTCTACGGCTCGTCAAATACAAGCTCAAGCTACGTCTCATCTTACGATTGGGCGGGTTTCCTCGTTGCCCTGCTGTATAAGCAAGATGTCGCACCCATCACGCGTCTTGATTCCGACCGGTTGATGGCCCTTTCGCAAACTGTATACCAGTGGGTTTATAGTACGTACTTCTCGCTCTGGCGAGAGATCTATCTTCTACCTCTTCGAGAACCTGTCCTGGCAGAGAACGCCACCGTTATATGGAGCGCATGGCGGATGGAGCCATCAGTGTCTTCGCTGGTTATCGCGATGGCTATCATTGGCCTCGACACGGTGGTGGTGTTGATTGTTTTTGGCACTCGCCGTGGAAGATTCAATGGGCCCCGGATTCCTCGATCCATCGGGTCTGTGATTCCATGGATCGCCAATAGCCATATGATTCACGATTTTGACGGTACGTATGGGTGGACAAACGCGCAGCGGCAGACGCATCTCGAGCGGCTCAAGAAGCGGTACACATTTCGCATGTTTTTACGTGAGAACAATGAGTGGAGGTACGCGGTTGATGAGGAGCCACCGGTGGCTGCTACAAAAACAGAACTGCCGTCTGACTCGACGAATGGGGCAAGTAAGCCACCCGAGGAAATCGAGCTCAGTGTGATGGAAAGTCGCGGCACACCGCCGGCGCAGCCTACGCCTGAGGCTGTCCGTTCGGAGACACCCCCTCCGGATTATGAAGAGGAGCCTCCAGCGACATCGGTTTCTGAAAGAAATGAGACTCGTGAGCAGGACTCGCGAGCTACGTGATACGATCTAACTGTATATAATAGACATGTTCAAATAAAGAATTTTGGATAGTTAACGGGCATTATCCACTTGCCAATACACCTATAATAGACGGTGCGCTTATCTTATCTTGACCGCCAGTTCCTTGAAGCATCGATGACTCGGACTGCAGGCCGTAGTGACGCAGGATGGGCCAATTCAGTTGGCCTCTCCCACTTTATTCGCATGGTTTGAATCCTTCAACTAATAAGTCTGCAGCAATCTTGACTGATTATATTCCCAAGCCGTCATCCCACCCTCATACCGGACCTCTTCTCCTTCCTCCACCAACTCCGGTATCGCAGCCACCAACGCGCCCCGATCCGGTTTTCCAAAGTATGCGACCGAGTAGCGATCCGGGACGATATCATCACTGATCTCAGGTTTTGACGTATCCTTCATCTCAGCAGGTAACGTCACCCGATGATTCGCCGAGCGCAAGCGGTCGTTCGTCCACCGTTGCAGACAATCGCCCACATTGACGATCATTTCCCTCCCAGAGTCGCAACCGGTATCGGCACCGCTAGATGACTCGGTGGAGGTAGGTCCAACAGGAAGATAAACACCCTCGTGGTTTTGATCCTCAACTTCCAGGCCCCCGACCCCATCCTGCCACAGCAGCGTGATGGTCCCAAAATCTGTATGCGAGGAGATGCGCATCTTCTCCCCGCTCTGCAGGTCCGAGATCTTTGTCGCAGGGTAGTGGTTCAGCCGTAGTTCGGAGCTGTTTGTTCCGCAGCGGTCACTGAGAAACGAAGCGTTTTGATTCAGGGAGAGCGCGATCGCGGAGAGTAGCGTCAGATGCAGGGCTTGGCATTGCGCGTAGAAGGACTCCATGAATGGTCGGAAGCCTGGGATGACGGAATCGTCTGGGAAGATGTTGGGATAGAGGGGGTCGTTCTCGGGGCCAAGGTCGAAGGACTCCTGGATCGGTTCACATTCCATTTAGCGTGGCACGTCCCGAAGCCTGACTTAAGGGGCACGGTACTTTGAGATCGAACACGGCTTTCCCCTGCCGGATGACCGAGAGCTTTTCCTGTCCAACACAGCTCCAGCCTCGGTGCGGGTTTGCTTGGACTGGATGGGCAGCGAGGGTCTTGGATTCGAGGGGGAGGGCGAAGAAGCGCTTGCTCTGGTGCGTAGATACGTATGTTCAGCATGGTGTGAGGCTTATCTGGCCGGGAATGGCATACCCAGTCGAAGACCTGGTCTAGGATCTCATCGGGGATGGTGTGGTTCTTTATCTTGACGAAGCCAAGAGTCGAGAGGGAGGCGTAGAGATTGCTGCAAAAGGTGTCTTTCTGGGATTGCGTTTCGGAGGTAAAGTCTCTGAAATTGAGGGTGGGAATGTCCATTGTGATGCAGGCGCTGAGGGTGTTGAGACAGGTGAGGGAGTGATATCGGCGGGATATCGGCGTTTATCAATCAGCTAGCTACATCCTGCAGTAAGCTAGACCAGGCCAGAACCCCGCCAGCTCGGGAGCCGAGACGTCAAGGTCCCGTTAGGCCCGGAGGAGCGGGACGGGACACTAAGGCGAGATGTCGTACGAGTAGAAAGCCGCTTGGAGAGAGACCGGGGCTTGACCGCAACTTCTTGACATCCAGGTTGGTGGTTAGTCACGTATCAGGAATCGATCCGGTTGAATACATGTCACTTCAACCCTTCTGGTCTGATGGGAGACTGCAAGTATGCTTCTTTAAACCACCTGGAAGACTGCAAGCCTGAATCAAGAGGAAAACTGAATCCCAGAAGACTAAGCATGGAATGGCACAGACCTATCCGCTAGCACGGCCATCATATTGTCCGTTTAGTGGGCCGAATGGGGACACCGGCCAAGTCACTGCCGTCAACGCGTCATGATCTACACCAAAAAAAAGTATACAGTTAGGGCTTAGGAAGCAAAACCCCAGGCCGTCGGTTATCGTGCCCTACAGAATCTACAGCTCCTATTGTCTCTCAGAAGATCCATGAAGCATCTTGATCAGCGAGGATGCGTTTCCCCAATACTATGAGGAGTTTTCAGACCTACTGGGCCATCGCTACAGCAAAGCCACTCCGATACTCCGCCAGTAGATCACATTTCCAGCATCCTATCCACTCTTCCTGACCTTTGAATGTCATTAATAGAGCAGTAAATATACGGCAAGCAAAGAGCGCATTGGTATTGTACTACTGGGCTCATGGTGCTGTTGGAGTGCCCGAGCCGTTCGGAGACAGCTTCCGCCCTTCCCTTGGGATGACGCTTCTGACGGGCAGCTCGAGCTCTCTTTATCTCTGCTGTCATTGGGGCATGCCAACTCAGACATTTTCCTTGCTCTGATGAGCGGCTGATTAATGCGGCAAGATCTATAAGGCATGACATGTGAATGGGATAGGGCTATGTCAGCGTACAAATCCTCAACAATCGGTTCGATGGATATTCTTCTCTGATTATTTAACTCCAAGACTTATAGAACTCCGCCGTCAAGATAGTGAACTGCAGAGCGGGCTTAACAAGCCAGCGCGAGCAACCATTTCAAGGCGTGCAAAGTCTACCCATGGAAAGCAGAGAGAAAGGGAGAGCGGACCAGGGCTATTGTAATCGCGGCAGATCATGCTAATGAAGAAAGTATCATGAGAAGCCTCGCATTATCCACCATCTACTAAGCATAGAACCGGCTCGCCTCTGATTCCTAGGAAGTCCTTAAAGGAGGACTCCGGATACGGCGGCATTCATACGGACGGGCGTTCGTATTATTGTGGATCGTCGAGACGCAATACAGGGGTTCCGATTCATGACAATGCTTGGAGACCTCGCGTAGAAGTCGAGGGAGTGGACGCCGACGGTATGATAGGTATAGCCGGGCTTGGTGAAGATTACGAGAGGGATTCGGAGAATGGACCAAGCTGGCAGAGAGGACCAAGTGTTTCGTGCAAAATTCTGACTAGATTTGTGGTTGAGGAGGCGTCTAAATGCTAGCAGGGCATGAAGATGAAAATCTGCTACTATAGGCAACAACCTTTCATCCTATTTTGGCACCTCATCTAGTTCGCCATTTTATCCTTGATCTGCCTATTAATAGCCACCAGAAGCACATAGAGCCCTTCCAAACGCGGCGTATCAATACCCAGCTCGCGTCCCTTTTTCACGGGCACACCCAGAATCACCTCGATCTCCATCTCCCTGCCGGCCTCGCGGTCCGCCTGCATGCTCGTCCGGAGCGCACCCAGCCTTTGTGCACGCTCAATCAGCTGATCGGCCAGTCCGTCTTTAACCTCGACATTACATCCCTTCGCAACGGCTATAACTTCATTCATCAACTGTCTTGTGTACGGCACTGCATCCGGCGAAGACGACAGCCAGGACGAGACGTCCTGGTCTGTGAGCGCGGTGATAGCATTCCACGCGACGTTCCAGATGACCTTCTCCCACCGCCGGGGCTGGATGTCGGCGAACGTGGTGAAATGTGTTCCACCAGCGGTGAGGAGTGATGTGAATGTCTGCAGACGGGACTCTTCTAGCGACGCGTCATTCAGCGAGCTGTTGGGGAAGAGGCCGAGCTCCGTGTGTTCGGAATGGGTGTGGTAGACGACTCCTGGAGCAGGCTGAGAGGCGCCGACCCAGACCTTTTTTCAGTTAGCACTACTCTTGATGTTTCCCTTTACGCTTCTGGATATGAGACTGGCCCAGTCTGTAGAGACGAAAGGACAAGACGCGCTAGAAGAGAAGCTGAAGATCCACAGAATGGGAATGAAGAACATACAACCCCCGAGATTATTGTGACACCGGGCCACCTCTCACGGAACGGATCCTCATTGCCGACCCCGTTCTGCAGGACGACAATCGTAGTTGTTCCATCAACGACAGGGTCGAGTGGGATTATGGCGCCGCGTGGATCAAAGGCTTTGTGCGTGCAAACGATGTAGTCAAAGCGGCCCCCCGCTACGTCGGAGGGGGCGCGGATTACTGTCCCACCGTCTCATCAGCTTGCTGACCGTCTCTGAATAAAAGGAAGGAAGAAAGGTAATAGGACAATTGGGACTAAAAGGATTAAAAGGAAGGCCATGGAGGCATACCCCGATCCGGACGGAATGTGTGCTTCCCGTGGTTCTTGCTATCGATCGAGATTCCCTATGCTCTTGTCAATATTATTTGTTCTATATGCCTATACGGACGGCCCGAAATGTACATTTTTCAGCACGGCATCGTAATTCGAGCGCGCGACCACCGTTAGATGGACGCGGTCGCACCTGTTGAGGATGAAGGCGTAGAAGGAGCCGATCCTGTTCGACGGAACCAGCTGGTCAGCGGGCGGCTCTTGTTGCCTTATGATCAATTAAGAGCCACGTACGCTCCAAGCCCGTAGAGAAGGACATTTACTGAGTCTGAGGTTGAGTTAGCCATTGCGAGGGCGAAGATGGAGGTTGGAAGAGAAATGAAGTGGGAGAGCGTTGAGTCAGAGAACAGCGTGCGGGGATCGGCGATGCTCCGATAGTGCTATAAACCCCCAAAATGTATAAATAGAATTGTATGGAGTCGTTAAAGTCATCCGTACAGTACATGAACATAGCCCGAAAAAAGAAAGGAACGAAAGGAATCACCGCAGATTTGGCAGCACGACCCTCCTCGAACCCCTAATCGGCTCACTTTCCCCGTCGCTTTCCACAATCACTTCCCTTGTCTGCCAGATCCCCTGCTGGGAGCTATGACTCCGCCGTCCACTCTCCTGACTGCCTCTCTCTGCGTCGAATTCTAGCCCAAACCCTATGTCATGTTCGTCTCGGTTGTGGGTTTCCTGGAGCGCGAGCTCCGGAGCCGTCATATGCCGCTTCGACCGCGACGTCGAGGTCAGTTTGATGCCGGATCTGAGGGAGGTAGTTCTGTCGGAGGACCCTCGCGATTCAAAGGCGCGTCTGAAGAACGGGCGCAGAGTGGGAATGCACGCTGCGACAATGACGACGTTCTGCTCGATCAGGCCCCAGATCACCAGGGGGGTTACGTTGTATACTGGAGCCCACCGTATGAGCAGACGTCACGGGGTATAGAGCAAATAATAGTAAAATAAAAACAAATAAAATAAAAAATAAAAGTATATAATATAGAAACGAAGCATAATAATGGAAAAACTTACACGGATCCTCTACATCTGTGAACAGCGGCAGATACGTCGCCTTGATGATTGTCACGATGGCCGACAGCAAGGTCAGACCCATCATGATGCAGACCCCGATCTTGGTGGACTGGCGCATTTGCAGCTTCCAGAAGACGGTGATCGGCACAAGTGCAAGGATGATATCGGTCATGGTCGTGTACGCGCTGACCCAGTAGGAGAAATCGTAGAAGACGGCCTGGTCCCAGCACGTTGCGTCGGTGATCGTGTGGTCCCACAGAGCGGCGGTGGGCTTGCACTGCAAGAAGACCAGGAAGATCGAGACCATGGCGAAGACGACTTGCATTATGGACATACCGAGCAGAAGGCGCGCGCGGACCGGGTTCGGGTCCAGCAGGTTGTTGATGAGAATCGCGATGGAGATGTTGGGGAAGGAGAAGGAGCCTGGCCCGCGTTACCCACCGTTAGTATCTGGCCTGCGGATGAGTACGTCAGAGCAACAGATAGGACAGACCAATATTGAAAGGGTATCCGAGAATCTGCCACCTGGAAGCTGTGCTGACCCTCTCCATGCCATGCTCTGCCACCACCGCTGCCGTATGTCGACCGAGTCCCAGCGTGACCGAGTATGAGACCAGCGCTGCAGCGATGATGCTCAGTGCCTGCCAGGCTCAGTCAGACGTTCGATCTGGAACTAAAAGAAACAAACTGAAATGGACTAAAAAATGGTCCGGTTGTAACCCACCAAGGAAAAGAAGATGAAGAAGTCATCCCACCCGAGCCGGTGCAACATGTGGCGCGCCGTGACCTTCAATCCCACCGTGGCAATGGCGATGCCTGTAAAGACCCATCCGACGAGATGCACCTCTGTCTGGCGGCTCTGGCTGAAGTCGACGTCTGTGTTGGTAGTGGCCATAATTGAAGGTACGGACCAGAATGATCATGGACAACGGTGCAGGGACCTTCAACGAACAACTGGGGATAGGATGAAGGGTCCAACCAGAGGGTAAGGACTGGTAAAACGAGATATATAACAGTAGAGCTCCAGCTGTCACCGCTGTCAAGAGTAAATTGGGTCACCTTTCAGTAGACGGCCCGTGAATGTCTCCAGAATAGCTCTATTCCTGCCCACAGCAGCTGCATGAGCAGCAACCACCGAATCCATGCCAGCCGTGCCAGACTGCAGCGGAGGCGCGGTAATTACCCATGTCATTTGCTTTTTCTCCCCTACCTAGTGGTGATAAGCACATAATGGGTTCGTTCTAGGCGCCACCTGCAAACCCAGTCATATTCCCATTGACACATGAATGGGTCAGTCTAGTCTAAAGACGTAAAGGGCGTTGACATGGACTGTGCAAAGCATTTAGAACAACCACCGCAAATACGAAGTACGTACTCCGTAGGAGCGGAGGAACTAAAGCTTTGGACCTGTCGGAGTGATCCTAGAGCCCCATCGCGTTTCCATATCCGTCTCCGTCTCCGTCTCCATCGCGGGCCGACGACTAATGGCCATTGGATCCCAATAGTCGGGACGGATCTGGACACCGGGTTGGCGTCCCGCAGTGTTTCGAGCTGGCGATGCAGAGGTCAGTCGCAATATCAGAGGATTTGTCTGATAGTCTACAGTTAATTGGGTCCGTTTCGTGTCCGATGCGGCCGACAATTCCACACAGATGGACCCAGGATAATGGTTATTGGTCTGGGTGCGCTGATCAGTGCTCCTGGCACTATCCACCTTCACCGGCATACTGGCATTCGCATCCAATAATACAATAATAAAAAAAATAAGAAAAAGTTCTTCACAAGAGCTCCGCTCCTGTACCTGTGCAATCTCTCCAAGATGGTTGTAGTCTTAATACCTCACGCATACGCATGCCCACTTCCTTCGGCTTACTTTGTCTAACCACTCGTATTTACCAGGAGTAAAGGGAGATCATCCTGTCCACTCATCTCACCAGTGATGCTGTCCTTCCGGCTTTCTTGTTTGGGACGAGGGTGGTTTCTATAGTTCTCCGTACTCCCACACCGTCCTGTGCTGCCCCAGAGACTTCCATGCACACCCCTTGTCTCTTGTTACGGGATGGTGGGAATTTTGTCTCTAATGATAAGGCCATCAGTCAAGAAGCACCGCCGAATATGTAATTCCGTCAGATTCGAAACCAGAAAAATAAAAAAACGCGTCTATTTACAGCAGTAGTTTACTAGTACTTGACGATATCACGCCAGCTCTGCCTCAATCAAACTCTCTGCAACAGCGGGATAGTTCCAAATCTTTAAAATGCGTAATCCAGCATGCGCCAGGATCTCTGCCCACTCCCTCTCGGTCCTCTCGCGCACGGCAAAGTGCGCCAGCATCATGAGATCCATATTCGTTGCAGCCAGCGTCGGCTTCTCCTCACTCACCACGATCTCATTCAGCAGGACTCTTGAGTATCCCTTCTTCAGCGCAGGGACCAAATTCCTCAGAATCTTGACCCCGTCCTCGTCGCTCCAGTCGTGCAGGATCGAGTGCAGGGAGTACGCACGCGCGCCGACGACGGGTTGCGGCGTGAGGAAGTCGTGCGCTGCCGCGATGAAAGGGCGGTCGATCTCGGACCCCGTCTCCAGCACGGCTGCAATGACGGGCGGACGGTCTTGCAGGACCAGCTTCCCCGGGTGCTGGGGGTGTCTTGCGGCGAAAGTGAAAACATCGTGGCCGCGTCCGCCGCCGACATCAACCAGGAGGACGTCCGAGACCCGCTCATCGAACCCGTCCACCAACCGCTCCTTGACTGGGTAGAATCCCTCATCATACCAGTTCGCCTTGCCCGCGCGATATGCGCTCATGAAGGAGTCGAAGTGCTGCAAGTTCAGCGGGTTCGCAACAAGCCACTCGAAGAAGGGCAGCGTGGTCTGGTGCGCGTTTTGGAAGGGCCCGTCCAAGGTGCCCAGCTCAGGAGATCTGTACCCGCGCGCTTTGAAGTGCGCGGGGAACCCATTGAAGGAAGGGCGCGCCGTGTCGTAACAGAAGGAGATGCTGTGTTGGTAGTTCTCCTCCGCCAGTCCGTTAGACAGACTCGTTGCGCGGAATGCCCCGTCTTTGGAAGAGAGGAGGTACATGGCTACCAGGTGGCGTGCCAGACGTTCAAGAAGGGAGACGTCGATCCCCGTCTTCTGCGAGAGAGCTGCAGCGCAGAGGCCGTCTGGCCCAGCTTCCCTAAGGTGCTGGAAGAGACGCGTGTCGACCGCCATACGGATGATGGCCGATTGCGCGGGCTGTGGTTTAGAGACATCCTGTCAGAGAAGAGGCAGAGAAGGACATCCCGGTGTGCGCCAGATGAAGGAAGACGCAAGACCGCATACATACGGTTGCAGAAACTCACCTCAGCCCAGAAAGTCCGTTGCAGGAACTCAGACGGGATCTCGAGCTGGGTCACCAGAGCGCGACTCAGGTCGATAAGTGTCTCGCGCGAGCCGGCTTCATTCTGCTCGTAGGCTTTGCCGGCAGCCGCCAGGCTCTCTATTACAGAGGAAACGCAGTTAGACATGGTGCCGGAGCAGTGGCGGAGAGAAATAACCGGGGAGTGTATGTAGAGAGGAGTATACAAGCTGAAAATCCGAAGAGGGCCCTAGGTCAGAGCAGAGTGACAGAGATCGAGAGGAGCAGACAAGGAGCTACATCTGAGACGCTGAGCTGACGCATCCGGGGCAACGAGATTTGGGTTTGCCGGCGTGGTGCTGACCCCTCCCCCTGGAGCAGCAGCTCGTCCATTATTGCTACTTGGCGCAGGCGATATACATGGCCGACGGGAGACTACACTCTTCCCGACAGAGCATGAGCAGGTGCAAAGCACAGCATGTGGGTGAGCTCTCCAGTAATAACACTGGAGTCCTGATCTAGAGCCCTGACTGGAGTACACATTGCACTCGACATGACGAATGGGAGTGGCCAGTAGATTTGATAGACAAGCAATTTCAGGATGCGCTCCACTGGCGCGTAGTGACTGCTGCGTCAACTACTGCGTCGACTACTGCTGACTTGGAGAACTAAGTTAGGGCTAGCTGGGCTTCTGCGGGCAGCACCCGGCTATCTGGTCCCATTGCGGCTGGGTTGAGCTTTGAACAGCACAGTGCAGGGACGATCGCGAGCAGTTGAAGCAGAGAACATGTACTCCGTACAAATTGCCGAATTTACCCCATAAAGGATTCATTACATCCTGTTACTGTGATCGTGACCCACGAGGACGTATCTACTCGGTATACCTACACAGTATAGACCAATCTATAGACAGGCTCGTGCTGATCGCGCCTATCTTCTCCAATCGGCGGGGCATCTCATCTCCAACTCTCCATCTGATCGGTTCGCCCTCAATCTTCTGCAGGAGTCACAAGCCGCCTGTAGTCAACCAAATCCCACCGAGGCCGTGTCAAACTCTGGCCCCGAGGCCAACGGCCCGCGGCTCGGATCCCACTTAAGCTTCAGTGCCGTTGGCAATCCGCAAGAGCCCACGCCTTGACAGGAGTGACAGTTGACAGCTGTCAGCCGTCAGCTTTCCTTGGGCTGAAAGCGAAACGACTCTCTCCACGAAAGTTGAGAGCGAGCAAACTGATGAACTGTCCCCCTGGCAGGGCTATTCTATAGGTAAGTAGCGGTGAGGCAGTGCAGACTGGCCCGTGTGGAGACACGGTTCTTTTCTTTTTTTTTTTTTTTCTCTCCTGTATTTTCTTTTTATTTTTTCCCCCTTTGATCCAGGCTTTCCAGGAATACGGAGTACGAAGCCTAGTTTCGAAAAAGGACCTTTCCGAGGAGATGGTTTCTTCAGTTACTATGGCGTCTGGTTGATACCAGACGATCGGTCACTCCATTATCACTTTACCATCTGGTCATTTAGATCTATACCTCTCCTCGCCCATTCAGACTCACTGTTTTGGCGTTCTGAATACGACGCGTAAGGGCCCGTATTGCCGTCAAGTAACTATAGAGGCGGCGTAGTCTCTCTGTGCAGGATGCACGTATTGACATGGGATCGGGTACTGCGGCCAAATGCCTTGCTCGTGTTGGATACCCTCTGTAATATTGATCGTCTGGTCTGAATAGGATATTCGAGACGTGAGTTGCAGTTGCGGACGGAGGGTCAGATGAGTGCGAGTCGACTGGCTTGTTTTAGGGAGAAGAAGCTGTCCCTTGAGAAGCGTGGCTCTTTTCTCCGGGTGACGATTGAGTAGATCGACACAGACGAGAAGCTCGAGGTCAGTTTGTCACTCTGATCCTAAAGTTGCTATGGAGGTCGCCATGACATGTTCTAGAGGGTTTGGGGGGTGGCAATGCGCCAGCAGCATCGGCCGTGATAGACGGTTACGGTGGAACTTGAATAGATAGGCGTAGAGAATAGCATCAGTCTAGTCAAACCATCACGATCTATGTAGAAACTCTCCGTCAACTCCAGAAACTCCAATCTTGTTTTAATGCGGAAAAGCTGTCTCAGTTTTCTCACCATCTATACCTTCCAAAGTATTCGCGCTCATCAATGCCAGTATACTATCATTTATACTCTTAGACGTTATGCACGCCCGCTGATCTTCTCTCCTCTGTGCTCATGGAACCAGACGTCAATTCTTCTTCGTCTATGACTGCCTCGTCTCTCAACAAAGCGACCGCGGCAGTATTGACCAGCTTGACCGTTTTTTGGAACCCCAAGGGCTCTGGCCGCTGACCCCGCATGTATCGAGGCAGATATATATGTTGGAGCATATCTGTGCTGTATTAGTAGCACATTGCTAACTGCTATGGTATCAAGACTGGTAAAGTAGGGGGGTCTACCCTTGGTCAGCTGTACTCAGCCATCGTTCCACCATGTACGCCTTCTGAGAACCAAACCCTTACGGGACAACTTACACAAGCTGGCTCAAAGGTTACAGATCTCTCGCGAGGTTTGACCTGAAGTATCAGATTCAAGGGGTTTAGGTCAGTTTACAATCCCATGCTCTGTGCGAAGGCAATTCTAGACTACAAGTGGACATTCTGTGCAACGCTTTCGCACCTACGGTTTCTCAGATTGACACCGAGCTTGGTAAGAGTAGGAGCCCGAATCTACTACAATTGAGTCGGCAGTCACGGTTTTTTTTTTTTAAAGGTGCTCTCTCATACGCCACACCAACGAGTCTAGGTATATTCCACGGCAGAGCTTTAAGACCACGAACTCGGAACAAAGCTAGGAGACTAAGCTTTCCAGTTCCTCGATGAACATATCATCCCCATCATGGCTTTTCTCAGCGTCATTCTGGTCGAATGGCCGCAATTATAGTGAACTCGATTATGTAGAGCCTGGAGATAGCAGGTGTGTGGAGTCAAGGCTGCTGAAGGCGAAGAGGCGGATGGCAGTTCTAGACACCTCGGGTGCTACTCGAGTACATCGATGTGAAGCGTCATTATTGTTTGCGGACATCTTGAACTACAAGCGAACCTATATTGTTCCAGGAGTACGAGCCGTTGAGGTGGCAATGCAGGGTCATGGGTAAGGGGTGATCCCGAGTTCAGCAAAAGCAGTAATAATAGCCTTCGTCATAACCATCTGATATGTCGGTTCAGATACGCATGGAACTGGATTGGTGTCGAAGCAAAGCTGGCAGAGCTGCCACACTGTCGGCTAGCGGTAGTAGTCCGCCTGTACAGGGTCCTGGTTAGATAGGCACAAAATGGTGCCCTTAGGCGCTCTGCAGAGTGATATGAGAAAGCACATATGGATAATGCATCTACCAGAGCTTCGGACTGTGACAAACATTGATCGAAGCTCACTACATTTACTAGTGGTGCGATCTTATAGTACATGGGTTTGGAAGATGATGAGATAGGTATGGCTTCAGTTGACTCAAGAGAAAAAAAAGAAAGCACGGAATCCACGGAATCAGGCAGTAATGCGTGTCTGAGTAGTCGATTCTTAATCCATGACTGCCAGACAATATGGGAGCAAATCTCGGTGCGCGAAAGACACTATCATTGGGACCAAGGTTGACCTTGCAACAGGATATAACGGGACGGATATTGGTGAGGTGGTCGTTGTCATCATATACAGTAATAGGTCTCCACGTATACTTCAGCTATATAACATGGACCTTCTCCATATGGTAGACATTAGTGCGAGCGTTTCGCCTTGCACCGTCCATGCTTACGGCCACGACCATGACCATGACCCCGACCCGGTCGACCAGCACCAGATGTTGCCGCAGCTTCGGCTGCAGTAGTAGCTTCAACATCCTCAGCCGATGCCGTAGTAGCAGTAGCAGCACCAGTAGCATCAGCAGCAACAGCCGTCTCTGCAGCAGGGGTCGAAGTAAGCGCCACGCCCTGGCTAGTGCTTGTCTCGGTCTCCGCTTCATCGCTTCCACTTCCACTTCCACTTCCCTCAGAATCGGCACTGCTAACCCCTCCACTGAAGACCTTCATACTCCCACCGACACCCTCCAGCTCCGGCGTGAGCACCTTCCCCTTATTCGGGGGGCCATTCCAGTTCCCGGCGCTGCACTGCGTATCAATTTCCGTGCACTTGTCCTGCCAGATCTGGCAGTTCTTGTTGCCTGTTGGCAGATATGTGCCCCAGCATTCGTCGGCCTGGGTCCAGCATTCCTGGGAGGACTGCACATATACGATCAGTATTATACTAAAATCGAGAAGGGGAGAAAGATAGGAGGGAAGACGAACCGCCCAGCATCCCGCTTCATCAGAATAAGAAGAAACCTCATATCCGCACCAATCGTCGCGAACAAGAATACATCCCTCAGGCTGCAGCCCATCTTTCTGAGTCGCCTGTGTACCGCTGACCTTCGCGTTCGCCGTCGAGGCGCTCGCGTTCGGCTGATAGACACTGGGCCCGAAGCTCGGATAGGGCAGCTCCAGCGGTTCCGTATAGATATTGTACGTCAGGCCAGGAACATCCAAATTGTATGTCGAAGCATCGATCACCACACCCTCGGGCACATCCCCGCTCTCAGAGCCTTCCAGGAACACCTGCGCGCAGCCAACATAGAACTGGGGATCCGGCGGGCTATCTTGCGCCGCATGGAGCGCTAGCAGTTCCGTTCGAACAAGATAATCCCCGCCTTTAAGGCCCTCGGGGATCTGGACAGACAGGAACCCGTTATTGGCGATGAGCTTTTCCGTGCACCATTGGCTTGTACTGGAGTCGTAGTCTAGTTCGTAGATCTTGAACCACCCGTCGCCGGCGGCGTTGTTGTCACTTGTGGCGTTCGCGACGGGCTTCATGTACACCGCGCAGGGGCCTTTGTGGGATCCGTCGATGGAGCCTGGCTGGCTGCCATCGGGGTAGGCGCGGAATTCGAAGGTGAGTGTTGAGGACTGGGAGGCGCCGCAGGTGCGCGCGGAGGCGATCTCGCCGTCATAACCTGCACGCATCCATACAATCAGCACAGGCAATATTCCTAAGGTTGGTGGTATCAAGGATGGAACGGGGCAAGTGCGCACCACACGCCATCGCATCGTTTGCAAGCGGACTAATCGGAAACGTCGCCTTTTCAGCATTACGGTTCATGCGGATGCACACGCCATCGCCTTGGTTCTCGCCGTCGACGTAGAGGGTGGTCATGAGGGTGTGGCCCGCCACAAGGGGGAGAAACCCCAATGCAAGACTGAAGATGCGCATGTCTGAAGAACAAATCCTATCAAAGGAACGTATGGAAGAAAAACAGGGGGAAAGGAATGACTAGAATTGAAAGAAATGAGACGCGCTACGTAGAGGGGGGGGGGGAGAAAAGATCGGGGTCTGCCGCATTATATAGCTACCTGCCCTAGTGTACTCTATAGCCGCCAGCCCTACCTCAGGTAGGACTAGACTCAAGTCCAAAGACTAGAATGAAATGGGACCCTGCATGCACCCGCCCTGCCAATTCCAAAGCAAGTTAAAGGCGTTTCAGGACCGAATCGATCGATCGAGATCGCTTCATTCTGCCAGATAACAGGACAGCCAACAAAGATGATGGATAAAATTTCCGACAGTGGCTGCGTCTTTGAAGTCCGCTCATGCAGTAGGATATGACAGCCCCGATATTAAGGCCCGTCGATTCTTGGCTATGATGGTTCGATCTGGCGGTTTTGGCGGTGCTGTTGGTCCCTGGGCCAATTAGTTGACATCACTTGTGGGATCGAGTCAGGAACACGAACTGGATTGGATAGCAGCGTTCATGGACCCGAGACTAGAACTGCCGAGCTGCAGGGTTTGCCTAATTCAGGGCGCTTAATGGCGGTTTCGCCGGTTTCAGATTGAGTGATTTCTGTTACGGAAGGGTTTGGGGGCGGTGAGGATAGATAGGGTATTGGGTTCCTCTCTAGTTCACCAAAAATAATACACAGAATAGTATGATACCTGAGTATCCAATAATTGAAAGAAGAAAGAGATCTAGTCTAGTTCTCAAATACCTTGAACCCTCCCGGCATCAAACTCTGAAAGACCGAATGGGGGTCATACTTCTGTGCAATCTTCACCAGTCGGCGATGGTTCTCCGGCCCATAACCTGGGAAAATCTTCTGGAAGCCCGCCGCGTCGCCAATGTAGTTGAACGGATCATAAAGACCAGCCTTCTTGGTGGCGGCGTTGATCGCGTCGGTCGTCTCCTCAACCCACTGCATGACGACCTCATCGTACTGCGAATCGGTCCACTCGACGACCTCCGCGTACGCGAGGTAGACCTTCGAAGCGTCGAGGCCCAGCGGGTTACCGCCGGCCTTGGCAGAGGCGTCCAGCCAGAGTTTGCCGATCGGTTGCCAGTCGAGCTGGATGGTCGAGATGGCGGATGCGGGGACTTTGGCGTATAGTTCGGGCAGGCGGGCGAAGAAGGTGCTGTTGATGATGCTGATACCCTGGTACAATTCGCCATAGGTCGTGCCCTTGACGGTGCCGGCGACGAAGACGTCACTGATTTATTAGTAGGGCTCGTGGTGGAAGAATAAGAGGGGAAGACGTACTTGATATCGTCAACGACCATCTGGCCAAGCTCCTCGGCAAAGTCGGCAAGCGTCTTGAAGCCAAGAGTGCTGGCGTAGACTGGGATATCGGTGAATGGCTTGAAGACCTCGGGGAAGGAGGTGTCGGCGCTGTCGTAGAAGAGGATGGCAGAGGCAAGGGTAGGCGAGCCGGGGGTAGGGACCAGAGCGGGGACGATGTGCGTCTTGGGGTCAGAGATATTGGCGGCAAAGGTAGCGACAGCCTGCGCATGGTCTTTAGCAACTCGGATCCGCCCAGCTCCCGCGGTATCATACCTCAAGGAAATCATCAATGTACTCCTCCGACACGGTGTACGAACCCGCCCAGACAAGCGGCGATTTGATCGTCTCGACGTCGAAGCGCGTCACCAGACCAAAGTTGCTGCTACCACCCTTGAGCGCCCAGAACAGGTCAGGGTAGCTGGTCTTGTTGACTTCGACAACGGAGCCGTCGGCCAAAACAACCTCGTAGTTGACGACCGTGTCGCAGCCCCAGCCGACCTGGTTACCATAGAAGTTGACGCCGCCGGCCAGGAGCAGACCGGGGACACCGACGGGCGCGAGACGGCCGCCGGCGACAGCGAGGCCGTATGGCTGGAGGTAAGAGTAGACCTCGCCCCAGCTGGAACAGTCAGCTGAGCCTCGTTATACCAAGGAAAGATGCGACAGGGAAACCAACCGGTGCGATGGACCAAGGTGCAGGATAGACTGGTCCTCGTTCAGCTCCAGTGTGTTCAGCTTCGACATTACGATCAAGACACCGCCGTCAATGTTGTTCGAGCCCTATTTGGTGTGCATTAGCTTCGTACCGTGCAATTTGCATTGGAATGCGCACTCTGATACCCATATGGCCACCACCGCGCACAGCAAACTGCGTGTCCGTCCCCTTCAGCAGCTTGATCGCCGTACCCAGCTCAGTCGCAGACTCCGGGCGAAAGACGCACTCGGGTGACATGATCTCGGTATTGGACCAGAAGTTGTTCGATTCATCGTTGTAGACCGTCGAGTTACGCTCGAACAACGAGTTGGGGATATCCTTCTTCAGCGCCGCGCAGCCGTACGTACCGTTCGGGTTGGTTGCGAGCGACAAGCCTGCAAGGGATAAAAAGCCCACGAGGGGCGCAGCGTTGACGATGCGCATGGCTTTGACTCGGACTTGACAGAGACGAGGTAAGCGAGACGAGAAGAAAAGTGAGCGACAGATACAAATACAATGGCGGCAGGCTCCGAGAACAAGGGGCGGCAGCCGTTGCGCCCGCAGGTTCCGGGACCGAGGCTGCGCAGCAAATCTCGAGTCAGTAGTGAGTCCCAGGCCAATGACTAGTGTCAGTCTTCAAATTGGGCTGGTGGGTTGTGGTGGATCGCAATCAGACGCTATTCAAGGTTTTTGTCAGCGCCGGCGCCCTAGCGCAGTAGCGCCGTGGGGATCGCCCTGGGGTTCCTGGAAGGCCCGGATTTGGTTCCAGAAGAGGCACAGTGTGCTCTCCAGGCGCTGGTGGCGGGATTTAAGGCGTCGAAGGATGCTGCTTCCGCCCTGCTGGGTTTGCTGCACGTGGCTGGTCAATATATACATTGAAATTACTATTATAACAATCGCTGATCCATGATATCCGTATCCGTATCCATATCCATGCATATCCATATCTATGATCATGCTCCGACGTTATCCCGAGCTGTAGCCCGCATTAAGCTCATTCTCAACTCCCCGATTTCTTGATATCGACCTCCACTGTTCGGATAATCCCGTCGATTTCCTTGTCTGCGCCCGACGGGGCGGAAGCGCCTGATAGAATGTGCTCTTCGCTCGAGTTATCCAGGGCCGACTTGTACGCGGTCGAGTGATTGTGACCGTGGTTCGAAAATGCTGGGTGGTTGCTGCGGGGAATCGAATGGAGAGGGAGTGAGTTGCCACGACTCTGCGATGGATATTTGTCGCCGCTATACGATGACAGACCGAGCAGGCGGGGGAAGTAGCGCCGCATGAACGGTCTCATGGCCGTCACGCAGCCGCCAAAGATGCCTAAATTTAGTTCGATCACACACCACATTAGGGCATTGGTCGTAGCCCCTACGTTTTGTCAGCTTGTCGGAACAATAGATGGGACAGGTCGCATACAGGTCAGGTCATCAGTGTGCTGAAGGATGTACAGACTGGAAAGCCGGATGCAGCTCACGATACCGACGCTGTCCCTCAGTCAGCATGTCACCAGAAAGGCAACTTGGGCGTACTCACAAACATCCAGTCGCTAAAATACAGCCGACAGCGATCTTCTGTCGATTCGGCATTTGCAGTCGTCGCAGCCATGGCCTGATCGGTCAGCAACAGCAGTCAAGGCTTGGCCGGAAGGACATACACAGGCACGAGCACAGTGGCAAAGTCTGTAAATATACCGAGTCCGGCATTCCAAAAGTAAAAGGTCGGCCGGTCCATGCAGGAACCATGAACGATTCGCATGTCCCAGGATTTCGCAACCGGGTTGCAGCTGAACACATTAGCCAGTACACTGGCAATGCTATAACCGGCGGCGATGAACACGAGCACCCAGACGGCGATATGGAAGTTGCGACTGGGGAAGATGCGCATGTAAAACAATAGCACTGAGACCTTGAGGAATCCAGTGCCAGCGCAATAGATGATAGCGGCCACGACATTGAGCTACGGTGGTCAGTTGCCAGTGTCGCGCTTAGCGAGGAGCTGTTGGGCGCACCTTCAAAAACCACGGCGAAAGATGGGAAAGAGGAACATCCCACATGTGAACACCGAGGCCCCAGTTAAGCACTGGCATTTGTCAGACAAGTACTTGTAGATGCAGTTGACCTACTTACTCTCTAATGTCACGGCACTTATAACGCATGAACATAGCTTATTCAGTTAGCAAGGTCTGTATATCCTCGATCTAGAAGCATACAAATGCAATGATCATGAAAACTAGCGGGGTAATCAGTACAGCACACCCACGAATGCATTGTAAACAAACTCACCGTCATCCAACCGGAAGCCTTGGGCAATGAATATGCGAGTCCATAGTCGAATAAGGATAGATGATAACGAAATGACCAAGAAGACGGCATTGACAATGACATAGCGGTTGCCGTCATATGGGTGGTGGACAAAGTCGGTATGTTCACCGGGCGGCGGCGACAGCGCCGGGGTGGTATCCCAGTCAAGATCAGCCATTGACATGATGTGAGTAGATGAGGTCTCGAAAGCAGGACGGCCGGCGTCCAGGCCAGGCGTCGACGGGCCTTATTAGTGAACGCCCCTCCACCGAGCCTGCGCCGAACTCTCAGGAGAGAGAAATTTGGATCCAGATGTCATATCGAATTTATCCAGCAGGCTGTCCCCGGGGTTCCTGTAGAAACGTCCAATGAATCGCATCTTGAACAGGGGATGTACATTCGTGAAAAGCCCGTTACAGACATGATGGGGCCATGGCAATCCCTGTCTCACTTCATTCGTTAGGCATGACCCCGGATCGGAAACGTCGGCCAGCACGGAATTTGTCCATGGTTCACGCATCTGTGACGGGTCCGTGACGGGTCCCTCAATGATTATAAGCGCGTTTCAGCTTGCCAACATCTTGCATAACTTAGGGCTGCCACGGGCACATGGTCTACTTCTAAGCCCAGGGTTTGTTCCAGTGTTTCGAGTCCTGCTCTATACAATAAAAAACATGTCTCGCAATTTGACGTCGCGAAGAGGCCACGAAAAACAAGCAGGCTAGACAACGACAAGCGTCCAATAGCGCTGGCCTGTCCTGGTGAGGTGAGATGGGACACATTATTCAGGTAGGTTGAATCGTCCCGGTGCGCCTCCGCTAGTTGAAGTTTGTTCTCCAGCCGACCTCGGGCCAGAATCGCGACAGCGTCGTATTCCAAATCGTTTAAGCAGCCTACCACTTTCTCAATTCGTATTTGACTTATTTTTGCTGGCCGTCACTGACTCACATCACTCGATGACAGATTCCAGTGCTGAAGGCTTGCCTGTGCGCTATTCAATGTGGCTGATCTTGATTATCGACCCAACGCGAGGTCCGGAGTACTGGTTGTGCTGTTCTCCAGTTCCCCACTTTTATCGACCTCGCTTATGATCGCTTCGGCGTGAACCCACGAGGCTTGCCATGGCGGCGCCGCCGGCGATGGCGCAGATAGTACCAGACCGCCGAGACTCTGGGAAATATTTCGGAGTATACATATACCCAGAAGGGAATGGTGAGGAACTCTCCTGCTACCTAGTACTCGAGACTCTGCCATGGCGCTCAAGGACCAAGGTAGACAAAGGAATGATCGAATCTCGAGACGGCAATTCAGCCGTTATCAGACATCAGTAGATCAGATGGGTACGCGGAAACCGGGAGAGTCGAAACGATATCAACATTCCACAAGGGCGATCACGGGAGCCGACAATCTCCGACAACCGGCGAACTCAATTGTAAGGTAGAACACGGCCAAAGGTATTTTATGCAGCGAATATGTCTGAATCAATCGATGCAGCAATCATTATTGCTGAAGAGGCGGCCGACTCGCTGAGGAACCGACAACTTCCCAGCCTCCATCGTCGCACGGTTCCCCGACCCACCACCAACATCTTCCGTGGTCGGATCGCGGATGGAGGAGTTGGCTTGGGCTTGATTCCTTCGAGTCAAGCTTGGAAGGGATCTACCGATTCATCTCCCGGCCCATTTTAGATAAGAGGTGCGAACACTTGGAAACGCTCAGAGTTGGAGGGGTTGATCGACCGGGTGCAAAAGGGCAGTTTGCATCCAGGCAAAAGTGGATTGTGCAGAACCGACCAAGGTCACATGCTTCTGCTTGGCACCACGTGCAATAAAATAGTACAGACTACTGAGTCAATGCCACCTTGGAGCTTCGCTGTGCTTGGCTGTCGAGATCGCGACCAATAATCAGGGAACAAAGAAAATGATACTACTGCACAAAACTGCTAGTACGATCTCTGATCTAACGATCTTTCAGGAGTTTTGCTCTAGAAAAAGGATTAGGACGCCTAGTTAATCGTGCAGTTTCGTATTGTGCTACGTATTAGAATATTGGTACACATGGAGACTGCAACTATCGCTTTTTACGTCGCCGTAGCATCACTATTGAACTCTCAATCGCACCTTGTACCGTATGGAAGGGCCGGCGGGTTACAATTTCCGTGGCGTACTCCGTATTCCTGTAAAAGGCGGGGCCTCGCTTAAGTAGTCTTGCCAAATACATATATATCCAGGAATTGCAGAACAATAGCGGGAGATCAAAAAACAGTCCTCTGAGGGCACGATCTTCATCTGTCCCGGTGCTTTGGGTCCATGAGGTACGTGATCCTGGAACTTTCTTGAAATTAACAGTCTTTATTTCGCGAGGATATTAGAGAGATGGATATACTTCGTTTTCACTACCGCGAGATTAGTTGCCAGTTTAGCTTAGCCGACACCACTAGTCCGTCAGAACGACCCGTCGGCGACCGCTTTCCTCCCCAGGACTAGTGCCGCTCACCAAGATCTCCATTTGAATAGCTTCATCTTGCTTTAGCCGCCGCACAATACAACCACGAGCTCAGATTGTATTTATTCAGATAACGTCTCTGATACGGAAATACAAGGCCACGTGATCTCTAGTGGCTTGACTATACATCGCGTAGTTCTAGAAGGTTCTTACCCTCCTATATGTATATATAGTGGGGGAAAGGAAAGACAACGAGATGAGGAATGGGGAATCTATCGTCAACAGATAGAGGATCAATCGTCATATGGCATCCTATCCTTAGTAGGCTACGTTCGTGTAGTTGATGCAGCTTCCTTCTGCCCTTTCCCCTTTGAGCATTCACAACAGTCTCCAGTTCCTTTAATTCGCCCTTTCTTTTTCTCATGGAGTGTCAAGCAGGCTTTTGAATTGTCTCTCACTTCTCGGCCCGGCCTCGAAAATCTCAACAGTTCACATGCCATGCTGCACCGCAAGCTCAAACAACGTCATACTCACCTTCCGGCGCACTCTCCAGGCTCTCTAGGTGCATTCTGACATTAGCCGCGGAGATGGTCTTTCTGGACTCAAGATGCTGCACTTATGATCATGCGTTGCGTTGGTGTTAGGCAGCTAATCGAGCCGAGCACACTTGCGGTATCGGATGCAGCGACCGTGTCCAGGAAGGGACAGGATATTCTTTCGACCTTCAGACGATTTCGTCTCAAAGCAACGGGCAAGGCGGACTCCAGCTTGACACCGGCTTGGCTCCAGCGACCTGCAATTGCGATCACATGGCTAGCACTAGAATTGGGCTAAACATACCATCTGAGACTGGGTGAAGGCTACTCATCAATGCTCATGTTTGCCGCAACTGAGATCAGATAGAAGAGACGTCTAAGTGGCAGCCGCCGTCGCCGTTGGGAAGGGAGAGTAAAGCTGCCGTTTCCCCGTGCCAGCTCTCCGCAGGACTGATCTCGCGGAAATACTGTACAAACCGTCTAATTCTGGGCGACTGTCCAGCGTGGTAGTGTTGGGCTGTTGGAGCAGCCCTCAGACCAGCTAGCGTAGAGTGCATTGGAATAGTAGGAGTCACGTAACCACAGCCGCTGCCAGGAGGAGCGTCAAATGGAGTAGTGGAGCCATCAAGCTCATGGGATTATGCCGGTCTGACATGGGATAAAGCTTTAGGTTGTCCCCCAAATCAGGCAGGATTGTTGGAATGCAACAACTTGCAATGCTCTTCCGCTGAATTAGCCTGATGGATCCGAGTTAGCAAAATTGAGTTGGCTCTGACAAGCTGCTCACATGCCTTTCTCTCTTGAGTCAAGTCACAACCGCTGGCAGTGCACTTGGAAACACAAGGAGATTATACCTTTCTGCAGCGGTATGCAGGAGTATATGCCCTCAATGTCGGCACGAACATTTGAATCTTTCTCGGCTTCCCGATAATACACACTCTACGCTCCGGCTGAGCAGGGCGAATGATGTGATGTCTAGTGTGGAAGTGGCTGCACTCAGAGGCGCATCCCTTCGCTTCTAGAGCGAATGGATGCCGCCAAACATACCCAAACGATATGGAAGATGTCTCGACCAGACACACTGAACCTGTGAACCATCAACACCTTTTCATCGCTGCTAGAGCATCACCGCTGTTTCGAAAAAGGTTGCCTTCGACTCTGAAATCGCGACAGACCCGGTCAAAACTCATTCATGTTCGCCCTCCTTCACTCAAATCCTAATCCGCTAGTCAGGCTCATCCACTGCATGCCTTTGCGCCGCTAAAACAGCTAATGCCCTCGCCTAGGCGCATCTCGCTCTCTGACGGGTAACCTTTCCATTGCCCTCGACATACTCTGTCTTTTGCAGCCTCGCCCATATTGCTGGATATTGGCGAGGCCATGAACGCCACGGAGCGAGAAGACCCCGGAGTCCTGCGTGTGGAACCTTCAGTTTCGCAGCGTACAGCCTCATGAACTGCGCTTGGGCGGTGCGCTGATCGTGTCTGTTCGTGGCAGGCTCTGGCAGGTCTTTGTGGTACCCATGCAGTCACCGTGGCAGGGCTGGGCGCTAGCTAAGAGGGTTGATGCCCATGAGAGCGGGAGGGATTATGGGAAATCACCCGAAGATGCAGATATTAGCCAAGAAGCTAGAGTCCTGAAATCGGATGAGACGGATAAAGTGAAGGGATGAAATAATTATGGTCCAGATTCGCTAGCTAGGGTAACAGGAAGAACCGCGGTGTATAAACACTTAGTCTGCAAGCTTAATCTTGGGTTCTGGTATGCAATGCGAGAGCCACTCCTCGGCCAACCATGGCGCCCTTGACACATCCTGTTCGGAGTACAGAATGTGCCCTGCCACTGTTACACTGCAGGTGCACTGATCGAAATGCAAATATGCGCCGCCTGAGCGAGGCTGAAGACCGACGCACTGCTCACCCAGCCGGGCCAGCAACCACCAACCTATGCCTGGAAGACAGGTCTCACCCTCGTCTCATTCCTCTACACCTCGAGTGAAATCCCGCTAACTCGCCTCTCTACGACTTCTCAGCGATGGGACGACATATAGTAGGGTGTTGCGTCAAGTTATACAACATCCCCGGGAAACACTGCACCGCCCCAGCTATCCAAAGGCGAGTCGCCATTTGAGCAACTACCTCTATCCCGTCAATCCAAATGCCTCGTACTTTACGCGACTAACCACTGTTTCATTTTATCAGGTCTCTCCCTCTTAGCCCTCGTGGAGCACATCGCCAGCCCTGAAATCCGTGCTAACGGCCCTCGTCAGAGCAGAGGATATCGCAGCGCTGTATACCGCTCTAATGCTGTGCGATGGTTTTGGACTTGAGGTGGGCTCGCTGCTGCTGAATTGAACTTATGCGGTTGCACTCTGCTAGTGTGAGACGGGTGGTCCCAGTGCAGGTGTTCGGGCGGCCTTTATAGGGCTACCGTTCTTGGGCCGCGGCGTCCTTATTTGGAAGGCTGCTAATGGGAGGAAATGATGCTGTGGGCATGTTGGCTGGGGTTTAAATATAGGTGAGGTCTTGGGTTCTAGAAGTTATAGCAGTTATAGGGGAAGCCCGGTTCCTCTGTACATTCAAACAAGGCATTACAGGTTAAACCTGGTATTTCAACAAATACCCTGATCTGTCTTCATGCTTATACACACAGTTCACTCACCATCGATATAGTATAAAGAACTTGGTCTGGATATGAAACATGGATCCTTCTGTTCTTGGTAAGATGACCCTTACAGCCGACTTGATGACATGAATGACCAATCCACATCATTTACGATCTAAATATAACCCGGTTTGCCAAGTCGTGGCTTGGCGGTTTTCTTTTGGATCTGCAATCCTCGTAAAGTTGTCGTGACGGTGAGAATTGCGGGACGATATCAATTTGTACGAGAGAAATATACATTGCATCCAACCTCAGACAATGCTATGCTGCGCGCATTGATTATCCTCACGATTGCAACTGGTCTTACCACCAACTCCGCAACATTAACTCTGCTTAACTGTCTAGTTCGTTTAATCAACTATCTGGTTTGTTTATGGCGTAGATAAAATGAAGGTACCATCCGTCGCGTCCCATAGAACAGGCTGTTTTTGTTTTGTTTTTATTATTTAACGTCACTAGGCGGTTCACGGGGCCCACGTGATCCGCGGCCTCCCGGGGGGCATCTGGACGTGCTACCTAAACAGGACTCACTAGA
>JAAXYA010000113.1:0-66600 GCA_013305525.1 Aspergillus quadrilineatus
TGACAACAAGTATATTAGTCAGAACTTAGCTCTCCAAGGAGGGTTAGCCCTTTTTGGCTGAGTGGGAAGTTCGATAATATATCTATACACCGACTTTTCGAGTAGGAATTTGAACCTACATAGCTCAGTCAATATAGCTACAATGGAGTCAGCTCTGGCAGCAATAGAATCCTTGGAGCCTGGCAAACGCATCAACTATACTCAAATTGTGAAACAGTTTGGTGTAAACCGAGTTACACTGTCTCGAAGACACCAGGGTTCCCAGGGTACAAAAAAGGCCCAATATGAAAACATGCAACTACTCAACCCCCAGCAGACAAAAGACCTTATAAACTACATCAATAAGCAGGCAAAGAATGGTTTATTCTGCTCTAATCAAATGGTCAAGAACTTTGCTGCAGAAATTGCTGGTAGAGAGCCAGGAAGTAACTGGGTTTCGCGCTTCCTGAAGAAACATGAGGACAAGCTTATAAGCACCTATACAACTGGGATTGATTCCTCGCGCAAAAACGCTGATTCTGCCCTCAAGTATTTACTATATTTTGGAGCATTGAAGTGGAAGATGGATGAATATGATATCTAGCCAGAGGATACCTACTGTCACGGGCCGACGCCGGAGCCAGCTGGCGTCGTCGCGACAGACCTGGCCCTGTGACACGTGACCTCAATCCCTCAGTTCCCAAGTAACGCGGACGGGCGCCTTATCGGTGCCTATCCGCCAGTAGGAATATGAGGGATCGCCAGAGCCGTACCGGTCCGCCAGTAGGAATACAAGGGACGAGCCGTACTGGGATCAACCCATATATTGTTGCAGTGGGATGCTGTGGTGTACGCAATCACCAATGCGTCACTGCAATGGTATTGCTTGGAGATGCCGAGTTAGCTGGACGGGGGGGGCTATATGAAGGGCCTCCTGGTTGTCATGTACAGAGAGATCTCCAAGCAATCCTTTCAGTATTCTTCAGTACCAATCAAGCTCCCTCCATTGGTTAATTATCGTTGATAGTCATCGCTTCGTTGTAGCTAGAGAACCCCGACGTTAGATCACGTCTTACACCTACAACATGGATAAGAAGGGCTTTCTTATCAGAATTGTCTCTAAGGCCAAGAGGATCTTCTCTAAGGAGACTTTTATCAACAGAGGCATTAAGCAACATCTTCAGGATAGGAATTGTAAATGGATAACTATAATCGCTTGTATATATACTGATGGGAGCTTGCTAGCTCCTGGCCTTATCTACCAGTTATCTACAAGCAATATACAAGATACCTGGCTCCAAGACTTCAATCCTGAGGATTATAACTGTTTTTTTACCTCTTCTGCTTCTGGATGGACCAATGATAATATTGGTTTGGCATGGATTTGAGATATCTTTGACAGGGAAACAAAGGCAAAGGCAAGAAGGTGCTGGAGACTTTTATTCCTAGATAGTTATGACTCACATGTTACTATAAAGTTCTTAGATTACTATAAGGCTAATAAGATCCTCCTGGCTACATATTCTTCTTATTTAATATATTCCTTGCAGTCTCTTGATATTGGCATCTTCTCTCCTCTATCCAAGGCCTACAGTGACACGTTGGAAGCATTTCTTCATGCCTCTCAAGGCCTCAGCGTAATTACAAAGCGAGACTTCTTCAGGCTATTCTGGAAGGCCTGGAATAAGGCCTTATCTACAGTAAATATTGCTAGCTCATGGAGGGCAACTGGTTTGCTGCCTTGGGATCCTGAGGTTGTACTAGCTTGCTTTAGGGGAAATACAACACAAAGACCTTTATCTAGTAAGTCCTCATGATCTGTACTGCAAGCAGATGACTGGAGAAGAATTAAGAGGCTTCTTAAGAAGGTAGTTGCTGATCTTTATGATGAAAATACTAAAAAGTTAAGCCTTACAATGTACTACATCTCTACAGAGAATATTATGCTGAAGTCACGCTGCAAGGGCCTCAGGAAAGCTTTATTAAATAAAAAGAAGAGACAGCAGCATGGAAAGCCTCTTGCAGTTTAATTGCGAATGCAGTCTTTTATTCTCCCAGGAAGATCCAGCAAGCGCGTGACCTTTAAAACCAGAAGAATAAGAATATACAGCAAGCTAAGGCTGCAAAAGAGGAGGCCAAGCTACGTGGCAGCAAGAGAAGGAAGAGAAGAAGCGAGTTACTAAGGAAAGGAAGAGAACTAAGGCTTTAGAAAGGCAAAACTGATTACAAGAAGCAGAGGAGAAGAAATGCCAGAATAAACGCCAGAAAGAGGAGGCTTGTATAGCCAAGGAGGCAGCAATACAGCTTCGAAATGATATCAAGGCTGCCAAGCAGAGCAATTCCAAGCCTCCAGCAACTCCAAAGGCTCACAGGAAGCAGAGACACCTCCCTCAGACACCTGAAGCTATCACCGAGCCCCCCACCACTGTGAATCGTCGAGGGCGGCAGATCCGCCTGCCACACCGGTTTCGTGAGCTTTAGATGACCTATATGGCTTGAATAGTCCATTATGTTTTATCCACTAATAGATCTTTGGATAATACCTTTTGTATGTGCTTCAAAATCCTCATTTTTTCTGCTTGTAGGGGGAGTAAAAAGCGATCGTCACGTGTAGATGATCGTCAGCTGATTAAACACGGTATTATTCAAAGCCCATCTAACAATAATAGCGGAGGCCCTCATCCAACGCCTAAAACCGGGGACCCATTTCATGCGTCGATCTCTCTTGGCATAAATGACGCCGACTCGAACGCTCCAAAGGAGGACAGTGCTTCGAAGTAATTGTCAATGAGCTGTTTTATTCTCACGTCAATCCGGAACAAGCACATGTTTGCCGGGCGGGAAGGAACAGATTAATGTGGAAAGGGACGGGTCATTATTGGATGGCCGACATGGCCGCCTATCTATATCTAGCTTACGATGGACTAGGCGAGCTCGACCCCAGGGGCAGGCAGCATCGGATAGCAGTAAGCCCCGAACCCGTTCGTCCTTACGCTTGACGCGCTTGCTATTCATCTTGATGATTGGTTTGCGGCCATTGAATCGTATGATAAAGCGGACGTTTTCCCTTCACTCCAAACCTTTTCAATTTCCGTTCCAGTTTGCTTCTCCAGTTCCCCAGCACGAACTTATTGATGAAGAGGCCTGTCCGGGTTACAACCCGAAACATGTCTACCCTGCTAAGCCAGGAGAGATACTTGCCAATCACTATCAGCTATTGGTGAAGATCGGTTGGGGAACACGTTCAACCATATGGCTGGCGAAGGATATAAAAAGGTAGGCATGATCTCTATCATGCTCCCTGCGATTATAAACACCCGCTAACAGACGGATATTTTATTTAGATACATTTGGCAACCCGACCGTTTTGTAGCACTAAAAATAATAAATAACCGCAGCTCTCTCGAGGCTTACCATGAGCGCGATATCGAATAACATATATCCCGACAAAGCCCCATACACCGCGGCCGTGGGATCATCCGAACCTTCCTGGATAGCTTCGAGGTGACAGGTCCAGATGGGAGTCATCTATGTCTAGCATATGAACCAATGCGGGAGCCCCTTTGGATACTTCGGAAACGTTTCGTTGACTGGAGGCTCCCCCTTTCAAATGCAAAGGCATACCTTCTCATTCTTCTTGCAGGTCTTGACTATCTCCACTCAGAATGCAGGGTTGTACATACTGGCGAGTATTTTGTCCTCAGTTCTTCCACTTAACATCATCACTCTTCCTATGCGGATTACTGATACTTTCTTCCTGTTAGACTTGAAGCTCGACAATATTCTGATGACGTTCGAGAACCAAGACATTCTCCCTGACTTTGTCAAGGAACAGACCACCAATCTGCCTATGCAGTGCAAGACTGATCCGACGAGCGGACGTACCATCGACCGTTGTCACAATGATTTCGGGTCCCTGAATTGGAGAGAGCTTCGGAAAATGCTGCCTAAAATTGTTGACTTTGGGTTAGCAACTCGCTCTGAAAGTGACAACCAGGGTCAAGTGAGGAACGAAACAGTTGGTTCTCATCCAATACAGCCGGACCATTACCGTGCGCCTGAAGTTATTCTTGGCTGCCCATGGAGTTTCAGCGCAGATATATGGAATATCGGCGTCTTGGTATGAATCCCCACCTCCAGGCCCATCTAACACCTTTATTGCGCTTTGCGCGGGAATCCAAGCGGACATCTCAGTTTCATTTGTATCATTTTCAGGATACCTTTATATTTTGCGACAACTGACCATTCTGTAACAGGCGTGGAATATAATCGAGAACACCGAACTATTCCTCCATGTGCATGATAGTCAAGGCCGTTACGATCCTAAAACACATTTAGCGGAAATGATTGCAATACTTGGGCCCCCGCCAAAAGAGTTACTAGCACAGTCGGATGCTATGGCAGACTTCAGTTGGCCTGATCCTATCAAGAATGAGACGGGCAAGCTCTGCAGGAACGGGCGAGAGTATTTCAATGGGCCTTTCTTCGATGAAAATTGTAAACGAACAAATCCACAATTACCTGTTTTTTCCCACTAATCTTATTGTTGTGGCAGGTGAGTTTCTTTATAACGCTAATACCTGAGCGGAAACTTGAAGATTCGATCGTGTACTTGGAGCAGAAGGAAAGACAAGCCTTCTTGTCATTCATCACCCGTGCGCTTGCTTGGAATCCGGAAGATAGGCAAACAGCCGGCGAGCTGATGGAACACCCGTTCCTGAATGGCTAGAGTAAAGAGTGCTTCGGGTTTGTCTTAAATGACCTGCTTTCCCCGCATTTGGGAGCCGCAACAGACTGAGAGTCAAGGCGGCCTGGTTGTCGGGAAATGATACGAACCGTATTGGGGCAGATATTGTTAATCCATTATAGCGCAGGATGAGAGTGGAGAGCTCACCCGTCAGTACTAGATCACTTGTCTCAGACCCCGCAACCCATTACGCGTGAGACATTTATCAAGCGTATATACGTGAAGCATACTGGCGCTCTAGGCACGACGTCCTTTGAGTCTGCTGCGCTAGGCTGAGGCGCAAACATGGCCTCCGAGTCATCATCTGACAGTAGAGAGCCCGGCCGAATCTGAATTGCGACTTCGCGAGCAACATTATTATGTCGCTGTGTATTTATACCCTGCTGGATTTAGGGTAATTTTTCCTTCTCGCTGGACAAATACCAATCTAATCCAGACTTTTTGCACCTAATCCACCTTTGGCCCAACTTGAGAATAAATAATGCCACTTCACCTGCCCTTCGCTGCAATATAGGGCTGGATGCAAACTGATTGGAATGACCAGTTGTCTTTGTACCTGAGGCCTATATACACTAGCGCCTAGGGAGATCTGCCCTTTCCGTGTTATAGTTTTTAAGACAATTTTTACATATACCTGTTACAGAAGCCTACTAGTATATGATCTAAAGTACTTCTACTTAGTAAAGCCTGGTATAGTCTTTAGTCATTACTAAATCTATAAGTCAGAAATCGTATGGTATATTTTCAACAATATAGCCTAAAATAGCAAGCCCTCGAGGGAGAGAACTCAGCCGTGTAAGCCCCCAAAAAACCTGAACTTCTTTTGAGCTTTGATTGAACTAGAACTCATATGCTACGACCTCTGATCATAATCATGAGTGAGATCTATCCCGATCTGGACTGCTTATACAGTCTATACAGTTTTGGCCCCCAACCTGGGCCGATCTCCAGTTCCACAGTAAGCCAATCTAAGCCACAATCAAGAACACCTCTGCCCTATGTTTGCTATGCTTTGCATCAGGCATATGCACGCAGATTGCGTTCGCAGATAAGTTAGAGATCAATGAGTCGGCTTGTAATCAGATCGAAAATGTCGATGGAACGATGCTTATAAGCTGATATCCGCTCACTCCAGGCACAGTCCCGAGAGGTCGGCCATCAGCAGTAGTCGGCGTTGGAGACTGAGGCTTAGCAGCGCTGGAGATTCATGCCCGTGAAGAAAGCTAAAAATAACACGTTTGAAAATGAGTAGGAGTTGGGCCAGCATATCTACCACTCCAGCCTCACTATGAAGCTTTACATTCATGCTAGGCATTCTTAGTCTATGGCTCATACCCACATGAGAATGTAAGCTGGTTCCTATTGCTACGAGTTTTCAAAGACTGCGACCATTTATATACGGCTTGAAAGGTCTTTCGGGTACAACCAACACTGCCCCCCTAAGCTTGTTTACTGCGCCCCGGCAATGTACCCAGCACTTCGGGTCAAAGCCGACACATATATATGGCAGGGTATATTCCACCATATCTAGCTGTAAAAAGGGTCTTAGACTCCCAATTCCTAGTTATAACGGGCCCAAACATCCCAGCATTAATCGCAGAAAAAGTGATCGTCAACCCATCGCATCCACTAACAGCGACTGCCAAATGCCCTCGACGTCCCCCATCTCTATTGTGTACTTCACAGCCCTTCTCGGGCTCGTCAGCACTACCCTTGCCTTCCCAACATTTACGCCCACTGACCCCCTCTCGAAACGCATAGCCCTCACCTGCAACAATGGTGGCGGCCTCTACCGTCCCGTATCGGAAGCCCAAGCCTGCGTCGACTACCTCTTGACTAAGAGCACCGATGACTGCGTCGTTAGCGGCGACGAGACCGTCTTCTGTCAAGCCGGCGATACTGTGATCACGGGGAGTAGTACGGGGAAGGGTGGTGAGAGTTCACTTTGGTACGCCCGCCTGCGTGATAGCCTGGCTATGAAGAGATGCATGGGCTTAGACTGACCTCCATGTGCAGTCGGGATGTTGCGAAGGGTGCTCAGAGTATTATTGATAGTTGTACCACGCCTGAGGGGTACGTTGGAGGTGAGTTTTCCCATAATGCGCTCTAATTCATATTACCTTTGCCTAAATTTGGGTTGACGGACTGACTGGGCGGGTTGATTAGGGTTTAACGCTGCAGAAGGGAATGGTGCTCTGATTGTCTCAATCCACCGCAGGTAGACTCTGCCCTCAGAGCAAGGTACTAGAACTGTGCATTAGTTACAACATACTGAATGTTGATTTTCTTCTTACCCTTTGGCGGATGTGAAAGCCTGGTTCACCGATTTAAGATCAATTTAGAGTGTCTATTAAATTTGCTGAACGCTGGCCAATTACTGGACACTTAGGAGGCTTTATTTCCTGAAATGCAGTAGGAAATTGATCTCAATATGCATTCTGGCTTGCATTTAAGAAACTCGACGCTGCTTTCCCAGTGTCTACTCTATTACTTTCCAAAAATTATAGCATAGGAACCAGGTTAGGAAGGAGATGGGCTTGTAGAACTTCCGTTACCAGAACCTCCTGCAGGTTCTTATCATCTTTTTGGAGTTTTGAGCTACATACCTTGTTTGCTATACTTAATATTTGAAGATAAGAAGCAGCAACTGTATCTAATAGTAAGACTAGCCTATCCAGTATTTCAGCCTATCATTTTACATGTTACAAGATATGTAATAAATACTTAACCTAGTGGCAGATGCACCTGCCAGCGGAAGAAATAGCAGTTGGAGACAACCTTGACCGAGTTCTGTTATGAATATGGCTTAGCGCTTGGAGTTGGAGTAGTTGATACATCCAACAATGAGGGGCTATATAAGGTGACACATGTATCTACCATATTTTCTTTCTTTCTGTTCTCTAACTAAGTCCATGAGCCCGCTCCCTCTGGCAATACTCACTTAGTTCTCTCTATTCTGTGCCAACTTCCTCTGACCAACCGTAGATTTCGCTACAAGTTCAGCTAAGAGCCGTGTAGTTCTTGAGGATTTCAGACTATGGGAGAACTCCAGTGGTGACTTGAGTAAGGAAGAATAAGCTATGATGACTTTAAACCAGACTTTGATTTAGGGCGGCTGCACATCACAGTCTCATTGTCAAAGAAGTCATGAGCCCGCCAATTAGTTATACTGATTGTTGACATTCTCACTGTACCAATATCCGCATTAAAACGATTCAGTTTAGATCTCTGAATTAATATCCATGTACGGCATGGGGTCATTCTCAACGAGCAAGTTGCACCTACAAGTTCCCTCTGCACAGACAGGTCAGATAAAGAAACCTGGAACCTGCGTAGGAAACTCTTCACTTATCTCAGCATTATTGCTACAGGGAGCTTACCACACTGGTTTTGCCTCTTCAGTGCTCTCTACAACCGCCCCAATTCAGTGCTTCTGCTACCCAAGAGGTCCTTTGGAGAAATAGTAGATATGTGCAGCCATCAGCTCGCCGCATCTCCCCTGGCTCATATGCTTCTACCTTTTCTTGGGGCTGCGGCCTTCACCAATATGACTCTCACTTTTCCAGAATCCCACCACGGGTGTATTTGGCAGCGCATAAGAAGCAACGCCAATCCCTTATCGACGATACGAGGATGATGTATTTATCCTAAGCGAGTATCGTCATGGACCCTGGCCTGCTGCGATCGCTACTGCGATTCAGATTGCGAGGATGTTTATCGTCCTTAATGGCGCTCTGTGTGTCTTGCTGCCTACTCTTGACATTGTGTCATATCTGTCGAGCTACCAATATAGCCCCAACCCTAACTGCGCAGTTCACGCATCTAATCCTTGCTGGGATACAACACAGTGTAAGATATCAGCATAGCATTCACTTGACATCGGCACTTACTGATAGATAAATCTCTTAGTGACTTATCAATATATCACAATTTACCTACAAGATCCCGGTCTCCTGGAAAGAGTCACCCTCCCCAGTGGCAGTACAGTATCCTGCCTTTTCGAACTTTGAAGTGCTCAGTACTCCCACAATCTCTCCAAGACAGAAGCAGAGATGTATCTAACTTCACGCAACATCTACCCAGGCCGCTCTCGCCCCCTACGCTCCGTGACCCACGAGCCCGATCCTCCCTTCTCCACACCCAGTCGCGGTTACATCAAGGGTCATTAATCCAAAACATAAAAGTTAAAGCGAGTGATATGTATAATCAGTGAGTGTATATGACATCTTCCCCGAAGAAACCATTAATAGTTGGCTTCCGTCGCGCCTCCCCTCCAGCTTAATAGGCATAGTACACCCTCTCTTAACCCAGCTCCTCATTTTCTTCAGCTGCTTAGCGAGGTCCGCGATGGATTGACCTCATTGTGGCCACATTAACATGTCATGGTCATGTGACGTGATGGATTATTATCCCAGTTATCAAGAGTTCGAACCGCCCATTCACCGACTTATCTACACTGATGGAGCGACCCAAGGAAGCTGCCTATGATGAGTTGTCAGCCTGCTGCTGACCGAATCATATGGGTCTGGGAGGTGCCGTATGCCTTTACCGTTACCCTTCGGCAAAAACCCAAAAACGACGTCTGGATGCTTCAACCAAGACGCGTCAAGGACAGCCCCATAACGGCATGGCGTAAATAAGCCCAAGCGTTCCGTAAGTACCTGATATGTGCTCTACTTGAGGTTCAAAGTCAGCCACCCGTCCTGCCAATCTGCCTTCCGCCAGTCACGCAGGGCGCTTGACCACTTGTCTCCAGTGGAACAGGAGGCTTGGAACTAGCAGCATTGAAAATTGTTCATTATTAACAGATACGAGCTGGACGTTTCTGGATGTTTCTTTTTTTGGTTGTAATAGCTTGGCTGGTACAACTGGGTTGGATCGGATCGTGGCTGAAGGCTCGGGATCCGTGGGACGACGGGGGCGTGCTTCGAATCCGAGTATCCTCCTTGAAAGTTGCATTTGCGTGACTTATTCTTTGAGGTCTACTGCACGAGCGTCGGGCGTTGGAGTGCCTGACTTCACTGCTTCTTCAATATGATGCATTGGTGGGCCTGGGTGTCCCACTAGATGCAGAATCGTAGCTGTCTGATAGGCCATGTCCCAAGTATGTCTTATAGGGCCACTCTAGCCGAGGCGCCGAGGCCCTAGCTCTCAGTCCTCTTTGACAAGAACCTGAATGACTGAAAGTTGGGTACCGGCACAGGGCTGGGAGCATTGGGTGCGGGGAGCCGCTGGAGTTGGTTAAGAGGGGTGAGAGTGTCTTACGCCTGGAATCAGCTGATGAGGGATCTACAAAGCCACGAACCTTGGACAATGGGAGGCGACGAGGGCCCGAGAGATCCGATGTCTCACTCGCTGAGACCTGGCCAACGGTTAAGGGCTGTTCCCATAATTAGTACCGTCAGCCTCTCCGCAAAGCGGAGAACGGCTGCAGCCACGATTGGCTGACCACTGGCTGTCAAATTTCATACTACTATTCTTGACAGCTTTGATGGCCTTTGAAGTCATCAGGATTCTGCTTCTTTCTGGCTTTGGAGAGCAGAAAGGGAGGCAGGGTGTCCACGGAAACACATAAATACGGGCGTCTGCCTCCCCCAGGTCGAATACCTGGATATCCCTTCATTCCAACATCCTCAGCCCTAAAACAACAAACAGTCTTCACTCCAGGCTCCTCTATACGATCTCTCATTCATACACTACTCTCATCTGCAAACCTATCCCAAAGACAAACAGTCAACACCGCAACCATGAAGCTCTCGCTCAATCTGCTCCTCGCCGCCCTCTCCCTTTCTTCGACGGCCTTTGCCGCCCCCTCGTCGGCCAAATCCATGATGGTCGCCAACACTCAATGGACCATCACCTCCCTTAAGCGCGTCTGCGATACCGCCGACACCAAATGCACCTGGACCTTCGGCATCGACACGGGCTCCGACTCTACCGACTGCACCTATGTCGTGACGGGCACGCCCGCCTCGCAGACGAACGGCGGCCCTGCGCATTGCGGTGCTTACACCATCACCTCTGGCTGGAGCGACCAGTTTGGTGCGGAAAATGGCTTCACCACCCTCTCGGTGGTCAATGAGGGCACCCGCCAGATCATCTGGCCCGCGTACACGGACAAGCAGCTTGCAGGAGGCAATGTTGTCACGCCGGACCAGAGCTACACGCCTTCTGTCCTTCCTTGAACGGTTTGTTGATCTGTTGTTTGCTTGGGTCTATGCTTTGCAATATGTGTCATAGCTTTACATCATCTACTAGGGGAAACTTTTACCGATAATCTCAAAAATAATAATTGTGGTTTACCACGTTGCCTATCATGCGTTTTCACTAGTAATATTGATTTCTTAGTAGTACTGAGGACAAGCATGTTCTGAAACTGCTTTCATGAATGTTTCGAAAGGATTAATATTTTAGAAACTAACCCGGAGAACAAAGTAAATAAACTAGAATAAAAATAGAATAAAATGAACGAGAAAAGAGATAAATCATTTAGCTTGAAATAGAATGAAAGAGCATGTATCTGTCAGTGCTGACATGCCCATGTTAGACTTGTTAAACCACGGGTTGGGTCGGGTTTTTGGAGCGCATCAGTAAATGAGCAACCCGCCCATGGATTTTCGAAAAAACTGCAACCCAAACCAAAAACCCCATGAACCCCGCCAAGTATGATACTAATTATATTTAGTTAGGTTGTGTCAGTGGGGCTTTAATCTACCCAAAAAAACCCCGTAACCCAGAGCATTAAAAATCTACAGAGCATCCGAATCGACGTAATTACCAGCATCAACTGTCAAATAATATAAAAGAATGAAGGTCTGCTTCTTACAGTGTAGCTCTATAGAGCAGCTTTAAATACACAAGAAATAATAATCAACCTAGCCTAATGCGGCAGTTAGAAGAGATATAACTTTTGAACCGTGGAAATAGCAGAAGTCTCTGCATAAGCATCGGCGAGCCGAAGCTTGCAGTTCCAATATCCAAAATAGGAAAGTTCCATATCTGACTAGCTGTCACATACGGTCGACAATATACTTATAGCTCCATCCAATAGCATGCAGCTCACATATTTATTCACAAATAGCTAGTATAAGCTCTTTTGATCGTGCCATAGCATAAAAAGAGGTAGTTAGAGGACTCGTTAGAATATATTGCCTCGAGAAAGTGTCTTTTGGGAAATATTAGAGGACGGAGATAAGAGTAATCGCCGTTCGATTAATCCCGTTGGGAGTGAGAACTAAATAATGCCTGCTTACTGATATAATTTGGAGGTGACCCAGGTCTCAGAACTTCATTTCCTATGTCAACAACGCACCGCGCTACAACAGGTATATTTGACCTCATAACAATTCAATATAATCACCACCAACCATGAAGGAGGCATTCGTGGACAGAAATATCTCAGTGACGATCCAAGACACCGATATCCCCGTCCCTGAAGCTGGCCAGGTCCTCATTCGCGTGGTCATTTCTGGCATCAATCCTAAAGACTGGAAGATCCCTCTTGTGTGGCCAACAGACGGGACACCCACGAATCAAGGAGATGATATCGCTGGATACATCGAGGCCGTGGGGGAGGGCGTGATGGGATTCCACAAGGGCGACAGGGTCGCTGCGTTCCATCAAGTGTGAAACCTCACGGCAGCTACGCCGAGTATGCGATCGCGCCCGGGCACACGACCTTCCATATTCCTGCCAAAACTACATTTGAAGGTGAGCGTTTTTCGATCGAATATTTCAGTGGGGCTAATATAGAGTCGTGGCCAGAGGCGGCCACTATTCCGCTCGCTGCTATGACAGCCGCACTCGGTCTTTATCAGCGCTTGAAGCTGCCTCTGCCCTGGAATCCTACCACTGAGCCTCTGCCTCTTATTGGATATGGCGGCGCGACCGCAGTTGGGGCCTTTGCGATCAAATTTGCCCAGCTTTCTAATATCCATCCGCTTATCATGGTAGCCGGCAAAGGCAGCACCTTCGTCGAAACTCTCATTGATCGGGAGAAGGGTGACACGATAATCGACTATCGTGAAGGTGATGAGGTCGTTCGGGCAAAGATTAAAGAAGCGGTCGGTGGGCGATCCATACACTACGCGTATGATGCGGTGGGCGAACATGGAAGCCATCAGAATCTCGGCGCGGTTATGACCGCACCAGGGGAGATCACTACCATGCTCCTTCGCGGTGACTACCTGGCCCCCGAGGGAATTGTCATGAGCCAAACTATAGCGGGATCAGTTCACATGCCCCCCGCAGCAGGCAAGACAGTTGAGGATAACGAATTTGGTGCTGCTCTCTTCCAATTTATTGGCCGTGGCTTGGCGCAAGGCTGGTTCTCGGGACACCCGTATAGAGTGCGCCCGGGTGGGTTGGCTGGACTTCAAGGGGCGTTGCAGGATCTCAGAGCGGGCAAGGCGTCTGCTATCAAGTACGTAGTGCGTATTGGCGAGACGGAAGGGGTGATATAGGTTCCAGTTTGACGTGGGTTATCAAAAATACTGCCGCGGCTGTCTCTTGTAAAGTCCGACGGGTCATATTCAAGTGCAATGGTGGACGTGTCATTATGTTGTGGGATTGGCGACCAACCTGAAACTGGCAAACAGTGACCTTGCTCAGTTACGGGCAGGTTGGTAGCATGTTCCTGATCCAATTTGCTCTCCCTAAGCGCTCATAAGAGTCATCAAATGCGGCCATCGTAGAAATAGGTACACAACAGTCATTGTGTTCGCTTAGAGGCTTAGGAGGGGTATTGGGCTGACGGCTTGCCCTGTCATTCCAAGGATGTCGAGAATTTTTTGCAGGGTAGCATCCTTATCTGCGGGCATTCTCGGGGGCTGAAGGTCTTAGTCGTGAACAAATTGACTCAACTGATCAGCTCTGTAGGTCAGGAGCTCTATCGCGATAGACGAGGTAACCTATCATGGTGAAGTCTTAGAAGATGGGCACTCAATCATAGGGCTTCGTATGATTATCCCAATTTCTCTTATCAAAAGCTTAATAGCGACATTCTTTGTTTCGCTCGCGCGATAAGAGCAGATTGGTACTCCGCCTTCACACTATTATTCTGCGATTTGATTGGCCGAAGAGTTAAAAGGAGTGCAGCAGGAAATACCTTCACTTTGCTCTCCCGACACAAGACGCATGCTATGGTGGCGTGTTGTCGCTTCACGTCCTGTTTCTTCGAGCTCAAAAATCTTGTCCCGTACCCTGTCGAGATGGAAGAGTGGGAGCAGGGTGTGAAAAGAGGACGGAAAACCTGGGGTGTGGAAGCTACCCCACGGGGATCGTCGTATATTGTGGGGTTCGCCTGTTGCGGATCCAATCGGTCATAACCCTGACTCGGGCCCAGTGTGGCAAATCCTGTCGGTGAATGTCTTCCGGGGCAGTTTCTCTTCAGATTGAACTGCTTTCGTATTACTGGATGTCTCGGGGTTGGTATAAATCTAGTATATATAATGTAGTCTTGCATTGCCTGGCTGGACTTTGAATTGGATCTGTTATCCCGCTTTTTACTCATAGATTCTGATATTACCCCATCATCTCTAAACCCTTCTTTACAATGCTCCTACGCGACACCCAGGGGAAAACATTTCAGTATGGAATCACTGCTGCTTGCGGTGCCGGATTCCTTCTCTTCGGTTATGATCAGGGTGTCTTTGGTGGCCTCCTGGACAATGAGCCCTTTCTGAAGATGTTCGGCTATCCGGGGGCTACGATCCAGGGTCAGATCGTGCCAACGTACGATATCGGCTGCATTATCGGAACACTCGTGTCCATGTATGCTGGTGACAAATTGGGTCGCCGAAGAAGTATCCTGATCGGCTGCTTGATTTTGATCGTCGGTGCAATCCTCCAAACGGCTTCATATTCTCTCGGGCAGATGATTACCGGCCGCGTGATCGCGGGAATCGGAAACGGAATGAATACCATCGCTATCCCAATCTAGCAGACAGAAACTGCGCGGCCAAACGATCGGGGTAAACTCATCATTTTTCAGTTAGTCACGAATATTTTTGGCATCGTGATCGCGAATGTCAGTACACTATCCCCGAGGGCCAAACCTGATTGCTGACCTGGATGCAGTGGATGAACTACGGCTTTACTTTTATTCCACACTCGTCTGTCAGCTGGAGATTCCCTCTTGCATTCCAGTGCTTTTCTATTGTGACCGTCGCCTTGGTTCTTATCACGCCTGAGTCGCCTCGCTGGCTTATTATGAAGAATCGTGTTAGCGAGGCGCAAAACATTCTCGCTAGACTCCTATCGAAGCCAGATGACCATCCGTCGGTTGCCAGCGAGATTAATAATTTAGTTGCCGCTGTTCAGCATGAGGCTGAAGTGCAGAAGTCGGTGGCCTTGAAAGAGATCTTCACTCGGAATAGTAAACAGCAAATGCTTCGCTGTATGCTTCTGGGAGCTGGCACTGCATTCTTCCAATAGTTGGGAGGTACCAACGTTATTGCATATTACCTCCCAGTGGTCCTTACACGGTCAGTTGGTCTGAGCAGTCGCATGGCTCTGATCTTGTCCGCTGTGGATTCCATGTCCCTCATGTTCTGGGGCTCAATGGCAGCTCTCTTGATCGACCGCGTGGGACGAAAGAAGCTGATGCTGATGGGCGTCGCTGCCAGTAGCGTTTGCTTTGCTCTTGTTGCGGTGGGTCTGCGATATGGCGGACCAGACAACAAGGGTATGTCAATCATGGCCGTGGTCTTCATCTTCGTCTATTACGTCTTCTGCGGAATGCCGCTGCTCTTGATACCCTATATATACCCCGCCGAGATCAATTCTCAGAAAACGCGCAACATCGGCACGTCTTTTGCCACAACAGTCAATTGGCTTTTCGTCTACGTTGTTGTTGTGGCCACCCCTACCGCCATCCAAAATATCCAGTGGCGGTATTATATGCTCTACGCCATTTTCAACTTTTGCTTCATCCCACTAATTCACTACTTCTATGTAGAAACTGCGACCTTATCTCTTGAACAAGTTGACCGGCTCTTTGAAATCAAGTACGAAGCAGGAAAAGACATGAGTTGGGCGGACGCAACGCGGATCGCACGCACTGAGAGCGATGATTTGCAGATGAGTGTGGAGAAAGATGGCATTGATGCAGAGCACTGCGAGATTGCTCCCCTGAACAATATTGAATATTCGTAGAGTCAGGCCATGGCAAAATCCAGATACTAGGAAGAGGTATACGGGGAGTAGTTTCGTTTGCAGGTTAACCCTCAATGTACGTCCAGTTACTGAGTACGCAGCATATAGCTCTGCGAATCGTCCTTACATTTCGGTTTCTTCTTGTTTCGGATCCATTTTTCTTGCCGAACCGGTATCATTCAGATCCTTGGGAGCCAGATACCGATGACCAAGCTATTCGTAGTGTTTCGTATAATTCAGATCGGACATTGGAATCCGAAAGCTTTACCGGAAGGCACCAGAACCCCCGCTTGATAAATGGGGTTCGTGACCGTATATAGCCTTGACCCCCCGTCCTCACCTTTTCTATGTTTCCTCAAACTTGAGAGATACTCCTTGATATTATGCATTCGCAATAATGGTCACCCGAAAGCTTCGTGTTGGTATCGCAGGCCTTGGCCGTAAGGGTACGTATTGCCGCTCTCGTGGGATTGGCAACATAACTAAACATAAACAGGCAAGCGCCATGCGATCAATTTCGACGAGCTCACTGCTCGTGCAGACGTGGTGGCTGCGAGTACTTCCGATCATAACGAGCGTCAATGGGCCGCGAAGAACCTTGAAGGGGTGCAAATCTTCCAAGACTATGATGAAATGGTTGAGAAAGCGAATCTGGAAGCGGTTGTGGTTGCAAGCGTCACCGCTGTGCACGCAGAGCAGGCTCGGAAAGCAATTAAGAAAGGCCTCCATGTCCTCTGTGAGAAACCATTGAGCATTGACGTTGAAGTGGTACGTGGGATTGCCACTTATCCTTGTAAAGAATTGATACTGACGAGCAATACCACGACATAGGCCCAGTCTGTGGTCTCTGCATACGAGCAGTCCCTCAAAAACTACCCGCAGCAAAAGGTGATGTGCAACTTCTCTCGTCGTTTCGATGCGTCATATCGCGAAGCCCATGGGGGAGTCACGAAGGGCGAATTTGGATCACCGGTGCTTTTCCGATCTCAGACAGCAGATCTGCATGATTCGTCGGGATTTTCGTTGAGTACGCGAAGACAAGTGGTGGCATTTTCGTGGACTGTTCCATTCACGACATTGACCTCATGCTTTGGTTCCTGGGAGAGAATCGTAAGATCAAGAGCTTGCAGGCAGTTGGGGTTTGTGCCGTTCATCCAGGGCTAGAGGCGAGCAATGACCGGGACAATGCCATCGCGACTGTGGAGTTTGAGGGTGGAAAGATAGCAGCATTGTATTGTTCGCGTATGATGGCAGCTGGACAGGAGGACACCACGGAAATCATCTGCGAGAAAGGCTCGGTGAGGGTGAATATGCAAGTGAGAAAGAAACATGTCGAAATTCAAGACTCACTTGGGGCCAGACGGGAGCTGCCACAGCATTATTATGAGAGGTTCCGGGAAGCTTTCATCACTGAGGCTAATGAGTTCACGGCATGCTGCCTGGATGATATCCCGCCTCCAATAAGCTTGCAAAGCTCCGTCAAAGCAGTCTCGATCGGCCAAGCACTACAGCGAAGTCTTATTAGTGGTGAGAAGATTTACTTCGATGGTGCTTCCATCAAAAACTAGACTGTACCCCTCATTGCCCAGGTTCGACTTGTCCAATGGATTATCATCAGGCGCACAGGGCGCACAGCTGAGTTCAGCTTCTTAGCAAGAATAATTACGCCATTTAATGTATTCTGCTCTAAGAACAAATGCTACGAATATGAGTAGAACCGAAAATCGCTTTGCGATGGGGGGATTTGAAAGATCAATCAATCCATTGCCATGAACAAATTGAGCCCGGGAGCATTTCCGAGGTGTCTTCCCCTTGGAAGAGCCTTGTTTGCGCGGTCAACGAATTGGAGCTTTGATGATGAATTCAACTGCCGGGGCAGTGTTAGGCCCAGCTTCCGAACCAAGGGTCGCTCAATGCGAGATACGGATGATAAGCACCCATTTCCCCTCGGTGCTATCTCCTATTCAAAATAGTAGACATCTGTTTTACTTCAAGAATTTGGATGGATCCATCTTATTGTCTCGAACGAGCCAGCTAGTAGTTGCATCACGGCATATTGGACTATGGGGCTAATCATAGTGACTTTCTGTCCAGATGGGAGTATGCTCGCCTGGGCACATTCCTTACACTTACGCCCTTTGTTTCATGCTTGATGCAGATTAGATAGCATAGCCCTGCCACATCTACATCATAATCTGCATCATATCATACGAAATTTGAATGATAGCGCTAGCACTAGAGATATAGCTAAGTGCCACGAGTATAGCTGTCCTAGGCCACTAACTGCCCAAGCAACCCACACACTTCTAGAATACCAATGCCAATACTAGATTCAGAAGTTGCGTCTTGAAATCTGCGTACGTTCATATGTCCTACGACTTTCATATTAGCAGCCGCCCTTGATATTCAACCAACAGTGCAGCCTAGACGGCGACCTTGATAGGGAGCCAATTGTAAAGCAGTATAAAAGGCCGGTATTGCCTGCTTCTGGTACTTTTCCTGACATTTCGATGCAAGCTCACTGCCATGCCTAGTTTTCAGAACGCCAATCCATCATTGCTGCAGTATGCAACACCACGCTGAGTCCCTGCTTGCCTCTTTGCCAGAAGGCAATGGCAAGCAAGGCCTTTAATCCATGCCTGCTCTGATTGGGAGCAAGCTCCTGAGACGCTGCTCAGAACTTCAGCAAGCTGTGATCGCTGGCTTTCAACAGGACGTCAACCGTCACCGACAGATACTGCAGCGTCAGGAACAAAGTGGACTGATTGGAGGACTACCTGCACGACCTGTGGCACGTCTCCTACCAGGCGCGCAGGTACCTCCCAATGAAGTCCCGAGCACAATCGAATGGTGCTGGCCATTCTCCGTACGGAGGGCAAAAGGCCCACTTTTGAGTCCCTAAGGTGGGCTTTTGAAATCGATCGCGCAACGACGCGAGACGGCACATTCTGATATTGGCCTCGTTCTTGGTGTCGGACATGGTCGACTTCTGCGACAACCTGTTTGTGAAAATGCCTAGCGGCCCAGTGGCTCAAGTTATCCTGTTTCTGGCGAAGCTGGCCTCGACTCGTATCTTTGGGGCCCGCTAGCCCATTGAATGAAGCGTGGGTGGGCAAGGGCTAGGAGGTGTTTGGACAACGATGTGAACATGGGGTCGCCGCTGGGCCACCGTCCCTAATAACGAGCTTCTGCACAATCTTCTCCGCAATACCAATACATTGAACGTGCTGCAGTCTCAGAAACCTTACTGAGTTTGGCCTCTTGCCCCCTCACCAGTCTCTACATCTTGTCTCGCCCACAGGCAGGAGGTTTTCGGTAGTCCAGCTTGTAGGTGGCAAGGTCAACATCGCCTCGGAGAAGGTAATTGTTTCTGTTAACGCATACTGCATGCCCCAGGTCATGATGTTCTTGGGATCGGCCCGGCAGACGAATATCGCATTGCACGGCATCGGCACTCCAGAGGGGCAGTAGCTTCTCGAGACTGAACGCCACGGCCTGGATCCAGTCACGCAGCTGCCGATTCCACGGATGAGGAAATTGATGCAAGGCCAAAGCAGGCGCGAACAAATTTTACCGGTCTTCGAGTCTGCGGCATTGGTGAGGTGGTTAATACGAAGCTGCCTGTGAAAGGCGCCGAGGGTCTACGGTTCGCGGTGATGCAAGCAAGCGTCATCACGCTTCCTGACGTATAGAGCCGTGTTTACCCTTACTATTCTCTCATTAAGATGGCACAAATGGACCAAAAGCGCCAGAACCATACACAGTTGGTCCTTGCCTTGGCAACAATATAAATTGCTTCTTTGCCGTGAGAAACAGCCAGGTTTAGCTGCGTTACGAGCAAGGTTTCCTGTACTGGCAGTCATCTATGCACCGGGATTACGAAAGAGTACCGGCGTTGACTAGCTGCCTTCCTATCCCAAAAAGGTGCGGATGTAGACGCCGGTCCAAGGCTTCGACTTTGGTAACGGTGCGGACAGGCACACCAATCCTGATTCAGAGTCTATGCAAGGAAAGTCATGCGCACACTCCATAGCCACCCCGTATGCCGACGTACTATGCAGGGTCAAGACGGAAGAACCGGGCCTAAGCTGATCCGGAACTGCCCGGATCGGCGCAGTTCAACCGTGCTGTAAATGCCAGGGGCCGCGATTCCAAGAGAGGTCTGATTGGTGGGAACACAGTATGCGCGTGCATGGATTATTCCGGGATTTATAGTTGTGGTGCTACCTCTTGGATGTCATACCGAAGAGCACGATGAGGGGTACGACTGGGCGAATAATGCTCTGCATCTGGCCGGGCTGGCTCTATCAACGATGAACTCAATTCAGTTGGAGTTCCACTCGAAAGAAGGTGGATATTTATGTGCTACAAATGGCTGAGGAGATAAAGCAATGCATTGAGTGAGAAGATACTGTGAATTCTTTTCTGTCACTCCCAGCTTGGATCCCCCAATACCCTCTGCGACCAACCTCACCCAGTACCCGCTCCCCATTTACGACCTACCACTTACAAACACTGCGAGTACCATGGGTTCACCACTGTACAAGTCCAGGGGCTAGCGCAGACCGTCGGACCAGTCCAGCCATTCCCGCCACACTGCTCCCAGTGCTGCGCCTGACCGGTAGCCGTCGACGTCGCTGAGCTAGTCGTACTAGTAGCGGTACTCGTCGTCACCGTTGTTGTTGGCCCTGAGCCTCCACCGCTGCCAAAGGTGCTTCCAATAGGACCGAACTTGATGTTCGAGTACACGACATACGCATTCGGATATTGGGCCTCGACTTCAGACGGAACGCCTGAGTCCGTCGGGCACGTCCCGCGCGCGATACCTGGTTGAGTCGGGTCCGCGTCCGTAGGGTAATTCGAGTCGAGCCAGAGCATGTTTGCGTAGTTGTCGTCCCACAGGGACAGCACAAGGACCATGCCTTGTTCCAACGCGGCGCCCATGCCCGCCATGCCGCCGTGGGTGGAGAAAACATCGACGTCGTCGAAGAGTTCTTTTTGCGACTCGCAGAACTCCGTTGTGATCGAGTTACCCGGATTAGCGGGGTAGGTCGACTCGGAGTTGGGGATGACGACGCCGTTCTGGACATAGAAGCGTTTGATTTCCGACAGGGTGCCTGTGTCCGTGTTGTCGTCTGTCAGGAACTGGGTCACCACCGTGACTGGGCTGTTCGTGTCGACTGTAAGGCCTGGCCCGTAGAAGGTCTTGTTCCCCTGACGGTAGGAGTTGAAGTCGCAGCCATCGGGGTCGCAGGTGCCGCCGTAGCGGTCGTTGCTATAGGTCCCACCGCATGAGTCACCGGTGCAGAGGGTCTGGCCCGGGGTATCGCAGGGATGGGGAGTGAAAGCAGTGGAGATGCTGTTTGCCTCCCAGATATCCATCTCTGCGCAGCAGGAGCCGTGGTTGCCGACACCGCCGTTGGGGTTCGTATCGGAGGATTCCCAGCCCTCGACGTTGGCGACGCCGTTGATGAACTTGAGGTCCCGCGGGCACTGAGAGTCGCAGTATCCCGTGCCGTATTTGGCACCGGCTTCGTTGGTGGGATAGCGGGATTTGCCGCCGTCGGCGTCCATAGACACAAAGTAGACCGCCCCGTTGAGACCGCAGGGGAGCTCGGAGACGTCGACGTCAAAAGTGAATTCCTTGTTGAGCAGGTAGAACATGGTGTATGTATCCTCGTCATCCATGAGATAGACTCTGGATCCGATATTCTTCTGCTGCGACTGCGTGACGAAGTTCAGTCGCAGCGAGCTGCCGGAGGTGGTGATGCCGTAGGTGGAAGCATAGTTGGCACCGTCGACCGCGCATTGTTCCGCGCAAACTTCGTTGCTGGTGCAGATGGAGGTGTCCCATTCGTTGCCAGTATAGCAGTTGGTGTACCCATTGACGGTGTGCAGCCAGCGCCAGTTTGCGTCGATAGTGACCTCGCCGTTGACGGTGGTGCAGCTGCCGGAGCTCGTGCAGGTCTGCCAGGTCAGGCTGGGGTGCACTTCAGCTTGCTGAGTGCCGACCTTCTGGGCTTGCACTGCAGAAAGCAGAGAAGAGAAGAAGAGGAGAGCTTTGTACAACTGGAATGAAGATGCCATTGTGCCTGAGCTTTGAGCGGATGGTGACTCTCCAGACTTCCAGCGCATTCAGATGAGGTTTTTATACTTGTCCATAACCATAGTTCAACTGAAGCAGAGCTATCGACACGGCCCTCCGGTCCGTCTACCGCAACGGTTACTGCATGAAGTCATTCAGACATGACGGAGAAGCCGGAATGAATGGCGCCTTGACGAAACAGGCACTCCGTGTATACTATCAGGAAGTACCAAATGAGCAGGCCAAAGAAGTAAAGGAGTAGAAAGCCACATGATTTAATATATTGAGTACTATATCGTGCATGGCCTGCAGGATACCTCTTAACTCGAGGTAACAATACCCGAGACGCCGTCGAATGAGAATGCCTCGACCATGCGGGGAAACCATCAGCCTACAGATGAAGGCGGCCGCAGCAGGGACCTAGATTATTTCTGCAGATGAAATGTACCCCGTTCCACGGTGAGTCGTCCGTCTGGGCTTCGCTCGAGGCTGAATACCGAAGACTGAAGCGTGAAGAACCGGGGAAGTCTCACAAGCAAGGGTGGCACTATAACCTCGGACCATTACATTGAGCCCTAAAAGAAAGCCCTGAGTTCATACCTTAGCCCAAGCCCTAGGGCTCAGCCCCAGTCCCCAGATTATGTGGTAACTACTAATCCTTGTGAAACGGAATTGCTATACGGCCTGCTGTGGCCTAGAATGTTCGCTCTTATCAATCTTATCAAATAGATGACTCAGCATCCGCAAGCAGGACAGTTCCGCACGTGACTGTTTCAAAGTCTCCGAATTCGGTAGGGATTCCCGCGATTTTACAGTGAGTCAAATCGCCCCTCACTCCAGCTTCACTTCCCTCCTCTCCATCTTCAACAGAGCCCAGAAGCGATTCAATTCGATTCAAAGCATCCTTCTTCAACATGAGCTTTATTCTCACCCTCTCCTGCCCCGACCGGCCCGGCATCGTCAGCGCCGTGACCGGTTTCCTCGTCCAACACAACCTGAACATCATCGACTCCTCGCAATTTGGCGATCCCACCTCGCACCGCTTCTTCATGCGCATGCACTTCGGCCCCGATACAACTGGCGCCAGTGATGGTGCTGCGGCTCCCTCCCTTGAGACCCTCCGCGAAGCCTTCACCCCGATCGCCACTACGCACTCGATGTCCTTCCAGCTCCTCCCCGCCGCCCACAAGCCGCGCGTCCTGATCATGGTCTCCAAGATCGGCCACTGCCTCAACGACCTGCTCTTCCGGCAGTCCACCGGCCAGTTAGCGATCGAGGTGCCACTCGTCGTATCGAACCACCCGGACTTCGAGACCCTCGCGGCAACGTACAAGGTGCCCTTCATGCATCTCCCCGTGACGGCGGACACGAAGCAGCAGCAGGAAACCCGGATTCTCGAACTCATCAAGGAGTATGATATTGAATTGGTCGTCTTGGCTCGGTACATGCAGGTTCTGTCGCCGACGCTGTGCGACGCTATGTCTGGAAAAATTATCAATATCCACCACAGTTTCCTGCCCAGTTTCAAGGGTGCTAAGCCCTACCACCAGGCTTATGACCGCGGTGTGAAGCTTGTCGGTGCGACGGCGCATTTCGTCACAAGCGATCTGGATGAGGGTCCTATCATCGAACAGAATGTCGTTCGCGTGAATCATGCTTTGAGTCCGAAGGAGTTGACTCATGCCGGAAGTAATGTGGAGAGCAATGTTTTGGCTGCGGCTGTCAAGTATTTTGCTGAGCGCAGAGTTTTGTTGAACGGACACAAGACGGTCGTTTTCAACTAGGCGTTACATAGACCTTGGATTGATGCTATGTTGGTATGTGTATATACAAAAGCATAACACGGGTTCGGTCAAAGTTGGATTTCAGCGTGGAATGGGTGGTAGGCCTCTTCGCCAGCCCACTGTGCCTTGTGCAAAGACTCGCCCATCTGTGATGCGTCCATCCCGAGAATGATATCCCTGACACGTTAGTCCACATCTCAAAGTTGAAGGTGTAAACTCACTCATCCGTAGCTAAAACCTCCAACCCAGGTACGCAATCTACCAAAGCATACAACACGTAGCTTCCGACAAAACTCCACGTAAACCCGATTAGCGCCTCCACGAGCTGAACCCCAAGCTGGCGCCAATTGCCATCAAAAACACATCCACCGGCAATGATGGTCACTCCATCGTACGCGGCGACCTCACGTTGCGCAAAAAGCCCCGTCGCTACCGTCCCAAGCAGCCCACCCAAACAATGTGTCGCAAATGTATCTCCGTTATCGACCCAGCGTCGAAGGGCAGCACCCTTGGTGAACTTAATCCGCAGCGCCTGCCGCCCAGCAACGGCACCAACCACGCCAAACGCAACCGACGTACTCAGATCGATAAAGCCCGCGCTCGGCGTAATGAGAACCAGACCCGCGATAGCACCGAGGAACGTACTGTCCAGACTGAACTTCCCAGTTTCTGCATACGTCAGACCAGCCCAGGTAAGGGCACCCGACGCGGCGCAGAGATTTGTCACGCAGGCGGCCATGATGCTCTTGAAGTTGAGGGCTAGTGTTGTCCCCGCGTCGAAAGCGAGCCAGGCATTCCAGATAATCATGAGCGCAAGGAGCTGGCAGAGGGTGTTGTGTGGTTTGTGCAGCCGGAGATGCTGGGGCGTGCGCTTCGTGGAGCGCCGCGAGCGGAATAAGGGGTAGGAGAGGTAGATACTCATTGCTGTTGCAGTGGCGCCGCTGCAGATGTGCACCGGGGTGCCGCCGGCAAAGTCGAGAGCGCCGAGTTGTGCGAGGAAGCCGTTGTCTGACCAAACCATGTGCGCTAAGGGGGCGTAGATGAAGGTGCTCCAGAGCTGGGGCAGTTAGCAGTGTTCTATATCAAAAGGGTGCGCAACTGACGAAGATAAATGGGATGAGCGGGAGAAGACGGCCACGTTCGCAAGCACCACCAATGGCGATAGCGCAGACGGTCGCACAGAAGACGAGCTGAAACTCCGAGAAGAGGATCTCAGGGATGGTGCCAATGGGTTCAGCGAGGACGCCAATGTGGAATGCTTTTGAGAGCCCCCCGATGAATGCATTGCCCTCGCTGTATGCTAGGGAGTATCCGATCATCCACCATTGTAGGGAACAGACAGCGACAGCAAGAAGACCGGGGTAGAACGAGGCAAGGCTGTTGAAACGAGTTGAGTAGCCAGAGTAGGCGAGGCCGACCGCTGGAATGATGAGCCAGCAGAAAACAGAACAGACGAGGATGAAAAGGGTGTCTGTTTTGTCGCAGGCTTCCCAGGCTGTTCGGATTGACATCTTGGTCAAGTGCGAATTGATAGAGATGGTACCGTCAATGCGCTCTACCGTTCGGGTCTACATCCTGCCCCTGAAGTTGGAGTAAATGAGGTTAAATCATAGATGGGGTGTCTGTTGGAGGACCCAGCTTATCAGCACCTAGAGGTTCGAGCTCATGCTTATCAGGATGCATCGACCAGTGAGAACGAGAGGGACTATCAGTTGTGACCCTGTTGATTAGCGTACATGCGGAGCTGCAAGTCGTCGCCGGTTGGCGTAGCGCAGCCAGGATCTGCATCCACCTATCACGTTCACCTCGGCTCATCCTGTTGCATGTCGGCGAAAGAGACTTGCTATATCCGCGTATCTGTCCTTGCTCGTATCCTGCAAAGCGAGGATTTCGTCTGCGAGATCGCTAGCCCATGCGTACTCTGAGTGGAACCCCCGCAGATCAACCAAACGTTCACATAGCCACTCACGCTGCGAGATGTCATCAGTTTCGATGACTGCCATTAGCAGCGGCCAGTGTATGCGGCGAAGAAGGCGCGGATCTGAGGCGTATTGCTTGCGCGCAATCTCAATTATATTGGTAACAGCGACGCGCTGAAACGGCGACGGCGGCCCCGGAGGGTATAAAAGACGCCGGTGGCACAGAACTTGTGCGTAGAAGGTACTAACAGCCATATTAATCGTGTTGAGTGTCCGGCGTGTTGACGCAGGTCCAGCAAACTTGGCGGTTAGAAAGAGATCGGAAAATTTCTGCTAAGGTCAGCTTATGTCCAAGACAGTCTGGAAAAACCATACTTCGCGGGTGACCTTGATCTCCTTCAAGAGTAACTCCGCTTGGTTGTTGGTCTGTACGGCGTCATCGGATAGGGCTTGCCATATTTTGTAGCGGAGAGTCATCCCCGCGTGGAGAAGCTCTAGGGCACGGTAGTTTTCCATATCATCTGACACCTCCTGGTCAGGATATTGCTTGCCCCAAAAACACCGCCCCCATAAACGAGCGCAACGATAGAGTCGGTCCGGATGAATAGCCTGGTTTCCAGATTGCAGCACGTATTCGGTGAGCGAATCCGCCGTTCCCATCGACCGACAGCCCGAGTCGATATATCTAGTCCGTCAGTATAGCTTGTGCAAAGAACTGGGCAAAACGTACATTATCCAAAGGAGCAACTGTTCCGGAATAAAGGAGACTTGAGGCGCGGCTTCCGGCTGGACCGTGTCCATGAACATGAGTACCTCGTCCACGTCTTTACCCTCAAAGAGTTTAGGGTGCGATTCTAACAGCGAGCGCACGCCGCGGAGGTGAAGCTGGAGATCCTGCACAGATTGCCCAAACTGCCACTCGTATGATATCATCAGGAACATACTCGCAAAGACAATCTCCAACTCGGGCTGCGAGAGGGGCTTCTCGCGTGTCTCGAGGAGCTGCCGGAATTCCTTCACTGCGAGGCCATAATGATAGCGCGCGTGGTCCTCCGCAGTCGGTCGACCTGGAGACCGCACGACCAGCCCGTTCCGGTGCATGTCGTTCGCAGCCAACGCGAGTATCATGCGCATGACGACCTTGCTGGAAGCGGCAGGGCCTTGGTACAAGTAGCTGAAACCGCTCCACGCCCATGACTTGATGTAGTAGAACACAACGGATGAGGACGGAAAGTATTGAAAGTATATCTGGTCCTGCTCCATGAGCACCAGCGAGTTCGAGCACGCGATATCTGTTCCGGATAGTGACGGGTATAACGGAGCTGTAAAGGCGGCCGGCGTGAAAGTCCATATCTCAGGGAATAGAGCTCCCGGGCACAGCATCTGACTGAATTGAGCGTTCAGTGCGAGGGAATCGAAATCGAGAAGCGGTTGTTCAGCCGTACTCGACGTTGCCGCAGCGGTTGTCGTTGGCCGTCGGGCTCGAGCAGGCTGGATAGGGACCGGGGTATGCGATCTCCCCCGTTTCACGACAGCGGCCCATTCGCAAGTAATCCCCAAGGTAGAGCATCGTCTACAGACCGGATGCTCCTCCCCGCACTTTACCTTGCGACGACGACACGTGCTACATCCTAAACAGGGGAAGAGAGGTTAGCAACACTGCATTGCGTTTCCCGCGGAGAACGGTGGAGCTCAACAAGTACCATTCTTTGAGCGAGGAGCATTTCGACCGGTCATGGGTTAAGTCACCCGCCGTTCATATGTGCAGCCGTGGCCTGGGAGACCAAGATAGACGACTATCTATGTTCGGTGAACAATCAGGGACAATGTGGAGGTGATTGGGAGGTGAAAGTGCTGGGTTGTATTGCCCGCGGAGAGGAGAAGGAGCCGAGGCGAAAGCGCTTAGTCATCATTCTCACGTCAACAAAGGTAAGCCTCAAGCAGTTTATGAACCCATACAAATCGTGAAACTCGACTCGAAAGCTGTTACTATGGTCCTTTTCGCGAGTTATATTTGACTGGGTGTCAGTTTACTTTGGAAAGGAACCCTCGCCTCAAATTAAGCACTGATCTTCTATACAAAGAATATACTCCCATTTCGTCGGCTGGTATTACTGTGTATCATGCTCAACCACGACAAACCCCAAACTCCACACAGCGAAGTCGATCTTTCGAACGTCCTTCATTATTTGCAGCAGTGAGTGACGAGATTATCAGCTCAAAGTGGGGTTAGGTTCTTCTGTGCCTATGCGGGGTCGAATCGATATGTGAACACAGTTATAGAAGGCTATATAGGCGCGGCAGATGGCGCTGTGATGAGCGGACAAAAGGCACTTGGAAATTGAGCCATACCGAACTCCACACTCAACTTCGGCTGTAGAAGCTCGGCATTCAAGTAATTTGGCAGTTCAAAAGCCTGCGCGGTCAAGCGAGATGGCTACGGCATAGGCACGTTAAAAATATGCCGTTTGCTGAGTCTACATCCCTTTTTCCCTACACTGATGCGAAAGGGATGTCATAAATGGACTCTACGACTCGTGAACTAATGACAAGCTCCAGTGGAGATGGCACGAGCAGCAGTAGAACGGTCAGGGCAAATGCTGCCATATAGCTGGTCTGATAAAGTTCAATGCTCGGCTGAGTAAGAGGGGTCCAATAAGAGCACAGCTGCGGAGACCGAGATAAGTTGCGGAGAAGCGTCCATGCTGCTGATCAGCCAGATCTGGTTGGCATGGAGGGGTTGGAGTTGGAGACTCTTATCGTGCCTAGGTACGTTCACTGCATGGGGCCGAGTTGGAGTAAGGAGATAGCGCAGATCGACGTAGATGTACAGCAGAATAGGTTCCAGGAGCAATAACTCTCCGGCGCAATTATTACTGCTGCTGATGAGTCCCGAGATAAGATATCTTTTAATATCAGTGTACTAAGTACCGGCCCGGAACTGCATAATCTGATATGACAGAACGCCGAGCAGCCCTAATCCTCCCTAATGCAAGCTATTTCAAGCTCTGCCGTCTCACGCCACCCCAACATGACAGCGAGGCCAGTCTGATCGGCATTTGCTTTCCCTGTCTGCTTCCGGCCAAGATAGGGTCCGCCACAAGAATGCAACAATGTAACAGCCGTTATCGGACTATCCCCGTCCTATCAAGAGGGGAAGCGGGGGATGCAGCAGGAAAAGCAATCAGATAACCTTAAGGTCTCGATCGCCTACCCTGCCCTGCCTTATAAAGGCCCTTCCCTGCCAGGGTATGGCCTACCTCCCCGTTCTATTCGCCCTCTCACTTTTTGCATTTGAGAGAATCCTCGCTCACCATGGAGAAAGCAGCTGGCCCTTCTGGGCCCTCTGCAACTGGCCTAGACCTCAAGGCAGAGGCAGAGACATCAATCGTCCGCGATGTTGACCTCGGCGAGATGCTGGAGATCCATTACACGCCCGAGCAGGAACGCAGGCTCGTCCGTAAGCTGGACCTTGCGTACGTCCTGCTGCTGAATATTGCCCTCACAGGCTAGACTAACTGTCTTTTTCCAGGCTGATCCCAATCATGGGCCTCGTCTACTGCATGCAGTATATGGACAAGGTGGCCCTCAGCCAAGCGACGCTGCTTAACCTCCGCGAAGACCTCAACCTGCACGGCCAGGAGTATTCCTGGGCCTCGACCATCTTCTACTTTGGCTACTTTGCATGGAGCTGGCCGAGCTCCTACTTGATGGTCCGCCTGCCTCTAGGGAAGTACATTGGCGCATCGGTGTATGTTTTATTTTCTGTCTTTTCCCCAGCACATATCAGTTCTGACAATGCAGTCTAATCTGGGCCACCGTCCTGCTGTGCACCGCCGCCACCAAGAACTTCGCTGGACTGATGTCAGTACGCTTCTTCCTCGGCGTAGGAGAAGCTGCCATAGGTCCAGGCTTTGGTTTGGTTATTGGCATGTTCTACAAGCGAGAGGAACAACCATCCAGGCAAGTCAGCCGCCAGTCGCCAGACACTACCTGACGAAGTAGTTCACTCTCTGACAGAGTACCTAGACAAGCTGCCTGGTTCCTTGGCAACGCCGTCTCAAACCTCATCAGCGGCCTGATTGCCTATGGCATCGGCAACGTCTACATCACAACAATCACAAACTGGCAGCTTCTCTTCCTTGTCCTGGGAACCATCACCGCTGCCCTCGCCTTCCCAATCTACTTCACCATCCCTTCCAAGCCGCAAAAAGCCATCTTCCTCAACAAAACTGAGCGCGCCATTGCCCTGCAGCGCACCCTCAAGAACAAGACAGGCGTCAACGATACTGGACGCTGGCGATGGGATCACGCGGCAATGACATTCCGTGATCCCCAGACCTGGCTCTTCTTCCTGTATTCTGTCTCGACGAACCTCTGCAATGGCGGTCTGACAAGCGTACGTCCCGCCGCCGCCTTTCTCTAAGCCCTATTTTATTTGCATATTTACAGATAATATGAGCCAACCAACCCAACCAACTGACCATGTAAACAGTTCTCCGGCTTAATTATCAACGGCTTCGGCTACGGCCGGGTTCGCTCCCTGCTCATGCAGATGCCCACCGGCGCCTCGCAGATCGTCTTCATCACCATTGGCACCGTGATCGCAACCTACTTCCGCAACACTCGCTGCTTGATGATGATATTCAACAGCTCGGTCGCAGTAGTCGGCATGACGCTAGTGTGGAAGCTCGACGAGTCGCACGCGGAGGCCCGCGTCGCCGGTCTAGCGCTGGCCTCGGCCTTTGCAGCGAACATGCCACTCCAGATGAGTCTGATCAGCTCGAATGTGGCCACCTTCACGAAGAGGAGCCTTACCAGCGCTATGTTATTCATCGGCTACTGCGTCGGGAATATCGTTGGGCCGCAGTTCTTCTTGGAGAGCGAGGAGCCGGCTTATCCGGTATGCTTCAGTTCCTTCCTCATGCCTGCCTACCTGCTTATCTAGTCCTGTGGATGATTGAGAAATTTGATGCTAACCAGCATAGACCGGCATGACCACAGCCGTCTCGGGTCTCTCCTTCGGCGTGTTTTTCCTCATCCTGCTTTTGGCGTACTATGCGTGGGAGAACAAGCGGAGGGACAGGGTATACGGCCCGGCCGGGCAGTTTACGGAGAGCGAGGAGTTGGAGCAGGGGTTGTCCAATAGGACGGATCTGGAGCTTCCTAGTTTTCGTTATGTCTTGTAGGTGTTCATCTTACGACCGTTACGATTCGATTGGTTCAGCAGTTTATAGTGTAGTTGTTCGGTGAGGGGGTATGGTGCGGTGATCAGATTTTTACTACGCCAACGATCATGATAAATGTCAGGTATATGTATGCATGGTGCCGGGAGTAACCGGTATAAGTGCAGTTATACAGCAGAGAAATCAGAGAAAAGATGAGGCTGGAGAAGGTATATCCGCCTATTATCATTCAACATATGTCTGAGACGATCCACGTCCATACAGTTACTGCAGAAGCTACCTAGCCCAAAACATGACCCCTCTTACCTAGAACACGTCTTTCCTGGCAGAGAAATGATTGCTAATGCCGTCCTACCAGTTAGCTTTTATATCATTGCAAAAACAAGTTTGATTTAACCCGAAAGCTCCCTATTTTATTGGGGTAGTTTTGCAACCTATATAATTTACAAGTACAAAAAAGACCGCAACCAAGCCGCTACCTCAAGTCTCAGCTCATCAATCTGAGATCCCTAACACATCATATCAAAAGAGAAGAACCCAGCAACTAATGAATATCGATGAACCCTTGTTTCCTCACCACCCAGGTCTTGGCCCGGGCCCATGCCCAGGATGCCCAGGATGCCCGTGGCCAGGTGGATGTCCGTGTATATGTCCATGTCCCGGTCCATGCCCGAATCCCGGCCCCGGTGGTCCAGGATGCGGCCCTAATCCAGGTCCCCGCTCATGGGGCCCAGGAGGCCCAGGAGGGCCGGGCTCAAATCTAGGTTCGTGAGGAAAGTGGTGAGGGCCAGGAGGACCGGGTTCAAATCTTGGTTCGTGATGATGGTGGTGAGGAGGGCCAGGAGGGCCAGGGGGACTCGGAGGTCTATGTCCGCGCGGACTGGGAGGACGGTCTCCGCGAGGTCCTGCGAAGGCTGGATTACCGTATCCCCACGGTCCGTTAGGCCCGTTTATCCCGCCGGGTGGGGGATAGCCCTGCGGCGGACAGGGGGGGCCGGGAAGGCCCGGGTTGTGTCTGTGGTGATCATGGTGGTGCCCGTGATGATGATGCGGCTCAGGAGGCCCATGAGGACCGGGACCGTGATGTCCTCCTGGTGGTCCGCCTGGCGGTGGAGCAGGGGGATGTTCGTGATGGTGGTGGTGAGAGAATAAGCCCATTGTGGAGAGATGGAGTGATTGATAAAGTGAAGATTGTGCAGCAGATCCCGCGTTCACTCGATAGGTATAAATACCCTGACGAACCAGGCTCCAGCGAACTCGCTTTGAATATCCTGTTGCGTCCCAAGGTCACAAGCACAACGTGGCTGCAAGAACGGGGTATCCGCAGCGGCGCAGCCTTATTGGATCCGTACCAACCTACGGCTCGATAATGGAGTTAATTCCGAGACAGTGGATATTCAATTGCTTGGCAGCGAAAGGCTTGGATCTCTTAGCGCTCGCTTGCGTGAAGCTTGAGATTAGTTAAGGACCGAAACAAGGATGCCTATCCCTCAGCAAAGCCGCTACTCTCTAATGAGCCACACTGGGTGCCGGCGATCCCCCTGATCTGACTGCTAGAGGCATGTATAATTCCGAGTCCCGGCGGGGAACCGTGCCGTTTCCCGCAGTCCTGCTTTGCTCTCCAAACATATTCACGGTTTGACGGAGTTTACGGCGTAAGCATTGGGTCGTGCTATGGCAATTGTGTTCCCCTTTCTGAGTTCGTCAACTATGTGATGCGAATACTGGAAATGACTGCCGAGCTCTCGACAGTTTGGGAGTATTAAACGGGCCCGTTGCCCAGGTAAGGATTGCCACCAAGTGGAGGCCGTACGTACGCGCTCCACCCTGCAGCGTCATCTCAGCCCTACTGTGCTCTATTTTGGATTATTTGCAGTAAAGACGGACTCGGAATCATTCAAACAATCCAAAGTAGAACCTTACCGCTGAATGGCATGACTCAAAATGGCTGCTTATTCGCCTTCACCTTCAACTGGTCGTTTGAGGTTGAACAGCCGTGCCTAGGTACTTGAAGGGTCAGATCGCGCACCGCTGCCGATAACAGCGAATGGATCAAACAATGGTCGGCCAGGATGTAGCCTCGAAACGCAGTTCTTATTCGACAATGAATGGCTCAAGATCTAAAGATGGACTACTGTCGTTGAGGCCTTAAAAAAAGTACGGTCATCGGATTATTGATAATGCGTTCCGATCAGTATCCCGCCTATCAACAGTATAGAACGGGTAACTCTGAGATATGCCGTTATATTTCATTCGTTCATTCATTCATTCATTCGTTCATGCTCTATTGGTTAGCTACACGTAGCTACGATGTCGCTATCCGCCGCAATCTGATTTGTTTGCCACCGGTGTCCTAGAAATCTCAGCAACTTTGGGGACTGTAGCACCGGGACAGCACAATGAATAGCCTGGTTGGCCTGCATGGCTTCACGGTGTATAGACAAAAGTGAATGATAGAAGTGATGAATTAAAGAGTCTCAAGAAGAACCATGTTGCTTCAAACCAGATAGGCAAAATGCAGTTTCATTGAGTCCTTAGTCTATATTGGAATCATTGCCACTTCAAAGCTTTCGTACTAAGTATTAATTATTATGCGTCTCATATTACCAAGTCCACCTGGAACTGTAGGCAATACGTCATAAAAGTCATGGTCATAAAGCAACGGTCATAACCCAGACCAGATATACCACCTTTAAGCACAAGAGCGTTCTACTTTGCAAGCTCGCTCGCCATCCGACTCTTCGCCCGAATCGTCTGCCCATAAAACGCCAACACAAACGGCACAAGACACAGCGCCGCTCCAATGGCGCCGAGCAGACTGCTTGCTTCGGGGAACCCCAGGTTATTGAACATTGCGTTAGTGACGAGGGGGAACACGCCACCCAGCAGATTTCGGCAGCAGCTCTGCGCCGCAATCGCCGAGCTCGCGTACCGGTGGTACGTATCGGCGAGGTAGTTGAAAACGGCCAGGTAGACGGAGAAGATCCCCATAGTCGAGCACCCGATCGCAATCGTCGGCGAGATCCAGTGGATCGAAGGGGAGGAGGTCCAGCCGAACCAGAAGAGCCCAATGGGCATGAGGACGGCCTCGAAGCAGACGAAGTAGAGCCGGGCTTCGGGAGTGGCAGGGAGCAGGTTGAACCGGTTGGCAATTTTCTCTTGGTAGATGGAAATCACGGTGATTAAGAGGGAGCCAACGCACATCGCTTTATTGAAGTTTCAATGTCAGTATGGCATGCGCCGTTTGGAAAGGGGTGTGCAGGGGTGGGCACGTACAGGTGAAAACAGCACCGGTCTGCTCGATATTGAACCCGTGGTTCGTCCTGAATACGAGCGGGATGGAGCCGAACTGCAGGTAGAGGACGGCCCAGCTGAAGGAGACCCAGAGGGAGAAGAAGAAGACGACAGGTTCGGTGACGAGCATGTCTGTATCATCCGTCAGTGGTTTTTCTCACCTACAGACCGAACCGATAAGAGGTAAGAGGGGGAAGACATACGAAAAGGCCGGTACAGCGAGATGCTGATCATCTGCACGAGCGACTGGCGCTGCTCATCGCTCTTGACCTTCCACCTGATCCGTCTTGGTTTGGGGTCATTTCCCATCAGGACTCCAACGTGTCCCGCGGCCTCGAGCTGCTCGTAGTACGTGTTCAGGGCACCCGCCTTGCGGCTCAGGATCACACTGCCTCTGGTCTCCTTGAAGAAGAAGAAGATAATGAGCACAAACACCCCAGAGACAATGGCATGCGACCAGTAGATCCACCGCCACGAGGTATGCGCTACAATCACACTTGTCAGCAGGGGAGCCAGCCCCGTGCCGAAGAGCGCGGCCGCGGCGAACAGTGCCATGGGCGTGTTCCGCTCATGCGCATGGTAAATATCGCTGATCACGCCGCCGACCATGGTAGAGAAGGTCGACGCCCCGACGCCCTGGAAGAACCGGGCCACCAGAAAGCCGCCAAACAGCCTTGTCCCGCCACAAGCTACGATACACGCAACGAAGAGCACTCCGCTGGCGACGAAGATCGGGCGCCGCCCGTTGATCTCCGAGAACGGGGCGAGCACCATCGGTGCCAGCGCGAACCCGATACAGAAGAGAGTGATGCCCAGGTTATAGACTACCGCGCTGATATCCCAGTCTTCTGTCAACTCACTTGATGCGGGCGTGATCTCTCCGGCCGAGTACCCGGCCAGTGCAGTGACACCGCATGCGATCCAGGTCATCATGGACTTGCGCCATTTCGGCCACAGGAAGGGCGAGGTATATTTTTCGAGATTGGGCGCTTCGGGAGCCGGGCATTGCCCCGGTCCCGGAGGCGCAGTGATCCATGGGGTGGGAAGCGGGGTGTCGAGTTCGAGATAGAGATATTCGATTTCCTGGTCCAAGCAGGCGGGCTTCTTCTCGGTTTCGAGTTCATGTTCGTACTGTGCCTGTTGGAGATCGGGTTCGATCTGCGTGGAGCTCGAAGCGCTCGAATGGGTGGCCATGATGGTGCAGGGGATTCACCTCTCGTGGACACTGGGATAGAGGAACCTCGAGCTCCTGCGGGAGATAGGGTACGAAGACAGATAGGGAGTCTTTGGCGTGTCTAGGTTTTTTGGATCGGGTATCAAGTGCCGTTTATGAGTGAAATCAGAATTGGGGATCAGCCCCAACTTGCTTAAAATTGGGGATCCTGATTGATCAGCAGCAACTGTGAATCAGCCCTATATTGTTAAAGGCACTTGTTACGCTTGAAGCCGTCTATCGAACTATATCTGCCTCGGTAGTGATAGCAGTCTCATGCGTCCTCTATTCTTAACGCTGAGCATTTAGTCGTTATTTCCAATTTCATACTCTGTAGCTATACTGCTGCCTTAAAACTATAGGGGGCGTTGAAGAAAAAATCTTGATAAGAAAATTGGGGAATCCCCACTTTTCGTCATTTCTCCAAATTGGAGACAATGACTCAACATTTGGTTAACCTCGGGGAGACCGGGATATACTCCGAAGTCTATACTGGTTTACAAATCAGAATCACATCGAAAACCAGACAGTGCGATAGACAATCCAAGAGAATCCCAGGAGACCAACGGAACGATGTGCGAGCCGTCACTCACGAAACTTAGAATCGGTTCAGCAGTAATCATAGCAGTCCCGGGTACTCTCAGTAGGAGCAGCCCTAGCCCTAGGACCTCTTCATTGGGAGATGGTTCGGTGTAATAAGCACCTTACGGCCTGTGATTCGCAGTTGCCTTGGAACAGATAGTATAGGAAACTTGGAAACCTTGGACAACAAGGACAATTACTTGGCTTCTTGGTCATTCGCCTGGGATATGGTTAGGTTTATATGATGTGCTTTATTGTACTAGCCTCGTCAAGAGCATGAAGGGCACCTGGGTGCTCTTCCCCTTGGTTTCTGGAATATATATTACACTGCACCTAGCAAGGATAGCCGCAACCCCAGACTAACACCTGCAGAAAGAGCGGGAATAGCAGAACGAGAACGAACTGCACGAAGAGACTCGACCGCTAACAAATGGAGCAGTAGCCGTCTGGATTCAATGCAATGTAATGAGATGCGCCATGAAAGCAGAACCATTGTTGGCTGCTCGTGAGGCAAGATGTTGTTCACAAGTATATATATATATATATATACATATTTTATAGTTTACTTCTGACGGATTTTCCCGCTCGACGGCGGTCTATGTTTCTAGATCGTCCAAACATCTTAGGCAAGTCATTAAGTGATTCCACGTTATCTGATTCCATAGATTAATAGGTATTGCGGCACTACCCAAATACTAATAGTGGTGAGCGAACGAGCGAGGATAACCTTAGCATTTGCTACTACCCAGCGCCAACAACGGCGCAAATCCACCAATATATGCCGCGGATAGTCAAACGGTGAAGAAGGCTAAGCAAAGTTCAGGCTGTTTTATGCATTGTTCTTGTATGAGCAGCGGGTTCTCTGCCTGGCCTCGGACAGACACCGTATGCAGTGTTGCACCGGCAGCTCTTCCAGTCGAAATCTGGTTGAATTAATGTGGGTACTATAACGGACGCTTTTTCGCCCATGTAGATCTAGTCACAGGGAAAGATGCTCCAAAGGACCTGGCTTGGGGCGATGCGTCCTGGTATGCTATAATGCTGCCCTTTCGAGTTGTGGTCCGGCTGCAGGTACCGAGCGAACTCGTCGCCAGTCTACGCTAGTAGTCGGAGAGTCGATCTCGAGCCTTGCGTTTATGGATTGCCGGAGGGCAGTTCAGCTGCAGGGGCAGGAATGCAGGTCTGGGCTGTCGGGACTATAACCTTGGAAGTTGGTTGGCAGGAATGCTAGGCTAGGAACAGGTACAGGCACGACTCTCCACGGTACCTGGAGCATATTCTGGCGCAGGATATCTAAATCACTGTCAAGCTCGTTTCAGATCATCATCAAGCATTCTTCCGTATATTCTTGTGAGTTTCTTGTTTTGCACACTATTACTGTCTACATGGAATGCTATAGACATACCCCTGGATCAACTTGATGTGCTCATGTGATTGTTAGGCCTTGGAAAGGGGTTTCTTTGCCGGAGGATTGATCAATGTCCTGATTGTTCGGTCTATAAAATCCGGGCTTGTTCCTGGTCTATCATCTTCGCATCGACGACGACAACAACAATATCCGACACCAGCTGGACAACCCAGCTCGACAACCAAGCTTCTCTTTCCAGATCTTTTTCTTTTCTGGATATTATTACCTATTATTACCTACTTTACTGTTATATATCACTTCCTGTGTCGATATTCTAATTGTTCTAGGATCTGCACATACATACGTACGTGCCGTGCCCATCCCGCTGAATCCAGCCAAGTCAGATACTAAACTATCCCAGTTTCTGTCCAAAATGCAACTCACCAAGACTTTCGGCCTGCTTGCCGCATCGCTCTCTGTCCTCCTCGCGCCTGTCACCGCGGCGCCCGCCCCCGGCGCCAGCTGCCACGTTGGCGCCAGCTGGCCCGACCACCACGACTGCCACAAGTTCTTCGAGTGCGCTGCGGGCGGCCATCCCGTGCGCAAGGCCTGCGGCCCCGGCACCGCGTATAGTCCCGAGATCGGCGTTTGCGATTATGAGTGGAAGGTCCGTTCTTGCCGGGCTCATTCCTGGACCGATGGTGCTGGGGAAGGTGCTTCTGGTTCCCATTCTGGGTGGGACAAGTCGAAGAGCGAGAAGGGCCATGAGGGTGATTGGTCTGGCGCTGGGCGTCACTGAGCAACTACTTTAAACCTTTATTCGAGTGGGAAATTATCCTGTCTACCTTATGGGTCGGGCGAGGGATGTCTTGTTTTGCGCTTACTTTTACAAACTAATTTTATTATTCACATTGTAGCGTTAGGGTGCTACAATACTTAATTTTACATTGTGCTCAATGATGTCTCCTCACTCTTGCGTAAGAAATGGGGGCTTCAGTGGATAGACAGACTACCGAACCATAGAAGATGGCCTACGCAGATACTGGACTGTCTGCCTTGCTTCCTCAGGTCGAATTCCGTTTACCGTTTATACAGGTCTGACAGAAGCCTAGCTTAACATGCACACGTTGTGGACAAAGCGCTGGGACGGCTTTAGGGTGCTTGTCGGCAATCCTGACATGCCTCTAGCAATAACTTCGGTAGTACTCCTGGCCTGCTTTTGGAAGTCTTGGAAGCTGCAGCTACCGCAGTTAACGCTTCTCTCCGAACAAATCCGGTGGTGAGCTGGACCAGGCTTGGATTTCCCTAGAGCAGATAGAGCCTGAGTCTGGGGGATTTAAATGCACTTGGCAGGTGTTGGCCGCTTACCTCCCTGGTATCTCGTGGTTCTGCTTTCTGGGCAACTGGGTTGTATAGCACACATGCTGCGGATTCTTCAATATTTTGAGGAATGGAGTAGGCTCAGGCGAGAAAGATAGATAACTAGGCATCAAGCAACTGGAGAACACTAGACCACAAGGCAGGGACACTCAGTGCATCTGATTGGTTAGGTTTAGAGGCAGAAACACGAAGAACAATGTATTAGTAGATTTCAAATCCTTTAATCTATTGCTGGTGCTGATGTTCTCACAACGTCTCTTCAATTTTCTGACTCCTCTTGGGCCGGACCTTCATGCCGACCTGATATTTTCTACCCATGGGGCATACTCCCGTGGAAGAGATCATAGCAGGCCAGCTCAGTGCTTGTGACTGATCATTACGGCTTTGATTTTGTTAGCGGATATCAAAAGTCCTCCCCCATAGTGCCTTTCCTTTGACGATGCTGCCATTGCATGTACGAAATAAATGCACACCCATCCCCAGGGCCACATTTACCATGCGCAAGGCAAGGCTGTCTGTTCTTAGTGAATATATGCCGTCTGAAATATATGAGCCTAAATAACTAAACCCGTTCCTCAGCAACATTTACCGCAGAGTCAACATCGAACGTCTGCATCACCTCCGTCTCGCGATAGATCTCCATCCGCGATTCTGGTTCTGGCCCAGCTCCAAGCGCTAGCTCTCTACTCGACGCAGCCGACGTGCCGCGAGCACGGCCATGATCAAGCGTCAGCTGCTCCTGGCTGTTATTTGCATCGTGCGCCGTCGCCGAGTGCGAATGCTGGGTCCGAACCTGCGTGACCGTGATCGGAAGCTTGTCTGGACGAAGTGTGTTCCGGCCCGTCTCGTCAAATGTGGATAAAGGGAAGGACATGTCGTGGACGCCACGGGGACGCCGGAAATAGCGCGTCGGCTTGGGAGTACTGGTCGAGGCGGAATTGCCGCGGCTCGTTACGATGCCGAACCAGATGCGAAAGAGGGGGCCGAGCGTGGCAAGGTTGCCGGCTATGATTCCGAGGCTGAGCTCAATGTAAGCCCAGATGAGCATGTCGACGGCGGCATCTGGGGTATCCGGCGTCAGGGGGTTGATAGGACGGGAAGGGCAGGGGGATAACGCACAGAGGGCATCAGAAGCAGCGTATCCGTCCATATATGGGATTCGGACGACGATGGCAACAGTGGCACTAGCCAGTCAGCGGGATCGTAGTAGATATTTCGTATTGTGAGGTATACCAGACAGTTAGACACAAGATGCTCAACACCGCGAGCTTGGACTGTTTCGGCATCTGAAGCTTCCAAACGATCAGGGCCGGTAGGATCACACCAAGACAGATATCGATGATCAGTAAGCTACCTGTTGCCACATACGCGATGATCTTGCTTTGCTTTGAAGTTATGCAGGTCCCCTCGAACCGGGGGTCCAGGGTCATTTGATTCCAATTATACGAGATGGGCCAGCACCGGACTATATCGGCGAGAATAACATAGACGCCGTGAACCGCAGTGTATATGAGCAAGATCCACAGAAGTCGAGTATGGAATGGCTTGACTGTAAGTCGCATCAGAAACAGGCAGACCGATATCTTGCAAAGGTCTGTCGCTAAGCCGTAGCCGAGCTGGGCGATCCACATGTACTATCTCCAGTCAGCACCCACCAGAAGACAGAATGGAGAAGATCTTGGGATTCAGCCCTCCAGGCAAGCGGCATCTCCATACCTTCACCGCGACTGCTATCCGCTGGAGATCTGTATCCAGTCCGATTTTGCGGCCGAGGCCGTAAAAGCTGCCTCCGACGACACACGCTACATGCATGATGTAGCAGAGCTGCAGTTATTTCCCCGTTGTCAGCTGCATTTCCTGAAGCAAGGCCTGGTAAGAAGTTGCATACCAGCGCTATGACCATGACCCCGTCATCCCAGCCGACTGCTCTGATGACTTTGTGGCGCATGTAGCAACGCAGTGCCATGGTTATGCAGACCAACGGGATGAAAGTAATCGCAACCGCTCTGAGCTGCCCTGATCGATCATCGTGGTCGGCCATATTGGCTGTGGAAATGTCCCCGGCTCTGATGTTTCCAAGGGGTGCCACAGCTAATATACGGCTATGGTACGGCGCACCATGAGGCCATTCTTGCAGTGCCAGAAGTACTAACAAAACTCGTTTGTCTTCGCAGTTCTGACGAAAAGGTAACTGGTATGAGAGCAATGCTCAAGCGAAGCTAGCTTGAGCCAACCCGGCGAGATAGGGAGTGTGATAGAGCAATGGCGGGGATAGGACGAGATATGTCAAATGCGGTACCGGGTCAGCATCAAATTAGTTCGAGAGTCCAAGGCCAATATTATTACCTCCTGCCATCGGTTCTTGGTCAACACAATCACAACGTCATTACGCGCATCAGATGGTGTGGTGCAAGAGCAAGCAGCATGGCCCACCGCGAGCCGTCATAACTGACACCTTGCATAAATCCTTGGAAGCAGCTGTCATTTATTGAAGGGGCGTCCATATCACTCGAGGCAATTGAATAGGTCATATTTCAGTCTGCGACAGGGCACCGGCTAACGGCGCCGAGGCTGGAAAATCTGACTCGTCTCCTGCAGTGATCAGAGTTGACAGCTTGCGACCAGAATAACAACAAAACCTGCTGTCAGGTACAAATGCCATTGGCGGGTCTTCAGTAGCCATTTAAGCATAGTTGACCCGTCGTCTTCAAACAAAGACGAATTGGAGTCACTGACCCACGGCGCCAGTGGATCAAGAGTTGGGGTTAGTGCGAGGATCTGTCACTCTTCAGTGGTGCGTTACTGGAACTGAGAAGGGACCAACTATATTCACCAGCAGCAAGTACGTAACCTGATATAGCTCGCTGATTTAAAGCGTAGAGTGCCAGCAAATCACGTAGATTGGCTTCAACGGTTCGGGTCAACGGCCCAAGTCGTGGTGTCTCGGCCTGACTGCTCAAAATTCGATAGTTTGCAACTGATAGCCTAGGCCCAACGTATAATCTGATGTGTCGGTGCCTCTCTTCTCGTCTCGTCCTGAAAGTTCAGGCCAGCAAGGGGGATAGTCTATTTCGTTCTTCAGCGGTGCTCAGGTACCTCTGCAAGCCACTCAATGTCTGCCTACCGCACGGTGCACAACGGGGTAGTGTCTTTAACAGTCCTGTTAGAGCCTATATTCTCGACTGTAAAGTAGTGGCAAGGGGAGTGGCTTTGGATATGACGGCCTGTGATGCTCCAGTCGAGTTGCGCGTCTCCAACTCTGGATTCATCAGTGTGCCTGGGGCAGGACGAGTCTGCGATTTGGTGCTTTGGCTTGCGATGTTGCGTTAAATTAGACAAAGATATCCTTGCGTCTCTGAGAGGGCATGATGACACGCAAGGGGAGACTTCTCAGCTTTTTTTCCGACCGTTTCTCCTGAACCTCCCGCTAGACAGAAGCTTAGGGCTCCGCAGTGGATGGTTAAGAGCAAACCCTCTCAAATTATTCAACGCTTCTAGCGACACTCCGTTGACGGACATTGACCCCAGCACACGACCCTGATACTCGCGTTACACTGCCGCAATGGAGCGGCGAGCTGCATATCGACAACGGTGCTGCATATAAACGGTGCAGAAGCAGACTCGCACCACCACAGGGCAACCCTTGGGACTAAAGACTCCACTTTGAGCCGGGCCAGGCCGTTTTGATAGTCTCAATTCATTGAGATGTCGATATTAGTCAATCCATTCTTCAGGAGAAACGGGAATCATCTGGGCTCCAGCGAGGGCCTACTCATGTAAATCGGTCGAAACAAAGATCGCGCTTTTAGAACCGGATATAAATAATTTAACCTCCCGAATCATGTCTCTATCCGCTTGTCGTCATACTTCGGAATATCTGAGCACCCGGGGAAAGGGGGCTGACGAAGGTGAGGTCAGGATGCAGAAACAGCGAAGAGCCACAGCACACCCACAAGGTGTAGGATGCAATGCCACTATCTCATCAAGGAGTTATCAATTCTTCTCTGGTTGTTGCAAGGCAAGCTTGTCTATGTCCTCATTATCGTTTCAACGTGACACAGTACGGGTTCGCATAATATGAGCTAGGATCGTGGTGCGGAGTGTGTCATTCACCTCCGATACGTGCTATAGTTAATTTCGGACTGCGTTCCAAGGAAAGCGTCAACATCTGGCTCAGTCCTCAGTTGGCTGCGAAATTGCAATTATCGAGCACATAGGCGGACCGCGAGTAGAGGCCGAGTCGGAACGCTGGGGGTGTGCCAGGTGCAACCCTATCCGGTCATACAACCCTCGAGGTAATCTGAATAGTGTACTGTATCTTGCATGATCGTCTAAAGCAGAGGCAGGTCAGTCCGTTCTTGTTGAATGACTTGGCCGTGAGTCTCGGACGATGCCCAGATTTACCCGTATCGGGTCTCTAACATTTATAACTGCTTCCCACCTCCTTTGCCTCCAGTGAAAGCTCAGATCTTCGAGACGGAAGACAACAGGCTAAGCAATTGAACATGCAGAGGACTTACGACAAGAATTCGACTGTTGTGGCCTGTCATGGGAGAGCATTGTCCCTAGAATCAAGTCAGCACCAACCGAACGAGTCGGCTCTGCAGTCAGCCAGAAAATCCCTTAGGACCGTGGCCTGGTGCTTTGCTTTAGCTTCGGGCATGATCCTGTATGGATACGACCTTTCTATTGTGGGATCTGTATCCTCTATGCCTGAGTTCCAGTGCGTACACTCCAATGCTCTATTCCATCGCCAACCATCCGCCCATTCTAACATCCTCAAGAAAAGACTTTGGCCGTCGCCTAGACGGCAAACTAATCATTCCAGCCCTCTGGCTTGCGCTGTGGAATATCGCAAACCCAATCGGTGGCGTACTCGGCTCGATCGCAGGAGGGTACATCCAGGACCGTGTAGGACGGCGCGGATCTCTCACCATCGCGAGCATCGTATCAGCCATAGGTGTCGCCGTGGCCTACATCTCGGATCTCCCAAGCGAGATCAATGGCCGCAGATCCATCATCTTTGTCGCGAAACTTGTCCAGGGGTTCGCCGTCAATCAGGTTATGTGTACTACCCAAACATACATGTCCGAGGTCCTTCCTCCAGTACTCCGTGGCCCTATCCTCGGCCTCTTTCCTACCTTTATCCTAATGGGCCAGTTGATCGGGAGCATAATCATATATGCCATGGCTGCTAGACGCGGGCCAGAAGGCTACAAGCTCTGCTTTGTGTCCGAGTGGCCATTCTCTGTTCTCCCGTTCGTGGTTTCCTTCTTGATGCCAGAGAGCCCGACATACCTAATCCGGGAGAATCGTCTTGACGAGGCCCGCAGATGCCAGGAACAGCTCTCCTCTTCGCCCGAGGAAGCAGATATGGTCTTTCAACAATGCCGTTTCTCCATCGAGCTAGAGAAGAAAGCCAAAGGCTGTGTGCCGGGGTATCTCGATTGCTTCAAGGGCACCAATCGCCGCCGAACAATGGTCGTTCTCTTCGCCTGCCTCCTCCCACAGCTCTTCGGAATATCGCTGCTCGCCAGAGGCAGCTATTTCATGCAAGTTGTCGGCATGAACGCGCACACCAGCCTCGTCTTCCTCCAGGTAGGTGTCGGGCTAGGCCTCGTCGCTAACATGGGGAGCATGATCACAGTAGCCAAGTTTGGGCGCCGCCCTCTCACTCTCTTCGGTCTGATTGCTTGCACAATCCTTTGGATGGGGATGGGCATTGCGGGCTGCTTCCCTGGAACTGTAACTGTGTGGTATGTGACCTCCCCATGGATCAAATCAGGTCCTTCAGAAATTGCGGACTCAGCTGGCTGATCCTCTAAACCAATTAGGTACACCCAGATGACGATATTTTTAGTAGTAACGCTTACCGGTCTAACTATCTGGCCTGCCTCATACGCCTTCGGCGCCGAGGCGTCCTCTCTGCAACTCCGAGCTAAAACGCAGGGTCTGGGCTGGCTGGTCAATTGTCTCTCAAATGGTATCCTGGGCATCGTGCTGCCTTACATTTTTAATGACGATGAGGGGGCGCTAGGCGCGAAGACCGGGTTTGTCTACATGGGGTTTTGCATCCTTTCCCTGGCCGTGGCATGGAGGATTGTTCCTGAGATGAAGGATAAGACCGCCATGGAGATTGATCAAATGTTTACAGATGCTCAGCGGAGGATCATGCATGGCGACGAGGAAGAAATTGAGGCCAGGGAGAGGGGGGAGAAGGCGTGGGAATGTGGTTTTGGAAGACCCTATGTTGCTTAGTGTGGTATGTGGTACATTACTACCCAGTAATTTTATGTCATGCTTGTTTTACGACTTAGGCAGCTATTGACAGTTATGTTACGGACATTCAGTTAAGAGGGTGAGATATGAAGGGATCCAGCAAAGTTGCTGCAGATATAGAGCTTTTGTGTATACAGAGGCAGCTGTTAATGCTACCGGCTGCCATTCATGCTTCTATCCATGAAAGATAGCAATGAATAAACGGTAGCTAACTTTTGTTTGATACATCGGGTGAAGCCGAGTCAGGTAGACTAGGCAATTGCAGGATATGGTCGCATCTCAGCGATCTCCTTCCGTACAAAGCTGCGGTAGAAGCTACTTCGTCGTTAACGAGGTTGGTAGAAGCAGTGACGTCTGCGGACTGTATTTCGTCGTACGAGATTACACGGCCAAGTGCGCCGAGGTGTCTTCAACAACACGAGAAAGCATAGAGTCAACCCAGTTTTCATTCTGCCGCTGCCGCCGCGGCTGCTGCTGCTGCCCTTTCTGCAGCTTCCTTCTCTTCTTTCTCCTTCAGTGCCTTCTTCGCAGCCTTTCCCTTCTTAAAGACTCGCTCATCATTCGGATCAAATCCGCCATTCCCCCAGAGCGCCCATTCCTCCGTCTCCTTCATGTAATCTTCAGGACGGAAAGAAGTCCCATCCGCCTTCTCCTTCTCCAACAGTTCAAAGAATCGCGGGTAATCGATACGCGAGTGCCACTTGCCATTAACCCGGAAGCGGGTTGAAGCAATAAGCACACAGCAGCTGTGCGCGTGTTCAGCGGCAATACCATAGTCAAGACCGCGGCGCTCGAGTTCGGCGTTGAGCTGCACCACGAATTCGACGATTTCCTCGTAGAAAGGGACGTTCTTCATCGTCAGCCCAGCGCCTGCACTGGTGCTTGTGCCGCAGTATGTGACACCCTTGATCTCAATGAAGCAGGGCAGGGCCTTTTCGACGAGGTTGGCGTAGCCGATGACCTCGTCATCGATGTTGAATCCCTTGACGAGAGTGAGACGAAAGACAGTGCGTTGAACGTGGCGCTTTTCTCGCAGGATATCGAGGCAGCGTTGGAAGCGTTCCCAGAAGTCGCGGTGGAGAGGGCGGTCGATTTTGCGCAGGCTGTCGCGGTTGCTAGCGTCGATGGAGACGTACAGCTGGGTTACACGGTTGAGAGCTTGTAGTTGGTCGGGGTGTTGGGCGTTGCAGACAAGGAAGCTGGAGATGTGTTCGGCGTGAAGGAGATCGAGAAAGCGGTTGATGTGCGGATAGAAGATAGGCTCGCCGACAAGACTGAGGGCGCAATGTCTGATGCGCATCGCTTCGGCGAAGCGCTCGGCGCGGACGCCCGGAACACCGCGCATCATCTTGATCTTTTTGTAGTGACCTTCTTTGACGCCGTTGAAGATGAGTTCGGGCGAATCGACCTTCCAGCGCCAGGTAGTTCCGACCGGATTGGTACCGTGTCTCCAGCAGAAGATACATTTGTTACTGCAAGACAGAGACGGTGTCGCCTCCATACACAGGTGCGACCGAATGCCGTAGAATGAGAACTTGTAGCATGATCCTCGTCCGCGAAGCGCGGATTTGGTCCAGCGACAGATCTTCACACCAGAGTGCGAACCAACGATCGTGTATCCTTGCTTTGTGAGAGAAGCGTAAGTAGGAGAAGTTTTGGGCACCATTTCTTTTTCAGTAGGCTGAACATCCCGGGATGCATCTGATGTTGTGAAGTCAACCGGGATGGGTGCACCGACAGCTTGACCGTTGGAGCCCATCTTGATATCTTCCAAGTCGACCACGGACTGAGGCTTTCTACGAGCCTTCGACTTGCCTGAGCCAGGTTCTTCGTCGTCAGAGAGTTCTTCGTCGCTCTCAAGCGGATCACCACTTCCGGGAGCTCCTTCGCCCAGGCCGCCGTTCTTGACGATATCACCGAGAATATCTTGAAGTCCGGTAGACCATTCTTTGAGAGAAGCGTCGGCGTTGCTCTTCACATCACCAAAGCCGAGAGGATATGCTCTTTTCTTGTTAGTAAGCTTAGCCATCCATCGGTCAAGTTCTTTGGCCTGCGAGCAAAATCCTTCCTCTTCGGTCGGCCATCCTTCCTTGTCCCCGAATCCAAAAACAGCGTAGCCAGCGAGAGTCGACAGAGATCCTGTGTCAATACGGAAGTCATGATGTGTCTCATCCAGGTGGCCCAAGAAGGTATCCAGGATAGTGTCGATGTTATAGCTGGGAATCAGGAAGCAGTACACATAGCGGGTGCCAGGCGATGTTGAGGGAGGTCTAGGTGCTGTCGTGAAGTAGTCATCGTAGTCAACTTCGGCCAAGTCATGAATCTGAGGGGGTAGAAGCCCGCGCTCACGGTTCTCGGGGTCGGCCTGGCTCTGCGCGGCTGTCCGCAAATCCTCCAGCAGAACCTGGGCGTACCTCTCGGTACTTCCAGTCAATGACGCCCAAAAAATAATAGGCTGGATGTGTGTCACAGGCTGCTGTTCCTCATCGGACGTGGAGCTTGATCGCTTTCCGGCAGACTTCAGCGGCTTCTTGCCCGTAACTCTCTTCGGCCCGGCCGTCGGTTTCGGCGAAACGCGGCCACCGTTGGGCACTCCGACGTCCTTTTTCTCAGACAAGGACGATGCAACGGACTTCGCGGTTTTCTCCGGAGACGAACTGCGCGGCGATGACGGGACTGATGATGCGGTAGCTATCTTGGGTCGAGCCTGGAGCACGCGACGGAGACGGACGATAACGAAGACGGTGGCGAGCGCAACGAGCAGAGGTAGACGGAAGGAGTGCCAGAGGGTCAAAAGACCTATAATATTAGGTCAGGTATTGGGCTATAAAAGTATATCAGGAGCTTTTAGAAGAGACAAACCTTCGGCTGCGGTAGATTCGGCCATATCGAATGCGGGAAAAGGTTGGATATCGCCCCTCTTGAAGCGGGGTGGACTTATCGCGAAATGGGGAAGTCCCTAGTGAGGAAATCGGGTCTAGACTAGATCGAGCATCGCAGGCAATGTATACTGAAGCCTGCAAGGAGAAATAATACCACGAGGGCAGATGCTATCAAACCAGCGTGGAGAAGTGGGCGCGGTGTGGTGAAGATTTGGGATTTTTTTGTGGTTGATCCAGGAACCTTACAAAGAATAGACACCTCACGACTCAGGCATAAAATCTCACCTATACTATGGACAAATACAGAGAAGTATATCAAGTTTGGCAAAGGTCAAGTGAAGGTCTACGCGAGACCTCCAAATAGTAATGCTCTATAGCTTTTTTCAGCTGGTAATCTCAGCAGTCTCCCATCCGTGACCCAGTATTCCATCTTCAGCACCCTACTTAACATCAACACCTTCACCGGACACCTCCCTCTCCCTCAAAATTCGAAAGGCCTCCAGTATGGTTTTGCCCATATCTGCAAACGATTTAAAATTCCCCGTCCCATCCTCGGCCTCCCTCACTTCCTTCTCAGTCACCCACTCAAAATCCCGGTGCTCGGCCGGATCCAGCTTCACCATCTCCTCCCACCGTCTCTCCAGCGATGGAGAAACAGTCCCATCATTCAGCTTATCAGCTGGTAGTCCCACGTCATCTCCTATGCCCGCAGATGCAGGGGTAGCAGCCTTCGCCTCATGCACCTCGACAATAAACGTAAACTTGGCGACCAACTCCACCGAGTCAGGCCGCTGCTTCACCCACTCGGTCTTATCCACGAGCTCGACGAACCTGGAGACATGCAGGCCGCACTCTTCGATTACCTCTCGCGCAACTCCGTCTAGGATGCTCCCATCTTCGGGGTCACAGGAGCCGCCGGGTCCTTCCCATTGGCCGCCGTAGGAGTCTTCGAAAGACCGCTGGAGGAGGAGGACGCGGAAGGGCCGTTCCTCTATTTGAGTCCCTTCATGGATATCCTTTGTTGCAGTGCGTGAGAAGATGAGGCCGCCGCCTACAAAGTGTGTATATTGAGGGTTGGCGGCGCGAAAGTCGGGAAAAGGGACGGCAAAGCGCTCGAGGTGCGGGGCAACCGTATAATTGAACTTCGAATGCATCTCGAGGCGGTTCAGTTTTGGCTTGGGTGCGTTCTGAGCCAGCTGATGGTTGTTGGGAGGCTCTTTAAGTTACCTCAATGGTTCTGCCTGATTTCTCGAGGAAGGTGACTCATGAACTGTAATCAGTACGAGAATTTGCGATTTTTAGTGATCAGAATCGTCTTAGCACAGCCAGCCCAGATTACGATGACTCTAAGAGGCACTACAAGCTGCTGGTCTATGCCTATCACGCTAAATAGGAGCCTGATCTCGTGGCTTACATCTTCGTAGTGTTTCTTTCTATCTAGATAACGTAGACAAGATACGCTAGGGCACCACAGTCCTAGGACAAGGTTAATGCTACTATAGGTCACGAGGCACCACTCATACCCCTTTTAACTACCTGGAAGTCCAATGCTTATCGTTGGGTCCATCAGAACATGGCCAGTCTCGAGTTGAGCTGCCCTTGAGGAACAAAAAATCCCGCAAAGAACTGTCCAATGCGCTTATAGTCATCAATAGCAATGACCGACGAAACATCTAGTAACATTGGTCAGCAAAAATGGTGGAAGAATGTTAGAATGAACTTACATTGGTCAGGTCGGACAATGATAATGACACCATCCTCTGGACTAATACCCAGATATTTGTAAAGCTCGCCGTGGCCTTTGTTATAGCTTTCGTCGTCGAAGAAAATCTTGTGCAGGTCTATTCAGGGTTAGTCTAATTACCAAACAGCAATGTGCCACTCGGGAAACCGACCTTTGATCTGATTCTTGCCAGTAACAGGGTAGAAGGCCGGGGGTATCTGGTCCAGTTCAATATTGTGGCGCGGGCCATGGCCCACAAGGATCGGTTCAATAAGGCTGTCGCAATCACCGTCCTGTAGCCTGTATGTCTGTAGAGGGCTCTCGCTTGAGGCGAGGTAGGCACCAACCTATTCTAGATCAGTGGAATTCTCAAAAGATGACTGTATGTGGTCTTACCGCATCTAGCCTGGCCTTATTCTGAGGCTTGCTGATATTCCCCGGAAACACAATCACCCTCCAACGCCCGTCGGATTTGAGCGCACTCATAAGCTGGACCGGTTTCGAGTCACAGTGCCGGACAATCTGGGAACTAGGAAGCCTCATTCCGACTACAACATTCTTTGCTAGAGAATCGGATAATCCCAAATCACATGTTATAGGCGATTCGTCATACTTTGCTGTCAGACCAGCCGTATATTTGCCAGATTTGATGAATCCCTCCTGGAATTCCGCAGCGGACGCATTACCCTTGGCCGAGAATAGCTTCGAGAAGTATCTGTCGAAGTTGATCAAGTCGATCGCTACCTTTTCACGCTCCAAGACGTATGTCTCCAACAATGATGGCGGAGCGAGCCCCTTCAGGACATGTGCCAGCTTCCAGCCGATATTGTATCCATCCTGCAAGCTGACGTTCATGCCCTGTCCGGCCTTCGGCGAGTGGGTGTGGCACGCATCCCCACCGAGGAAGATTCGGTAGTTCTTGTGGAAGAAATCTGCGTGTCGCTGGCCGATCGCGTACGCAGACCACCAGACCGTCTCTGTAAACTCTATCTTATACTGGCTGAGGATGTTTTTGGCTGCCTGCTGCAGGTCTTCAAGCTTGACCTCTTTAGCCTTCGTGCCAGCTGGAAGCTCGATATAGAACCGCGTCAAGTTGCGGTTTTCGCCCTCTCGGGGGATAATCAGTAGACTGCCCGCCTTGGACCGAATGGAGGCTTTTTTGCGGATATCAGGGAAATCGGTACGTGGGATCATGTCCATCACGCCCCAGATTGCATCCGTGCTATCACCAATCATATTGTAACCGAGTTGCTTGCGAACAGTGCTGTGCGCCCCATCGCAACCCTAGCTTAGAGTCAGTCCGTCGAAAAGCGCGATCTCCGGCTCGAGAAACATACCAAAACATACTTCGCCTCAAATGCCTGTACCTCCCCATCCTTCTCCGCGGTGACTTTGATTGGGTACTCATCCCCCTCATCTCCTAGCTCCACGCCCTTCACATCCCATCCGTATTCAATTTCCTGCCCGTTAAACCTCTTCATTGCATCGATAAACAATCCATTGATCCGCGCCTGGTTCAGGATAACATGCGGGCAATGCGACAGCCCTGGCTGTGTGTCCGCCGTCCTCCCTGTTCGTGAGATACTACCATGTCCTGAGCCGTCTGAAGCAGACTCAGTCCCATTCTCCGCCCAAAATACCACTTCCAGCACATGGTACGCTTCTCGGAGTAACTCTTCGCCCATCCCAAAACTCTCAAAGATCTCGACCGTCCGGCACTGCACGCCGTCGGCTTGGCCCATTGTCATAGGTCCTGATCGCCGCTCAAGGATCTTGCAGGGGATCCCGTGTCGCGCAAGCCATGTTGCAGCGCTGAGACCTGCGGAGCCGCTGCCGCAGATCAAGACGTCTGTTTGGGTTTTGGATGGCATTTTATGAATCTCTTTTGTGTTCGAGGGAATTTCTCGATAGTAGTAAGAATAGCAAGAGCAGTAATATATGTGACCATAAGAGAGAGAACTGTATATTGGCGTGTGTTGATCGGTTGTTCTTTATGGTCTTTCGGAGTTGGCTCCGGGAGGCGTTCCGAAGACCCGGAATCAATCCCGAAGGAGATCCATATTGGCGATCCGTACTGGGCCTCGGTTGGATGTCTTTGCAGTCGACTAGTCGGATTGGCCTGTAGAATAGTATGAAGTCTGGTCATATTCAACGGTAAGAGGGGTGGCTAAATTCAATCGCGGCACGTCTCTCGGCACGTATTGACGTCGAGCTGGCTATGTAAAATCGGATGTCATTAAGCGTGTTTCTAGATCGTTATATATGATGTCCATCACTGCCTACAGAAGAAGGCGTTTACATCAGGTATCTTCCGAACGCCAGCGCCGGTGCAAATAACGCCTTCATCACCACGACAGCATGAGTGCAAGGGAAAAAGTCCAGAGCATAGTTTACAAAAAGTACTCGCTGCGCCCTCCCCGTGACTGTGGGACATGCCGTTGGTCATCAGCAACAGCACTGAAAAGCTTGAAAGTTGGTTTCAGGTCCTCGTTGATCTCGCATACGGACGCCAAATTTCCGCAGCGGTAGCAGTAGTTGGGAGCACTCCAGACGGTAACCACATTATTGTTCGAGAAGTGATACTTGTAACCCTCGTTTACAAGCTGGTGGGCTCGTGCAATGAGGGTCAAATCGTTAACATGGCAGAACTCGTCCGCTACCTTGTCACCAAAAAGCCAACCTAGGGAGTATCAGTACTGGAAACAGTTTGCACATACTTGCTGGCTTACCGGCTCCTCGAGGGCTGACTGCCCATGTCTCGACATCGTCTGGATCTGACCAGACCAAGTCACAGAATGCACCTTCGTGTGGAATCTCTTGAGCTCTGGCGACGACTCGAACTTGATCCAGGGTCCTAATTTCTGGACTTAGTCCTCCATGAACGCACAGGACCCGACCGTCAATAATAGCACCCAGAGTCATAAAATCAAACACTTGACAGCAGGCCTTCCAGACGGAAGCATTTCCATACTTCTGCAAACACTCCTCGTAAAAACCATATACCTGTGTGATCTGCCGAGACTCGTGATTGCCACGAACGAGCGTCACCCGGTCAGGATACCTTCAATGGTCAGCTACACCCATATCAAAAAACAGTCTGGACGACGAACTTCGCTTTCAAACACAGTAATAATGTCAGGGTCTCCAGACTGAAATATCCTCTATCCACATAGTCGCCGAGGAACACGAAGTTGCGGTTGACAGCTATTTCCGTAGTCCCTGAACGCGAAGACTTCTCTTTTTGACCAGCATTCTCATTATCATCATCATCTCCTGCTGTTCCTGGCTTCCCCAGCTTCTTTCTCAACTCTGGATCTGTTATCGTGGTGGGCGGTTCAATGTCGTCCGATGTAATCACAGCAGAAGAAGTCTTCGGAGGTTCAGCTAGCGACGCGTCTGGCATACCACCGGAAACGCGAAATAGTTCTAAGAGGTCGTAGAATTGTCCGTGGATATCTCCGCAGATGGTGACGGGGGTCGACACCGGCTGAATATTGGACTCTAGGCAAACGCACAGATCTCAGCATCTGAAAATAGTTTTAGCTAGCTCGCGCACAACGCACCTTCCATCATATACTCTTTCACAATCTCACATAACTGCTTCATATGTGACTCCGAGAGGTATTTGCAGTCCTTGGCTGCCTCTAACCACTCGTCCGGTCCTGCATTGCGCTTGAGCTTCGCTGGGCCCGGCTGAGGGACCTTGCTATCAGTCATGGCAAAAATGATAGGAATCAGAAAAAGTGAAAGTTTGTACAAGGGACGACGAGGTTGAAGAGGTAAAATCAAGCTCAAATTGGCAGCATAGCCGATGCACACATAAACGTGCTCTCTCCCTTCCCCGCAAAGCCCTGCTGGTTATCGCCGATTCGCAGTCACGTGCGTGGATCCTTTAGGCAGTGTCGTCTGGTCAGCGGGGAGTTTCAGCAGCGCACCTTTTCCAATCGAGGGTCATCTGCAGGGCTCAGTTTTGCTACTTTATGCCCTAGTGCCATCTTCTACTTCTAGCCTGAGAAAGTGCTTTTCTGGCGATACCTCCGTAGCCGACCTCTGCGGCTGCTTGGATTCAACGCTCCCATCGGAGTTTGGGTCAAAGTAACATTTGATTCTAAACCGTCATGACTCAGATCCTGTCCAAATCAAGCGGCGGCGTCCTCCAAATTCCTGCGTCTGCGACTCAAAAGAATGCACCAGCGCCTAAGAAGGCTCCGAAACCAGCAGCCCCGCGGCTGAAGCTGCTCGTGCGGCGTTTACCTCCAGGCCTAACTCAGGAGGAGTTTGAAACTGCGCTGGGCGCGGAATGGAAAGTTGGAGCGGGCAGAGTGAGCTGGGCTCAGTACAAGCCTGGAAAGGTCTCGAAAGAGTGAGTTCCTACTATCTAATCTATAAATGTTGCAGCTAACGGCCGTGGAAACCACAGTCCTGCCAAACCCTCTCGGCCTTCTCGAGCATACCTCTACGTCGTTTCAAGCGAACACATCGCCCCTCTCTCCGATAAGGTGAGGAGCACATCATTCTTGGATGCCCGTAACACCGCGAACGACCCCGTACTCCTAGGCCCACCAAATCTGGAGTTTGCACCGTACGCCAAAATACCTGGAAGTCGTGTTCGCAAAGATGCTCGATTGGGAACCATTGACCAGGACCCAGAATTTATCCAATTCCTCGAGAGTCTCACCCAACCCATTACAAAACCTACACTCGCCGAAACCTCTGCCGAGGGAGAAGACAAAAAGGAGACAGTAACAACCACGCCACTGGTGCAGTATATCAAGGAGAAGAAGGCAAACAAAGCTAAAGAAGCCGCGAGCAAATCATCAAGACAGAGATCAGAGAGAGAAGCTAAATCCGAAAAGGTTCAATCGAAAAAGCTTCTCCAACGACCTGACAAGGAAGTCTCTCCGGCTAGCGCTGAGAAGACGGAGAAGAAGTCAAGAAGCGACAAGGCCACGAGGGAGGCTGTGAAAGCGGCAAGCAAACAGGCTGCAAATGTGGCATCGAAGCAAGCCGCGAAGGCATCCGCTGCGCAGAATGCATCCAAAGATACGGCAGCAGCTGCGCCTGAACGAAAGAGAGAGCGTGGAAATGTGGCAGCTGTAGGGAAGATATTGCAACGTGATCTGGGACTAGCACCATCTAATAACCGTCGAAGAGGTGGACGAGGAACATCCGGGGAGAATGAGCCTAAAACAGATTCGGCTGCCGCTTCAGAGGCCAGCAAGAAGGAAATCTCGACCAGGTCATCAAAGGGCAGTCCGGCTCAGGACACCAGCTCGAAGACAAAGCGGAGCAACACCCCTCAGCCTAGCGAAACACCACAGTCCCAGCGTTCCGATACTAGCACACCTGCCCAAGCTACGTCTACGCCACGAGGGCCGAGATCAGGAAGAGGCAAGCAGTCCTCGGCCGCTACTCCTACAACACCCACATCTACCGCCACCCAAGCATTTCTCAAGCATGCCAACCCTTCTCAAGGCGTAACAGAGCCGCTCCTCGAAGCCGCCTTCTCACCATTTGGCAAAGTCGTCAAGGTGGAAATCGACAAGAAGAAGGGCTTTGGGTACGTCGACTTTGCAGAGCCTGAAGGGCTGCAAAAAGCCATCTCCGCTAGCCCTGTCACCGTCGCCCAGAGTCAGGTCGTGGTTCTCGAGAGAAAGGCGAATCCAGGCGCGGAAAAAGGGCGCGGAAAAGGTCGTGGCGAACCTAAACCACCCAATCCAAGCGCGAGTGGAGAGGCCAATTCCAACTCAGGCCGCAATGGAAAGCCTGGTGAAGGAACTGGAGGTGGAGGCGGCGGTGGTGGTAACTCCTCGTCAGGTCGTGGTAGACGCGGCCGAGGGAAAGGCGGTTCCAAGGCGAATGGAAGTGGAGGCAGCAGCAATACCAGTGCAAATGCACCGGCACCGGAAAACAAGAATAGCGAGACGAAATAATGTATCTTACCTTATGATAATGGGATCAATGAAATCTACCAGTGCGAGTGATACTCAGCCTCATCTTGAAATCCACGTGCCGCCCTTGGCACCTCGCGTTACTCGCGGATCGAGTCGCGCAGAAGCCTAGATCAAGCAACGAGATCCAGCTCCTGGCTTTTTCGACGGCCTGTGCCTCCCAGCTCTCTAGACGTTTCCCATGTTACAGCACTTGAGAATAAGACCTACATTTCGCGCTAGACAGCTAAATCTCATCATCAAGACTTACCTCGAGCCGCAATCCTCCGTCGCAACCCATTCTCACCTACGCTCCCAGGGCCAAATCACATCCACATCTAACTCGACGATGTCCCCCAAAGCCACAACCCCGAAGCCAGCTCCAGCAGCAACGAAAACAAACACGACCAAACCCCTCCCAACCGACCTCCCCATCCACTCTTTCCCAACTCCCTCCTCGTTCGAGACCTTCCTAGGCCAAAACCACACCTCGCTCCCTGGGATGTATATCAAATTCGCCAAAAAGAACTCCGGCATCCCATCCATCACCGCCTCCCAAGCCGTCGAAATCGCACTCTGCTACGGCTGGATCGATGGGCGCGCAAGCTCTCTTAACGATCACTACTGGCTAGTACGCTACACACCCCGACGCCCAAAAAGTCTCTGGTCCGCAAAGAATGTAGCAACTGTGCAGCGGCTTATCGACGAGGGACGAATGCGCGATGCGGGATTGGCGGCCGTGGAGGCGGCGAAGAAAGATGGGCGGTGGGAGAGGGCGTATGATGGGCCGGCTAATATTGGGGTTCCCGCGGATTTGGAGGAAGCATTAGAGAAGCATGAAGAAGCCAAAAGGGTGTTCGAGGGGTTGAATCGGTCGGAATGGTATCAGGTGTTGCATCGGTTGCAGACAGGGGCGGTGTCCACGAGGCGGGAGAGGATTGAAGCGGTGGTTGACATGCTGGCGAGGCGAAACACTGCGATGCCAGGGGCAAAGACAAGGGCGTCGTCAGCGGGTACGAGAACGTTCAAGGTCGAGAAGAAGCAGGCTGTAATCAAGGGGACGAAGGGTAAGAAAGCCGATGTGGAGATCGAGGCCTTATCGTCCGATGGAAGTACCAGACAATTGCGGTCTCGTAAACCACGTCAGTAGCATCAATAGCAAAACGAGCAAATACTAATACCCAGGCTAAAGCTCATATAGCCATTCAACGCTTCAACGTTTCAGAAGGGTAGAGCCGTCAAGGAAAAGGCTTCTTGTTGGGAAGTCTTAGGAAGTTCTCCAAAAAAAACTCCCGACTTTGGAAAGTTTGGCGTCGATCACGAGTCGGTATCTCTCGATAAATTTTCCACGGTCGCCCCTTGAGGCTTGTCTCTTATCCAAGGCTTTGATTTACATCCTGAACTACAAGAGAATCCAAATGTTCATGCCAAAAAATTTCATTCCTAACTAGACCCACCGATCCATCGAATTAAACACACCAACATTAAGGTGTAAAGAAAAAGATGGAAAGCCTTTCAGACCTCCTCAACACCCACCAAGTCAGGCCGACCGAAGTCAAGACGCCACGACAAGGTCAAGATCATCACCACTCCCTAGACCAGGCGCCAACTCGGAACAAGCCCGCCGAAGCAGTTTGTACCGGAGAAGACAAAGTCGAGGCGGGAGTAAACACGGCTTCACTTTAGGGCATCGAGGACATAGAAGTCATCAGCAAGGGTTGGGGGTGTGGCTCATTAGATGAGCTCAATGAGGGACGTCTACTCTAAAGTGATTCTTTGAACTGTAGAAGGCAGTTAGCACAGTATTCTCCAAGAAAGGGAGATGATTCCCAATGTAGGGGGGAGGAGAACGTACGTAGAGTCGCTTGATTTTCAAAACGGTCGGGGCGGAAGGGGTCTTTATACCTCTCTCTGATGCGGCATTTTTGCGCTAGCGCTTAGCGAGATCTTAGCGAGCTAGTGCGGGCCACAATTATCTGACCAATCATTACCGTTGAAAAGTTTTCACCTACTACTGAAGACCTAAGAACACTAAAGAACACGGCAATTGAGGGTCTCTCTTACATGCCTGGCCAATGTTGAAGAGCTCTTCAGTTTGTTTCTACGGACACTTTTATTCTTAGCAAATATTATTACGTTTTGTCATATTTCTTTGACTAAAGCATCTTTGCAGAGGGCGTTCCGCATTGGGCAAGACGAAGGAAAACAATGCTATATGAGATCTTTCAAATGATGCTATAACTGGGTTTGGCTTGGGGATGTCAGTTATCTATACATATGGCACATTTTCTGCGTGCCTAGGCGCCTGAGCAGCGGTGTCAAGACTCAGTGTACTCACATGCGTAAAGAGGCAGCTTTAGCATCCCAGTTGGCAATTCTCAGAGTACGTGTCCTGTAGTACCAATGCTGGTAACAGCTACTCTAGTCACCTATGAACTACTGTGATCTATGCAGTAACTGCATCCTACTCGGCAGATAACCTTGAGAGCCGGATGATCCTCACGAACGTACTAAGGCAATACCTACTTGTAAGAGTTCCATACAGACAACCTCATATAGACAACCTTATTTCGTTATATAGACAACCTCATAACGAAATATCCTGCATCAAACAACTACCGCCCCATACTACGTAGCCAAGGTCTCTAGATGTAGCATGAAAGTGTTATTAACGAGTGCTTTCTTTTTATTTTATTTTTTTCCCCCCCCTATTTTCCTTTTAACTTTATTTTTGGTAGAATATTGAATTGCAAGATATTTATTGATGGTTACGTTGATATATATTTCGGCAACTGACCCGAGAATGGCCATTCCCTACGATCAGTAAGCCAAGACACTCTCTTTGCCTGGCACAACGAAGCACCCAAGTCATATCCTGAAAGCAGCTCAAGCACGGTATGTCTTGATAGCAGCGTCAAAGATTTCACCATATCCTCGTGTTTTGTATGGTTCTTGTTGGAGATGATCGGCTTAGCATCGTCCTTATCAGTGCGGGGACCAAAGCAGACTGGTGCGGAAAACCAACGACTCCGCATTCTCGCTCATACTGAGGACTTCCTCAAATCAACCTTCTCCCCGGTTTCTGAGGAACTGCTGACCTTACTATACTTGACATACGAGCACATACAACGCTCTCATATTCGATCCACTATGACCTGATCCAAGGTCAGGTCCCACCCTGCCTTCTCCCGATGCCGCGACCCAAAGTCCTCCCAGCGAACCGTCTACGAGCCCCAGAAGCCTGCCTCGCGTGCCGGGCCTCCAAAAAGCGCTGTAGCGGTACCTTTCCATGTTCCAAATGTATCCGTAATGGACGCGCCGACACCTGCGTGCCGTTTCGGCGATCGACTACCGCGTCCTCCCCGCGGCCGATAAACGAGGCCTACAAGATGATCAGTCCCGATGCTGGACGTCGGATACGGAACACATCGACTATCGGTGCTGCACGTCTCCCGCATCTTCTCCCAGCTTTGAATGGTACATCAGGTGCACCGCACAAGACGCATTCTCGCATGCTGCGGAGTCGGCAGGGCGAACGAGGTATAAGCTTCCACCCTTGGTTGCAAGATGAGGAATGCGCGTCGCTAAGGGCTGTTTAGTGTATATCGGGAGGGCCGCGTCGCTGTCTTTCTTGCAGTTACTTCGGGATACCGTTACACAGCATATTGGTCCCTCACAGTTCTCGCATAATGTCACGAAAGAAGACATGCTTGAGACGGATACTCCCGATGACGTACCGGCGTCGTTTCAGGATAATGTTGGTCACCAGGAAGAGCAAGCTTACTTGCGTGTCTACCACATTGCGGTACGGTCTAGTCATTCAGTTTAGAACTATTGAGTACTAATAGTGATGTACACTAGACTAGCGGTTTTATCAACGTCCTTTCGGATTCGGAGGCCCGTCAAATACTAGGAACAACGCCTCCGACCAATGAGACGCCTAACAAGAAAATGGCGGCTCTACGAGATATCATGATTGCCATCGGGGCGCAGTCATCAAAGAATGATCTGAGTCCGGCAAGCATGCGGGCAGAACGGTTTTTCTTCAAGCGTGCCCAGCAATGCGCATTCGCAGGCATGCTGGAGAATCCGAGTATGGACTTGATTCGCTTGTTCATCCTGTTGTCCTTTTACATGCTAGGCGCTTGTCGCCGGAATGCTGCGTTTATGTACCTAGGAGTCGCTGCGAGAGCAGCTGCCGCTCTAGGACTCCATCTTACAGCGGTCACTGCATTCGACGCAGACGAGCAGCAAAAGAGGCAAGCAATCTTTTTCTTTGGCAACGGTACTTAGATAACAAATCATAGGACCCGAGTATGGATGAGCCTCTGCACATTAGACCTTCTAGTCAGCTCGATTCTAGGGCGGCCACCAGCAACAGCCAATCTGCACTCCGAACCAGCAGATGTAGAATCGACGCCGCAAATTGGCGCTGGGGACGATCGCCTCGTCGCTTCATATAATATGACGCGGATCCTCGACGAGATCGTCTCTCGGCTATACAACGAAAAGGCTGCTTCAACAGAGGTAGCAGAGTCGCTGCTTGACAAGCTGAAACAGTGGAGCAATGATCTCCCTGAATCGTTATTATCCTCACCAAGCACGCCACAAGAGCGCCTCGCTGCGCAGGAGCACATTATCGGCAGCCTACATATTGCCTGTGCTTATCATTTTGCTGTCATCATCGTAACACGTCCATTCATGATCCAAGTCTTGGGAGTGCGCTTGGCACGACTACACCAAGAATCGCCGGGAATAATCCAAGACAGCACGTTACTAGAGGACCCTGCGCACACGAGACTCGCCAACGCCTGTGTCGAGTCCGCTTTGTACATGATCCAAACCTGCCTAGAAGTGCACCAATCCCGTCTGCTCCTGGGCAACATGTGTATTCTTAAGTAAGCAATTCCCACCATAGACGACAAGCCTAGCTTAACCTGCAACCACTAGGGCCCTCGTCTTCGCCGCAGCCCTCATCCCCGGCTTCTCCATGTTCTCGCAGAAGGAGCTCGACTCGACCCTCGAGGAAGCATTCACCGGGGCGCTCGAGATCCTCCGCGTCCTCTCCCAACAATCTGCCCAGGCCGCGCACTACTTCGAGATCCTCAATCTCCTCCGCAACGCAATTGACGAGCAGCGGCAGCGGCTTCGCGAGAATCCACCCCCGGATAAGAAATACGTTAGCAAGCTTTTCAGTTTGAATAATCGCAGGACTCTCGACTCTCAATCGCAAAGTGATGTAGCGGCGGCAATGTCCCTAGTTTCTGACCATGGTGCGGCTGGTTCGTCCACGATCTCATCGGAGTTAACTGCAGCTCAACACCTTCATATCGGCACCGACGTAGGGACTTCGTACGCCGAGCCTGATAATTCAGCTCAAGCTCAGGCTCAAGATAACGATCGGAATAGCGGCCTCTTCGACCTAGCAGACGTCAATACTGCATTTCTAGGATGGGAGGGCATGGAGTTACCGTTATGGGATAGGTTCCCGTTTATTGATGATTTATTCTTGAATTAGCAGGCAGCCAGGATTACCAGAACCTGCTATATCTTTGCGTATGCGCATACACTCGTCTCACTTTTAAAGCGCGCTATATATCATGAGTTATGTGAGTTTATGTATTGCGAGATTTACCCATTCTCTTCAGAGAGGTGGCCGAGGTCAGATCAGATCACGTGGTCATCGGCGCTGGGCCAGTCCCCAGCTGATGCTATCATATTCGCAACTGGAACGCTTGCTACCCGAATAAGCACCCTTCAAGATTTAGGGCGTTAACGGCAGGTAGCTGCACCTGTCTCTTCAAATTCAGTGAACTTGGAACCAGTGATGGATAGTTGACATTAGTATAGTATAGGCCGCCATGACTGAGCCAGGTGTACGCCTTTATTCTAAGGGGTTGCAACTTACAAAACATGTTTAATAGTAGTCGCAGTGGCAAACGACGTCTGTAGTAATGTATTACTTGTCGTCCGGTTCATTTTTCTCAAAAAAAGGTCATAGTCGATACAATCCTCCCCCCTAACCAGGTCGTCCTTACCAGGTCGTCCTTACCAGGTCGTCCTTGGCAGGACCGCTCACTGCGTGCCCTGGATCTACCTGCCATAGATTTTTCCTTGGTGCAGCGTTTGCGTGGTGCAGCCCTGGCTGCACTGGTCAGACTATAAGAATGCTCCAAGAAGATTCGAGTATTACAAAAACCAAGCCCTCTGCACCCAAATCTTTGTCTCCGGAAAATGAAGCTATTCCCAGCTCAATGTTTCACCCTCTCTTTTCTGCCATAATTCCGTCAGCCTTCACCTCACCACTTCGTACACAAAGATTTCAAGATATCCTACGCTTTGAGGAGGGGTTAAGCGTCACGGTCACATTCGGCCTGTATACAATCTTAGTTCTCGTTTCTTACGTTCAATTTGACTCATTTTTGGCGGGTTGGGCCGGATTCGCGGGCAGGTTCAACTGTCCAATTTCATGTTAAAAAGGATCTTCTTTTCAAACTTTGGAAACCTATAACTTGTCCAAACAGGTCGGATAGGATATCAATACATTCGTTTTTACAGACAAAGGAGTCCCGTTTACTAATCAACAATAAGCACCTCGATCATCTCTCACATTTCAAACTGCCCACATAACTGGTCATATCTGACCTATGGTTGATCATATCTTGCGAAAAATGAGGACCTTCTTTGGAAAGCTCAAAAAATAGTGAGTTGTGTATACAGTTCTTTTTCATTGCAGATCTTAGTCACATGACCAAACCAGGGCTATCAAAAGCTCTCTCAAACTTCCAGACTATCATACACACCAGCGAGCCACGTCAAGGGGAGAACAGGACCACGGACCCCCTACTGCTGTAACAACTGATCTCTCACGCTCTGTCTATTGCTCATCCCCTCCACCCCATGGAGGTGGATTTTTCCCCCCAAGGCGGAGCCCGTCCGGGCACTCCGCTCCTGGGTGAAAACTCTGACCCCCCCTCAGGGCCCACAACCCCGACCCCCCTACTCCGGAACCCCCTGAAGAGGAGAGCCTTATTCTCGCCGCAGAAGACTCCCAATGCAGCTCCTGCCCCTATTCCTTATATGCCGCAAGCCCTATTGATCTGTGATCAGGTCAGCATGGTAGCCAATGACCAGCTGATCCTTCTTAATGATTGGAAACTAGCAATGACCTCTCTGGCTAAAGCTCTAGACCTAACTGTCTCCTCCCTACAGGGCCGTCCAAGAGACCTGGCCCGGGGGCTTGCAGCCAGATTTGTTTCCCTAGCAAAGCAGGACTCCCCTCAGCAGATTCCTCAGATGCCTGCGGTTGCACTCCCACAACCACCCAGGCAGATAGAACAGCCAAACCAACCTCCCACTCCTGAAGCTTCCAGAGGACCCCCGGATAGGCGAACCTCGCAGTATACAACCTGGGCATCCCTAACAGCTCCAAGACCTGGCCAGGGGAACTGGCAAACTATTGCCCCTGAACAACATATGCAAGCCAAGCAAACAGCACAACAAAAGCAGAAGCAGTCAAACAAGACTGACCACCGCATCTTCCTCCGCCTCCCGGCCTCCTCCAGCCTCCGGGCTATTAGACCACATGGCATCCGGGTCACCCTTGCTGGGAAGGTTCCGGACGGGATCACACAGGTGCAAGTGATATCAACCAGGTATGTAATTACTACAACAGAACATGGCAAGGCTTTCCTACTGTCAGAGAAGGCTGCAAGCCTAGCTGGGGATAGGTACTTTGAAATTCTAACAGAGTACCATCAGGTTATTATCTCCCAGATCCCAAAACAACTCTGGTCCCTGGATAGATGGATAGATATAATAATTGCAGATATTAGCATGGAAGCAGAGCGCATTACTGGTATTAAGCCACTTATGACCAAGCTCTCAAAATAACTAGTAGAGAGGGACTCTATTACAGCAGTCATAGCCTTTCCAAAAAAGCTACAACACCCCCTGCAACTCTTTGGCTTGTCTGGCCTATTAAGGCCCACCCACCCCAAGCAAAGGCCTCTGCAATGCACCCAATGCCACCACTTCCATGATACACGGGCCTGCTGCTCCAGCAAATGCTGTATCTCCTGTAGATCCTCAAAACAGGGATATAACTGCTGTGTATAGTGTATTAATTGCTGCAGCCCATATACAGCAGACTCCCTAAAATGCCCAGCTAGGCTGCATGTCCAGAAGAATACTGTTACCCGCCTCTCAAAGGAGGCTCTAGCTGCCATCTGCAAGGCAGGCCAGCTTGCCTTCCAACAGGAGTAGAATAGAGCCAAGACCTCTAAACAACAAGCAGATAGTACTCAAACCACAAGCCAGCCTACAAGACAGCTCACCCAGGAGCTCTTAAATCAGACCCTGCCCCCCCCTGAACTATGAAAATACTACAAGCTAATATAGGAAGGGGGGGCGCTGCACATGACCTGCTACTCTCCTTTGAAGCAGATATTATCCTTGTCCAAGAACCTTGGACAAATACAGCAAAACACCTAACCAAGACCCACCCACGATATCAGCTGTTCAGTCCCCCGACCCGATGGACTGCCAGGCCCAGAACTCTAACATATGTACAAAGGGATCTCCCAGCCCATTCCCTCCCGGAACCTATCTCTCCAGATATCACCACAATCTACACAGCAGGCCTTACTATTATCAATATCTATTAGCCTCCTAGTAACCCAGTTGCCCCTGCTGGTACTGGCTCAACACCCTCTATACTTTCCACACTCCTAGGATATACTCCGCCAGAGAATACCATCCTAGCAGGAGACTTCAATACCCGGTACCTATTCTGGCAGCCAGATACTGAGTCTTATGCTGTCACACCTGGCGCAACAGGACTATTAGACTAGCTTGATGCCCATGAGCTGGAACTTCGCCTCGAGCCAGGCACCCCCACCCGTGGACCAAACACCCTAGACCTTGTCTTCTCTAACCTACCACTAAGGGCCCTAGTAGAAGACCATCTAAAGACTCCAAGTAACCATGCAATAATTAGAATAATACTGGAATAAGAAGAGCCCTCGCCTATATACAAGCTTGGATCTACCAACTAGGAGAAAGCCAGAGCCCTGGCAAGCCCGCCTGACCCAACCCTACTAATTAACCTACTAGCTGAATAACTGGTCCAGATATCCCAGCTTGCAATACAAGGTATATCAAGATATAATACTTACAGACTCCCCAGGACCCCATGGTAGACTCCAGAACTAATAGATATACTATACCAAACAAGACAGCAACAAAACCCTGACTATAAACAGCTCTGGAAGGCTATTATACAGGCAAAGGCTGAATACTAGAAGCAGCAGATTGAACAAGCCACAGTACCTATAGATGCATTCAAACTTGCTAAATAGATTAGACATCCAGACCAGCTTGCTGCCCCTCCCCTAAATATACAACAGGCTCAGGTTACTACCCTACAGGGCAAAGCAAACACCTTCCTTAGTCACCTCCTAGAGAAGGGGGCCCTGCTTCCAAATTAGATAGAAGAGGGACCCCCTAATAAGCCCCTGGGCCCCCTATACCTGCCAATAAAAGAGTACTGCTGGGCTGCCCTCTGTACCCTACCCCCTCTGCCCCTGGGGAGGACGGACTTGCCACTACTGCTTGGAGGGAGCTCTGGCCTGTCCTAGGAGATACAATTACATAATTATACTACAGGTATATGTTAAGGGACGTGTATAGACGGATCTTCCTATCTAAACATGCCGTATGCACAAGAAGGAATCGCTAAAGAAGAGAGAGAAAGAAGGATTGTTGTTGTGAGGAAGTCTTGCAGGTTCTCACCGCCTTCAGGACAACGCAGGCCTTGGCCGAGTCACTAAGGTCTAAGGTCCTTGTATAGGCAAAGGACCCATAACAGTATATAGAGGAAGGCTGCTTTCTACTAAGCCTGAAGTCAGCAAAGATAATAATATTACTAAAACCAGGAAAGAGGGACTATACCCAACTCAATGCCTGGCAGCCAATTAGCCTCCTCTCTACCCTAGGTAAAGGCCTAGAGCGCCTCCTAGCACAGCAGATAGCTGTAAGAGTAATTCAGGCAGATATAGTAGCCCCCTGCCACTTTGGGGCCCTGCCAGGACACTCTGCTATTAACCTGGTCCAGGTTCTTGTTTACAGGGTAGAGAAGGCCTTTCAACAGGGAAAAGATGCTTTACTACTCCTACTAGATGTAAAAGGGGCATTTAATGCTGTAATACACCAACAGCTCCTTTCTTACTTACGCCTGCAAGGATAGCATAAAGGCTTACTCCAGCTACTTAAGGACTGGCTTTCTGGCTGCTCTATATCTATTCATATCAAAGAAGGCACTGCAATAGTACTAATCAAAGGTAGACTCCTCCAGGGTTCCCCCCTATCCCTAATACTTTTCCTGCTATATGCAGCAAGAATAGTTTCTATTCTAGAGGGTTCCTTCTGCTATGCAGATAATATAGGTATACTATTTACTAGGAATACCCTGGAAGAGAGCTTACAACAACTAGTAGAGGCCTACAAGCAAATTACTGCCCTAGGGGCAGAGACAGGCCTCCCTTTCTTAATAGAGAAAATAGAGATACAATACTTCTCTAAAAAGCAGCAGCAACATCTCCCCACAGTTACCCTACCTGGTATAGGGGAGATCACACTATCCCTATATACATGATGGCTAGGGGTTCTCCTGGATACAAAGCTTACTTTAAAGCCCATATTAATTTGGTCTTTAGCCGCGGGAAACGACTCGCCCAGTACCTAAAGAGACTCAGCAGTACCCAGCACAGCTGCCCAGTGGCCCCCATGCAGGCAGTAGTTATACAGTATATTCTCCTAACAGCTCTGTACGGGGCAGAAGTTTTCTTTCAGGCAAAAGACAAAAAAGGGTAGTTAACTCCCTGCTTTCTCTCTTCTACATAGCAGCCCTGGCTATTACCCAGCCTATAGGACCACCCCTACTGCAGCTCTGCTCCGCGAAGCAGACCTACCAGACCTAGAGGCTCTACTCAACAGCATCCTCCAAAGGGCGGTAGTGAGATACATAAGCCTTGATATTAAACACCCAATTGCCTAAATAGCTGCAGAGGCCACTACAAGCAGGCCCAAGACCAGGCTTAAAAGGATCCTCCAGCT
>JAAXYA010000114.1:0-66374 GCA_013305525.1 Aspergillus quadrilineatus
TCCTATCTTTAGTAGGCTACGTTCGTGTAGTTGATGCAGCTTCCTTCTGCCCTTTCCCCTCTGAGCATTCACAACAACATAGAAGTAGGCTCCTTTTTCTGTATGTGCCCCGATGTCTAGCTGAACCTGTATAATCTTATTAATCTCCTCTATATTCCTGGTCACTCCTTTGAAAAGTTTCGGGTAGATAGGTATTATAGATATTTAATGTATCTTGACAAACTTGTCACTGATTACCCCATAGGTCAGGCAGCCTGTATCTATCATTGTATAAGCATTATAGGTACAGTTGACTAGTGCCTCTACCAAGAATGGGGAGGTATTCATGCGCGAGCTATTAAAATCTTGCCAACCAAGTAATATTTCTCTAGCTGTGTAACCCCTCTGTACGCGACTTTGTACAGAGGCTATTTATTTTCTGATTTGCTTTGCCTGTAGTCATCCATTTGGTCTTGGTCTTCCTAGACTGTGGCCACCTGCCTAGGGCGCCTGGTAGGTTTTATAGGGTACTCTTGTACAAAGTAGTCAAGATTCCTGCAGCGTAGGCATTTGCCCTCAGACAACCTTTTTTGCTTCTCCTCTGCAAGGACCTGACTAACTTTTCTTGGGGTCATGGCCCCTTTTGTACAGAGGGCCGCGACTTCCTTTTGTAGGGCTGCGATTTAGGCATAGATAGCTTCCCAGTCTATTTGATCAGGGGTTCTAATCTGATCAGAGCCCCCTGCCAGTCTTGTATAAGCAACATGTATAGGGATAGCAGTACAAGGTCCTTTCCGTGTAAGCCTGGCCACTCTCTGGAGGTTGTGGTTGATTTCACGCAGTTGATTATAGTAGCCATCGTACGTGTCCTCCTGCTTAATGCCAACTATGGCTTTTAGCAACTCAATATTGATCGCCGTGTCTAGTAAGACCTTCTTCTGGTTATTGTCCCAATTAATTCCTCCAGTATTGAGTAGTTCTTTATCAAATTTATTCAGGAACTCCTCCAAGTCCCGTTTTCCTTGCTTCATTGTATTCACTCATACGAGGGCCTTCCTTTGCTGGTCAGGGTTGCCAAAAGCCTTGTCTAATACTGCAGAGAATTCTGCCCACTGTACAGGGGTCTTGGATTTCTGGCAAGCCAGGAGCCATGGTAGTACACACTGGCTAGCCTTTCCCCTTAGGCAGCTATAGGCATAATAAACTTTTTCCTTCTCTGTAGAGTAGCAGGCAGCATTGGTCACAAATTTTGTATAAAGGTTCATCTAGAATGGAGGGTAGTCCTTTGGGTCTTCTCCAGTGAAGGGTTCGACATCTGGGTGACAAGGGCAAGGGCAGCTTTGCTTGTAAGGAAGGGATGTCGTGGAAGTGGCTATAGAGTGGTTTTCAAGTTGCGACTTCTGTACGGCCTGTAGCTCTGCTTGTAAGCTGTTGTTCTTGTCTTGGAGCTGTTGCTTCTGAGAACATATCTCTGTACAGAGCTCCTGGAGCTGCTGTAGTAACAGTGTAATGCTTTGTTCCTCTATTATTATAGTAAGACGTCTCCTCATACTATGGCTGAAATAATAAGCAATTCCTAATATAATGGGACGCCTTTAGATGGATCCTCCTATCTATGCGTGCCGTACGTACAAGAAGGAATCGCTGAAGAAGAAAAGAAAAGAAGAGGAGTCGAAGTTATAGAAAGTCTTGGAAGGTGGTTCACCGCCTTCAGGACAACGCAGGCCTTGGCCAAGTCGCTGAAGCCTAAGGTCCTTGTATAGGGCAAGGACCTATAACAGCTCTGTTTCCATTGGCCTAGGGAGCAGATGAAGATATCATGAAGAATGTCATCGAAGGATAGGTCTATTCGTTTGAGCTTTGCTGCTATTCATTGAAAGTCTCGGAACATTGCTGGATAATTGCCTTGTGGGTTTATCAAGCAGGGCTTTGACGGTCATAAGACGCTCTTCGGCTATGGATACGCCAAATGTTGATGTTATTCTGGCCCATAGCTCTGCTGCTAGTGTAGAGTCTTCCCAGCTGATGGTTTCTTGTGCATGCGATGTAATTGTTTGGGAAATTCTTGTATGCAGAACCCTCATTCTTTGCATTCCAGCGGGCAGTATCGATTTCATTACTGCCATTAGGTAGTTTGGTTTGATTAAGAATATCCTTCGCTTCAATTGTCACAGGCTACGGCCTGGAATTTGGTTGTCGGCCATGCCCTCAACCAGGAATAGTTTCAAAAATCTGTAAGGTTTCTGTACATCAGTATACAACCTCGGAATTGCAACCTCGGAGCTTCGGGAAAGAGATCCGTCGGCATATAGGTCCGAAAGTCAGAAGTCTTGATGTACGCCTGGAAAAGTGTGATAAAAGGGAGGAGGAGGATATTTGCGCTTCTATCTTTTGTTTTCTTCTTTAAGCTTGTGATACTCGCGAATACAGGACAGCCAGTTGAGAACAATACTGCCTACATCCATTATATCAATCATATAGGCATCCCTGAGGATGGAATTACGCCATTTTGTATAGTTATCTTGTCTGTTTAGAATAGGGAAATTGCGGCTTCCAAATTTCAATTTGGCTAATTTCCCAATGTCCTGTCGCTCGCGATATATAAGATCTTGTTGTTGATTTTCCGCATTTCGATCATAGGGGGTATTTTGATTGATTTCTTGGTTTAATTGCCGGGTAAAAGACTGATGTTGTTGCTCTGTGCGAGCTTCATGCCTGATCTTATTGCGTACTTGCTTGGTTATCTCCTCACGTATTTGACGAAGTAATCCTGGTGGGATATTTACTCATTGCAGCTGGTTCGTCCGGTTGGCACTCGTCGAATCGTTTGACGTCTGATTATCTGTAGATATTGGTGTCTCCGGCTTGTATGTACGATGTCTTGTTGTCATTTTTGAAATGGTATTTCGCGCCTCGCGAAGCTTTTGGTGGCATTCTAGCGAAAGATGCTCTGGTGTTTTGATATAGGGGTATTCAATAATAATGTTGCAACCCCCCCTCGTACAGGCTCGGGGTGCAGAAGATCGATATAGCAAGTTGCTCAGAGCTTCAAGAATCGATTCTGCATATCCATATGAAGCAAAATGCTGATTATTGTAAGCGTTGAGGGCTCGTAACCTATGGAAAGGGATGAATCGTTGTCATTAGCGGCCCATGGTCCGCCCAGGACTGCGGACGACTGTTCTAAGAACAGGGACCAAAGTCACTGGATTTACTTCCCTGGGCCAGAAGCTTTGGCTTGGAAGCTCCTGCCTGTGAGCGCTGGCTTTTCTGCGGTAATGTCCCACGCCCCGGTATGGCTTGTAACCGTCAGCTTGTCGTCCGTTCCGGATTTCAGTCTCTCAATCACAGTCTATATTAGATCATTTATCCAGAGGGATTATTGTCTCGATCTCTATGCCGCCTATGGTCTGCTGGCCAACAATCCTTGAACCAGGTACTGCTCAAATCCCAGTCCTAATTATGCTTCTGTTATTGGGCCCATACCTTGTAGGTTATGCTGTCGGCTCCGTGTGAGCTCCCAAACAGTTATCTCTATTTTCATGTATAAAGCACAATAAGGGACACAGACGCCGCTAGGAGTTGCCCAAACATCATTGCCATTTGCCCAATTACTTGCTGCTCCAGCCCACTCTCCTATGCATAACCAGATTATTACAATGCTGAGACAACTCCATGCAATGTATAGCGGAAATTTAAAAGCAATGCGATCAAGCTGCCAGCCAATTGTCAACTCAATCCTCTTAGCTTTTTGATTTGGTCGTACGGGCGGTCGCGTTGCGAATTGGTAATGTGGTCCTCTCGCCTGAGCAGCTACGGTTACAGTCGCGGTCATCGAAACACAGTCTGACGTACTCCAATTCATAAATGATCATCTGGGGCATCATTGGCTAGGCATATAAGTCATATGTGAAACAGATCAAGCACTAGCTGAATTAGGTAAAATGGATGGGAACTTTGCGAAGTCGTAAAATACAAGGGAGGACGGCCCATCCTCCATCAGGGACTTTCATTCTTAGTTGAGGGGCAAACCTACTCTTTTCCTCTCCCAAATGCCATCTTCTCTAGGTGACCTGATCTCTGCTTACAGTACTATTTACCACATCCTTACAACACTAGTTGTTAAGGGACTTTATTGTTGGCAGGCTAAGGCTGCACCTATGTGTACAGACAGCAACCACTGGAGGGCTCTACCGTCAGCAGCAATCGTGATTCACCCACCTTTCTTGTGGACTAACAAAGAATCCAACTGCGCGACGACAACCCTAAGAGCTATAAGCCTAGTACCAATGTTAAATGGAACAAGTTTTTGGCTGTTTGCCCGGTAGTCCAGCATTTTGATGCTTGCTGGAATATCACTTTTCAGTTCTGGACTCTGTATATTCTGGATCTGGATATTTCTAGATAAGCAGGCATTTACTCTGACGTCCCGCCAAGCAAGGAAGAGACAGAAAGCACTGTTGTCGCAGGAGTAGCTAATAAAAGCTATGAAGGTAAACCTGTGTCCGCCCTTGTACACATGCTCTACACCAAAAACTGAACAGTTGAAGCACAGATGAGCCATGGAAAACAGAGTGTCAGTGACAAGCTCTTCTCATGCAAAATGCACCACCAACGGCACATATTTAATATGCATTCGACTGTGACATAGCTTCAGCCTCTGGAACGATAATATTAGTATTAGATAGAAGTCAGATTCTTGTCTAGCAGCTGTCTTGCATCTCTTTCTTTTATTCTGTTGTTGATGTGTACATTAGTCTCCGGTCGCGGGGAGTTGTGGGGAACTTGGGGATCTACTAGGTGCTGTTGGGGTGCCAGCTTTTCTGATGCTGCCGTGCTGCTGTTACCGCTTATTTTCTATAAATACAGTGAGACTCTCACAATGCGACCCAAATACATGGTGCATGGTGCTAGAATAGCTGCTTGTATAACAGATTTGGAAGAGGATGGAGCAGCATGACCATTGTTTTCTTGTTTAATGCACTACTAGATGTGCTCTGTTTATGTTTGCTCTTGGCTGACCTACTGTGTTCTGCACTTCGTGCTACGAATTGTGGTCTTTATTTAGTCTCCTTGAACACGTCCGCATAACAGGCTAGGGTTTATCAGCTAGTTTGCTTTCTTTAATTGCATGAAAGAACTTTGTACAAGATATCAATCTAGTTGATTATGCAGTCACAGTCACACCTCCATCTGCAATGGGCGGCCATATTACTATATTTAATTGTTATAGGACAGCATAACAGAAGGCGTGAAGCTCGATTGGGCAATGCATGTTTGCTTTCCCTTCTATCAATGCATGGATTCTATATGTGATTCCTTCTGCGGCGGAAGCGTCTGGACTTGTTGGAAATTTCCTCCGTAGATTCGTCCGAAAGTACGAAAGGCCGAGGCATTTGAGCCGAAAGGTAACTTATACCCTTTATTAGACGAACAGAAGAGTGGGAAACAGGATGTTTGTAAATACAGGTGCCCCTTTATCTAGACTGATTTCCAGGGTCGAAGAAGTTCGAAGCGACAACATTATTAATTTAAGGAGACTAATAATAGAGTGACTGCCAACTCAGCCAGCCCCAAGAAAATGCCCAATTTTAAGGAAGAACACTCCCTGAGGAGCAAGAATATAGTGAGATTGTAGGCGCGGGGTTATCCATAGTATTGCCTACCAATAGTAATCACTGTTATGGGTCCTTTGCCTATACAAGGACCTTAGACCTTAGTGACTCGGCCAAGGCCTGCGCTGTCCTGAAGGCGGTGAGCCACCTACAAGACTTCCTTGCAACAACAATCCTTCTTTCTCATTTCTTCTTTAGCGATTCCTTCTTGTACGTACGGCACGTCTAGATAGGAAGATCCATCTAAATACGTCCCTTAACAATTATAGAGGCTCTGGCTCTCTCCTCTACCAGCACAGGTCTGGCTGTGGTTAAAACCTGTAAGTGCCTGTACTTGCTTGTAATATAGTTTAATTGCTTGGGTCTATTACAATGTTGACACCCTTTTATTTAATAGTCGAGTTTGTTCCGCGGCCCAGTAGCGCCCGTTCCCCGGCGACGAGTATAGTCAGTATTCACCAATTATATATATTTGTGGTATATTGTCATGGCCTCTCTGGTTCTTCTGTGATGCTGCGACCTGACTTGTATTAGTTCATGAAAGTATTATATATTCTACTGTTGACTTAAGGCAGTTGACCCCTGAATAATGTTGACTCCAGAATAATATAGACTCAAAAACTATGTTGACTCTGCCAAGATAATATTAGCTCCAAAACACTGTCACCTCCAGAACACCGTGGAGTTGGAAATACTATAGACTCAGAATTAATATCAACTCTATAACAATATAGACTCTGCTGTGGGCTCCAAAATAATATAGACTCTAGAATAATATAGACTCTGCTGTAGACTCTGCCAAGGTGATATAGACTCCAAAACACTGTCAACTCCAGAACACTGTAGACTCAGAAACAAAACAACATAGACTCCAAACCGCCGTGGGCTCCGCCAAGGATTTTCCGCCAAGACAATGTAGACTCCGGAAACGCCGTGGACTCAGGGTTTCAAAACACCGTGGGCTCCGCCGTGGACTCTGCCAAGACGCCGTCGACTCTGCCGTGGACTCTGCCAAGACGCCGTCGACTCTGCCGTGGACTCTGCAAGGCCGTGGACTCTTAGGGACGGGAGGGGGGTTCCGGCGGGGGGAGGCGGGGGACTTCCCCTGCGTCGAGGTATCCTGGATCTGTCTAGCCATATTCAGTACCTTGCTGCAGCTAACAGAACTAGCTGATAGCTCTGCAGGGATCTTCTAATCTATAGACATGCATGGTTCAAAGCCTTGTCTAATCAAGGATGGGGATATACCAGTTAACTTGCTAGGCAGGCATACAGATGCAAAGTCCAGAACAGGTAAGAGATTATCCTAGTTATGCTGGTTGTAGGATATGAAGGGCTATAAGTACTGTATAATCTACTAATTTATAACTTCTACCTGTCTATTTGCTTCTAAATACTGGCTAGATATAAGGACTACTTTTGTCACAGGCTATGGCCTGGATTGTGGTTGTCGGCCATGCCCTCAACCAGGAATGGTTTTGGAGATCTAAATAAGGTTTCAGCAATATCAGTACACAACCTTAGAATTACAGCGCGCAGCTTTGGTAAAGAGATCTGTCAGCATATAGGTCTGGAAAGTCTTGATATATGACTGGAAAAGGTTGATAAAAGAGAGGAGGAGGATATTTCTACTTCTATCTTTTGTTGCCTTCTCTAAGCTTGTGATACCTGTTTATACAGGGCAACCAGTTGAGAATAATACTGCCTACGCCCGTCACACCCATAACCTGTGAGGGGGACCTGGCTGATGGACTGGATTGCTGGGGAACCAGCCATGGCCCAGGTGTTCATCACCCAGGGGGCTGTCAGCCTGAACAAGCTCCAGAAGTACTTCCAGCAGGTGGCCTGGTTCAAGGAGAAGCTGGCTATGGCCATGCATCTAACTAGTAGTGCCCCTGCCGCCGCCCTGCGGGCCCCTGAGCTGTTGAGCATCTAGCATGTTAATAGCAAGACTACCCGGCTAGACATATGTAGTGCCAGAGTTTCGGTCACAGCTACAGGTTCGATATAAAACTTTCTTTTCACTGAACCTGTTAATACAGCCACTAACTATTTATATCCGGCTTAGTATCTTTCTAGTGTTGTGGAATATGCATGTAGCTCAGACGAAGAAGGGCAGAATGAAGCTGTATCGACTACACGTACATAGCCTACTAGGAGCGGATGCCATTGACGATAGGTTCACGACTATCTATGTCCTTGACCAAGCTAGATTTTCCAAGCCTACAATAGGAGTCTCCGAGCCATTGAGAACAAGTGCACTCGAGCTGAACTTGAAAGTTTTTGCAACAGCAGATTTATGGATACCTACCTAGACCTTCACACCATAAGATCAACACATCTCAAGTTTACTCTATGATTTTTTTTTTCGACAGGCCAAGTCAAGACAAGAGACTCAGGAGCAATATTGTTTCCACCAACCTTATTCCTTGGAGTTCTGAAGCATTGCTAAACCGTAACTCCAGACTCGGAAAGCCAATCTGAGCAGGAAGGGCCCAAGCGGCGTCGGCGATAGTGAATACTATCTATCCTAGCTCATCACCTGCAAGGTTGAGTGACTCCAAGCCATTGAGTATGCTTTTAACTTTCTGCGGATCGTTTGCTACCTGAGCTAGATCAAGGGGCTAATCAAATTCCTAACAACGAGCTTGCCGCCTCTAATGATCAACCTCTCTGTCCAGATTTTTTTACCCTCCCCTTGCGCCTCACTGAGCCAAAGGCTGATTCAGGCGCCGTTCCCCCTACGCAGTGCAATGATTCAGCCGCTTTGCTTTGTTTCCACGACAGCTTTTGGATATAAGCGCAACCTATCTCTCATTTATAAATGGGATGCCCTTTATAAGGTGATGTGGCCATGAAAAGAGTACCGGCAAGTATCTACTATCTCTGGTTTGTGCGGGCCTAGGGCTACGAACGATTATCTATACGATCTGTGGACTCATTACTACGCTAATCAATATGGGTTCATAAACCAATATTTGGTAAATATATCAGAAGAGGACTATAGAGAGGGTTTCTTATAAGACGGGATGACCAACCCGCGGCTTCTGTATCTCCATTCTTAATATTCTTTTCGTAGCTGTAAGGGGCAATATGCATGTTGCTCTGGGTTTAGCCACATCTATACAGCGACAGACCACGGACTGCTTGTCATGATCATTTGCTATATCCATTAACTTGGAGGCATGGCCTATCCCCTTTGCATATCGCAGAATACCGTTGGCAGTCTTCTCAGCATGAATTTCCTATACTTGCAATGCAGAACGCAGACACCTACCCGGCCCTGTCATTGGCTTCTGAAGAGCTCCGACTCAATATTACTATGCTATCCATGCTTATACAAAGAGTAACAATCTATTCACCAGGCAAGCCCTTCCCTCATCTCCTTCTCCATCCTCCCGCCCAATCCAACCTCATCAATCTCATACTCCCCGTTCCCCGGAACATCCGCACAAAGAGACCTAAAAACCCCCTTTCCAAACGCCTTATACGCCGCCGCAAGCCCATTTCGCCGTATAAGCGCCAACTCCATATCATCCATAACAAAAGGGAAGCTTTGCCCTGCAACAGTCACAGTTCGTGTAGACGGATTAATCTCAATTGGGACACCTGTGCGTGCAGTATCATAGAACCGCTCGTCGGTGATGATGATTCCCAGAAGGCCGATTGTGGGCTGGTTTCGGCCGTAAATGAATGAGAAGGACTTGGCGATGACGCATTTCACGCCGAGGCCTGGTCATTTCAACATTCAAGTTAGCCTTTCTGGTTTTGCTCGTTTTTTTCTTTTCACTCCGGCCGTAGCAGGGAGCTAATGGACGGCGTACCTTTTAAAGCCCGAGGTGCTTCCTCACGCGACGAGCCGCAGCCAAAAGCTTTACCAGCGACAACCACTTCGAGACCCGCGAGAACCTGGCCACGGAAGTCGGGGTTTGTGAATTCTAGACAGTGGCTGCCTAAGAGGGCGTCTGTGGGGCTTTCGAGGATGAAGGCTGCAGGGATGATCTGTTGATTGAAATTAGATCATATGGTTAGCACTATAGGAGGGCCTGAACGCACCGCATCGGTATCCACAAAGTCACCCAGGGCGAAGACCTTGCTAGTTATTATTCCATCCTCACCGCTACCCGTCTTTCCATCATCTTTTATGGACTGTGGCTGGTCTAGGGACGGAGGAACCGGCGGCTGGAAAGATCGGTAGGGCTCGACATACGCTGGAAACGTTGGAGCAAGCTTTGTACGCTGGTTGGCAATGGCAATCTTGGCTGGGTGTCTACCAGCGGCGGGTCCAGCTGTCCTCCAGTCACGACATTTGTCCAGCAGCATTTGATACCTCTCTGGTGGGATCTGGCTAAGGAGAGGTCGCGGGTCTGTCAATCTCATACTGAAGGAAGAGGCGGCTACAACGGCTGCAGAGCAGATATGGCCAATAGATCCTAGAAACATGTAGTTAGTCAGTCGTGTTCCCTGCTTGAAGTCAAGGATAAGGAGTACTAACCATGCCCCATCCGATTCTTGAAATTCCGGTTCTGAGACGACAGCCAATTTTCCCCATGGCCCGCACGGTCCGCACCCATACCCAGACACAGACTACAGCTCACAGCAGGCTGCTCGAACCTGGCTTGCTCGAAAACATCCAGCAAACCCAGCGCCCGCAGGTTACTGACGATCGGCAAACTGCCGGGGACAACCATTCGCTTGCCGATAGCTAGCTCTAGCCCCTGTTGTAACCCCACTTCGAGTACCAACGCGGCGAGGATGAGATCCTCCTCTGTGGTTGTACAGGCACCGATAAAGCAACCATCTAGCGGCATATCTAATTTCTCAGTGACTGGAACCACATTGTCTGGTGATGGATAAAGCGCGACGAAGGACTCAACCTCGGAGAGATCAATTTGGAAAGTTGCTGCATATGTTGCGTCGGGATCTGGCTGGAAGTATACCGAGTTCGATCGGTACCGGCTGTGTCGGCGGTTCGTTATGAACTGATGAGTGACTTCATCTGGGACGAAGATGCCGGTGATTGCACCGAGCTCCTATATCGTTGGTCAGCGGGAGAACGGTATACGGTGGGATGTATGAGTTCAAACCGTGCACATATTACAAATAGCAAACCGGGCATCACAAGACAAATGCTTCGCACCAGGCCCGCCAAACTCCACGATCCGGTCAGCTGCATGCGTATTCCGCTTAAGCTTCTTCAAGATATACAGGATGATGTCCTTGCCGCGGATATACCATGCGGGTTCCCCCGAAAACTCCACGCGGATCGACTCAGGGCTTTTGAACCATGTCTCTCCTGTGGCTAGGGCGGCCATGACATCTGCTGCCCCTAGTCCGATAGCGAGCGAACTGACTGCACCGGCAGAACAAGTATGTGAGTCTGAGCCGATCACAAGCATGCCTGGTTCTGCTCGCTCGCGGACGAATTCAGTGTGTAGGATGGTATACTGTAAGGGCTATGATCAGAAAGTGAAGGGAATTGCCGGATGGGTGACGCACGTTAGAGCCTTGGTTCTCCGTCATTTTGAAGGTCTTCTTCGCATCTTCCATACCATCGATAAGCTCCTGGACCCGCGGTTGATGATATGTGCGAGGGTCGACCGTATGGTCCCCAGCTAGCCAGAACCGATCGTTGCGCCAGACAGTTGGCTTCTCGCCAATACTTGTCATGCTGTGTTTCATGCCCTACCCACCAGCTTTCAGTCTTATTTTCCATGGTCCGTTCAACGGTAGCCATTTGACGAAGGGAACCACATACCACCCAGGATAGCTCGCTAGCAATCACCCAATCCACCGAGACGCGCATGAGCTCTCCAACCTTTACCCCCTGAGGTGACGGCAGCGAGAACGCATGCTGCACCAAGATTTTCTCCGCCAGCGTCATGGGCCATGTGTTCGGAGTTTTTGCTGGTAAAGGAGCAGGTAACTGCGTGGCGGATTCTGTGGCATTGAGGGCCTCAAGCCAGGCTTCAATGAGAGATTGCACAGAATGAAGTTGCGTCGGACCACTTGGCCAGCCTGAAGACTCGTTGCTAATGATCGCCAAACCACCCCGATTAGTCGCCGTTCTGCAGAGGTCCAAGACATGCTGTAGGCTGGACGCTTCAGCGTGTCGTCCGATGTTTTCGAGGGCGGTGCAGAGGTGGGTGATAAAGGCGTAGAGGCTATAGATTGCGGGGCTTCCAGGCTCAGTATTGCCGAGGGCTGCCAGAGTCAATATGGGAGAATTTGACTGTGATGATTCCCCTCCCGAACGCTCTTCCACCACAATCCCACGTACGTCTGCTAGGATCCGGACGACGGCGCGTACAAAATCGACGACATCATCTGGGACGGACCCCAAGAAAGATAGCGACATTGACCCTTCAGACATGGTTGCTAATTAAGTAAATCTCAGGAGGTCACGGAGGCAGGGTGCTGACGCTTATATATGGCACTCGAGTACGGAGGCTTAGCATCACCGCTTACCTTCTAAGCAATATTCAGACTGCTAATAAACAAATTGGGGTTACTAAAGTGAGAGGACCGCTAATTCATGCATGTCTATTTATCTTCAGTGTTCTCCTTCAGATAGGCCACCACCTGGTCACCAAATTCTGCAGTGGACGTCGTCCCTCCCACATCCTTCGTCCTTCCCCCGCGTTCAATAACCCTGCTAACTGCCGTCTCAATTGCAGCAGCAGCAGCAGGCATATCCAACGAGTATCGTAGCATCATTGCCACCGACAGAATCATCCCAGTCGGGTTGATGATGCCTTGCCCCGCAATATCCGGCGCAGAGCCTAGAACAGATCAACATCAGCGCTCACTCTCCCCTCCCAAGTGTGGACACATACCATGAACAGGCTCATAGATACCACGCACGCGACCCCCACTCTCCTCTTCCGGGATCGCACACAAACTGGCACTCGGAAGAAGCCCCAAACTACCAGGAATAGCACTCGCCTGATCACTGATAATATCGCCAAACATATTACTCGTCAGCACGATCCCATTCAGCTTCGTCGGCCGACAGCCCAGTGTCATAGCCGCCGTATCTATAAGCATATGCTTCAGTTCGACATCCGGAAACTCCGCCCGGATCGTCTCTTCCACGACACCGCGCCAAAGCCGTCCACATGCCGCAAGCAGATTCGCTTTATCTAGACTTGTGATCGACGTCGGAGGCTGGGTACTCATGGCCAGTGTCCCGGCCAACCGCGCGGCCCGCTGGACCTGAGCGCGCTCGTAGTGATCGAGATCTGAGGCTGCGTTTAGGGTTCCGTCATGTTCTTGCCGGGCGCCGTAGTAGATTCCACCCGTAAGTTCGCGGATGATGAGGAGGTCGGCGCCGCGGCAAACCTGTTCTTTTAATGCTGATGTCTCGGTCAGTATGGGGTGGATAAACTTCACGGGACGGAGGTTGCCAAATGCATCGAGGGCTTTGCGGAGACGGCCAAGGCCGGATTCGACGGGGATGGGGGCTTTGTGCCATGCCTGCAGTTATAATGATGTTCTCAGTCAGAGAAAGGTCGTAGAGTGAGAAAGTCAAGACGCGGGTATTCAATGGACCATACCGGACCTCCTACAGCGCCCAAGAGAACTGCCGATGCTGCCTTTGCGTCCGCAAGAGCTTCGTCTGTGATTGGGGTGCCGTGTGCATCGAACGAGGCCTATATAAAGCATCTCGAGTTACTTCGAAGAATAGCACCCCGTGCAGTCGAGATCACGTACTCCGCCGACCAAGTGATGCTTTAGGTTAAAGGTAACCTCATGTTCGCATTGACGTTGTATCTCATCTAAAACCTATTTCTGGGTCAAAGCTATCCACGAAAATTGTATTAAATTGGACTGAGCTTGCTGTACTTTGAGTCCCTCGGCCATCACCTTGCCGTAGCAGGAATCGTCAGCCTCTCTTCTTCATGCAGGCGAGTCGAGTTTCCACAAACCTCGGGGCCACCGTAGTCCCCAGGAAATACGACGATGTCGAATGTCTTAACCATGATGATGAATGAGGTAGATATGCTGATGACCCTTGCCGTGGATCAGGGAGGAAGGCTATATATACTCTCTCACCCACTCTTCCCACTAATCGTGAAGAGGCACCGGCTCACTTGCACGATCCACTTACTGCATGTGGGCAGATAAATAGTTCAACAACCCCCAACTCCAATACCTCGAGCAAGTATCGAAAGAAACTATACACAATGAGCGCAACAGAATACCCCCGTCCTCCACTAGCTGGACTCGGTCAGTGTTTACCTGCTTCATGCGGTGACTGTGACTTAACATTGCATCTACACGTCCAGATTGGAACCACCTAGGCTTCGAGCCAGTCGAAGGTATCTCCCAAACTCAATCCCAACCCCCTACCTCGCACCATCCACATACGACAACCATTCTAACCTCTTCTCTCTCTCTGTGCTCTCTACTTAGTCAACGGCCACATCGAATCCCGCTTCTCCCCCTCCACAAAAACCTGGAGCACACCCACTTTCATCCCAGATCCCTACATCCGCATCCACGGCCTAACCCCAGCCCTAAACTACGGGCAGCAAATCTTCGAAGGCCTTAAAGCATTCCGCACCCCATCAGGCTCCATAACCATTTTCCGGCCCGACCAAAATGCCCACCGTTTCGCCCGCTCAGCTCGCGCGGTCTCGATCCCGCCTATTCCCACAGAGACTTTCCTGGAAGCGGTGCATCTAGCAGTCGGTATGAACAGTGAGTTTGTTCCGCCAGTAGGCACGGGAGCGGCGTTGTATATCCGTCCCTTGGCGTTCGCGAGTAGTGCGACGGTGGGACTTGCGCTGGCGAGTGAATTCTTATTTTGTGTTTATGTTTTGCCTGTTGCGCCGTTGCACAAACACTCCGGGGTGGATCTTAAGGATAGGAAGAATATCGGGGTGAAGGCCTTGGTAGTTGAGGACTTTGATCGTGCTGCGCCGCGGGGAACAGGTGATGTGAAGGTTGGTGGGAACTACGGGCCTGCCTTGGGAAGGATTGATGCTGCGCGGCAGGAGGGGTATGGACTTACTCTGCATCTAGACAGTCAGAGCCGCAGTCTGGTTGATGAGTTCTCGACGAGTGGCTTTATTGGGGTTCGGAAAGGAAATGATAACGAGCTGAAGCTGGTAGTGTCGGACAGCCAGCAGATTGTGCCCAGCGTGACAATTGATAGCATCTGCGAGATTGCGAAGGGGTTTGGGTGGGCGATTGAGAAACGCTCTGTGAGTTATTTCCTTTCTTTCTATGGATCTTGGGCCCGTTCTGATACGCGGAGATGTAGATTGCCTTTACGGAGGTGAGCGAGTTTGTGGAGGCTTATGCGGCGGGCACGGCGGCCATGCTGGTGCCTGTGCAGTCTGTGGAGAGGCGGTCGACTGGGGAAATTATTCAATATTCAATTGATTATGGTGAACCGACAAGCGTCTTTGCGCAGCTGTACAAGGCCTTATCTGGGGTTCAGCAAGGATTGGTCCCGGACCAGTGGGGTTGGACCCAGGAAGTGCGGCGGCCAAAGCAGTTGGCTTCGCAAGATATTGAGGCTGATACTTAATATAGAATGAGGTCCATCTTCTAACTCAAAAGTACACTTCCGAGCGCGGCGAGATTTCAAGTGATTAAGGCGCGCTGAGTCAGACTCCATCTGCTGTTGTAGGCTACGCCTAAGAAGACCCTAGTGACTAAGCTGACAAGAGGGAAGTATATACACCCCTTTATAAGGCACTAGATGGCGATCCGAGGTATAGAGAATAATGGAAAGCAAGAAAGATCTACGCAATGGCGACCATCTGCGCGGGTGGACAGACACTGGAGAGCAAATACGGCGGACGGGCTCCCCCCGAGATCCAGTTGCCCGACAGACAATGGCCGTCGAAAAAGTTAGCAGAATCACCGATATGGCTATCCACGGACTTGCGAGATGGGAATCAGGCGCTCCCTAATCCGATGGTATGCATTTTCTGGATGCCTGTTGGGCCAGTAATGCTACAGAAGAAGACTAATGTGCCCGGCAGACGATTTCGCAGAAATGGCAAATGTTCCGCCTGCTGGTAGATATTGGATTCAAACAGATTGAGGTCTCTTTTCCCTGTGCCTCAGATACGGAGTACACTTTCACGCGTGCGCTCGTCGAAACCCCCGGCGCAGTTCCAGACGATGTGAGTCTAGAGGTCATGACGCCGTGTCGCAAAGAGACTCTCCTCCGTGCTGTCGAGAGCCTGAAGGGAGCCAGGAAAGCCATATTGTTCACATATCTAGCAACCAGCGACAATTACCGCGAGACAATCCTGCAACGTTCCGAAGCGGAGACTCTGAGGCATGTGCGCGATTGTATCGAGTACGCCCGCGCAATCACCAAAGAAGATCCAGAGGCTAGGCAAACAGAATGGTCTCTGGGCTTTGGAATGGAAGACTTTGCGAATGCCCGTCCGGATGCTGCACTCCGCCTGGCGGAGGTCATCCAAGCCGCATGGCAGCCATCAAGGGGAAACCCGGTCATCTTAGGGCTAGCGTCGAGCGTCGAGGCCGGGACGGTAAATATCTTCGCCGACCAAGTTGAGTATTTCTCGCGTCACCTATCAAGTCGAGAAACGGTTTGTATCTCCATCCACACGCACAACGACCGTGGCGGTGCCACAGCTGCCGCAGAGTTGGCGTGTCTGGCCGGTGGCGACCGCGTCGAGGGCTGTCTTTTTGGGAACGGCGAGCGCGCAGGCAATCTGGATCTGGTAACCGCTGCGATGAACTGCTTTACGCAGGGGATCAAAACAGGGCTGGATTTCTCCAATCTCCCGGAGATTCGTCGCGTATACGAGTCCATCACGCAGCTCCCGGTGCATCCGCGCACGCCGTACTCCGGCGACTACTACTTCCGCGCTTTCTCCGGCGCCCATCAAGATGCCATTCGCAAGGGGCTGCAGAAGCGGGCAGCGAATTCCGCGAAGAGCCCGTGGAAGGTTCCATACTTACCGCTCGACCCTGCCGATCTGGGAGTCTCGTTTGATAGCGTCATTGGGGTGAACAGCCAGAGTGGGAAAGGAGGCGTGGCCTGGCTCATTCAGAACGGTCTCTCCTTGAGAATTCCGACGCAGCTGGCGGCAAGCTTTAGCCGGGTTGTGAAGGAACACTCAGTGGCGCAAGAGAGGGGATTGGCCGCAGAAGAAATATGCGCCCTGTTTGCGGACAGGTATGATCTGAGAGAAGATTCCCCGAGTGGCCGGGTGGTGCGAGAACAAGGGTACATTACCGCGTTTCAGCATCCAGGTTGCGCCCTGGAGCTAGAGAATATTACGGAGCAGGCAGCGAGAGTGGCGGGAATATTGATCAGGGGGCTGGACTTCCTGCTTCGGTGCACCAGGGCCGCGTCTCACCCGCTCGAGGGGCCTGATGGTTCAAGCCTGACTGTGGCGTTTGTGCAATGCGCAGTCACAGCAAATGCAGAAGAAGCATGGGGTATTGGAATTGGGTTCAGCCAGGACTCGGCCATTGACAGGGCCTTACTGTCTGTAATGAACGTGCGTGGCATGAGCTCAGCCTGACTGACTCTTTCATTTGCTGACTCTTCTTAGCGGCACTACCAGCCTACCCCTGTTCGAGCACCGCTGGCGACCAACGACGGTGTAATCTCTCGCCCGGCGCCTATCAGAGGTGGGTGATGTGTCAACTGCGACTGTCGTGACTGAATATGAGAACGTATATGAATCTGAAACCAATGTTGATTGGTCTAATATCACAAACAATACTCTCCATTCTGTTCAGTTCGCCCTATGTAGCAAGAGGCTCACCCATAAGTCCTCGTCAACTTAAGCTGATTATACTGCAACGCAGTCAGATGGTCACCATACTCCACCTTCTCTCCAACGCCCACGCACTCTGGCAGCGTATCGACAAGGACGTCACGATCTGGTTTCCCAAAATATGCAACCGAGTACCGATCATCCAACATCTCCTCCGATTCCACATCCTTCCCCTCTGGCAACCTAACCCGATGGTTGGCCGAACAAAGCCGCCTATTCGTCCACCGCTGTAAACAATCTCCGATATTAATCACAACCTCATACCCGTCCTCTGGTTCAACGGGGATAAAGCTTCCTGGATTCCGCTGATCCTCGACCTGGAGCCCCCCGACCGAGTCTTGGAGGAGGAGCGTTAGTGTGCCGAAGTCGGAGTGCTCCCCGATGCGCATATTGCTACGGAGTGCGCTGCAGGGGATCGGTGGGTAGTGGACCAGCCGGAGTTCGCTGGTGTTGTGGCGGTGTTTGGAGGGTAATAACGTGTCAGGTAGCTTGAGGCCCGTTGAAATGGCGCGCAAGAGATGCGCGTGTAGTTCGTCGCAGGATTTGTAGAATTCTTCCATGAAGGCTCGGAAGCCCGGGAGGTCATCTTCGTCTACCCATTTGTTGGGAAAGAGCTGGTCGTCTGCGGCGCCTTGGTCGAACGATTCCTGCACCCCCGCTGGTTAGATTATACCACCTACTGCATACTGAAGGCTACGTACCCGGAACTCATTGTAGCTGTCGGTGCGTTGTTTGTTCTGCTCGAAGCCGGAAATTCTCCACACGCGCTCTTGGCCAATGGCGCTCCATCCGCGATGAGGATTCGGGGCCTTGGGGTGCTTGGCTTTGGCCTTGATGTCGTCCGGAAGGGCGAAGAAGGACCGGGTCTGGTCTTGTCGTCAGTCTTTCATGACACCACTTCGCGGCTAGCTGGGGAGTTCTCACGTATTTGAATACTTCGTCTATCAGTTCGTTCGACAGTGTAGTATTGCGGATCTTTGCGAAACCATAGACGGAGAGAGTCTCACGGAGATCAGCGCAGAACTTCTGGCGCTCATCTGCGCTGGTGCTGCGGAACTGGTTGAAATCAAGGGTAGTGATAGCCATTGCGTTCGTTTGGAGTCAGAATGTGAGTTTAAGACCGGAACGTAGTCTTGAGTAATAATGTATATATATTTATAGGCCTGCACGTACAATGAATTGGCAGTCAGCCCAAGTATAGGCAGCCCTGAAGACGGCTGTGGCATTTGCCCATCTCACTTACGCTGCCCTGACATGGGAAAAGGTAATCATACCACCAAATGGCAAAGAGCCTTGGGAAAGTGAGTCCGAACATTGACGTGAGATGCCATCTTTGTATATATATATATATATATATATATTTTTTTTTTTTTTTTAATTTCCTACTCGGCTTCAAAAAGCCAGCGGGACTCTGACAAGCCACAGGAAACCGTTCAGAATATATATCTTCGCTCGTAAAGGCAACTGTATATCGTAAAAAATCTATAGTTACTGAACCGGTCACGACAGCACTTTACTAAATAGAGCCCGTTTATACGTATAAAAAATCATAATCTCCAACAAGCACCGGACATCCAGTTCATTGCGGCCGATGATTAGCCATAGGCGAGGATGATAATAGGCGAAGAGCAGAACCCAAGACATCAATACTCCGTACATCGCTTGACTTTCCGCCGGAAGTTCGAGCAGTAGACGCTATAAGAAACATGCCGAAGACGGGATGGGACGCAGCTGAGAAGTAGTAGTGCCGGAATATCTACATAGGTTTTCGCATTCAGAATGGTTAGTGGTAGTTCAGCGCAGGCCAAAGTGCTTCGGCCAACCCACCTGGAAGACCCATTTCTTGCCTCAAGAAATAGGAATAACCAAATCCGGCCTCCGCGCAGCCAGAGCCAGTCTATTCTGATTTTGCTGCCGGACCTTGCGCATATAAGCCCTCTGTTCGTGGGGAACCTCGCGGTATGCTGCGTTGTCCCGATCGAGAGGATGATACATTTGGTATACGCCGATGCCGATAAATAGCGCTGCGACGCAACCGACTAGGACGACGAAGACGTAGAGGGAGTATTTCGACGATTGATTCATCGTGCTGAGAGGGGGCCAAGAAGTTTAAGAGAGGATAGTGACAATGGGAGATGTCTCAAGATGGTGAGTGGACTGCTGTAACCAATATCGATGGGGGAGAAATTGATGACTTGGCTGCTGGGTATGGTGTGGAGGGGACACGCATGTCTGATAAAAGCAACCGCCCTTGCAGATCTTGTGTCAAAAGAGGACTAAGGCTTACATTTGTTTGGCTTACAAAAAACTATATGAAACGTAACTATAGATGGTGTAAGCGAGGGTAATCGATGTGTATCTTTATGGGTGCCGTATTAGCGCGTCCTCGGAGTAGCATAGGCCTAGCAGAATTAGCTCTTATTCTATCGGCTGAAATGGTAATTTAATGTTTACTAGACGTTTCGTATCGTACTGCTTCTCCTCACTTAACTCGTCGTCGCACAGTCAGCCTGAGATTAGCATCTGGCTTAGCCGTCCCCACCAGTACCTGCTTGTCGACTGGCTGAGTTAGTCTTGCGACATCGTAATGCCGCACAAGATAAGCCAACATCAATTTCATCAAATGAGCCGCGAAGAAGCGGCCCGGGCACGCGTGTCGCCCATGGCCGAAAACTAGGAACGAGCCGGTCGTCGTTGCCAGGGAGGCCCGTTTTGGCGCCGATTCGGCCGAATCCCCTGCACCGACGCCGGGCTCTATAACAAATCGGAACGCATTGTAGGTCAAAGGGTCTGGGTGGAAACTGGCATCTCGGTGGATGGAATGGGCTGGCACACACAGGCGGATTCCCGGTGGGACGTGCAATGGTGGACTACCTATGGTCTGGAAATCCACCCCATGGGGATTCACTACCAAGCGAGGTAATTGGATATGCGAGAAATCAGAAACGCGCATGGACTCCCGGATTGTAGAGTCGATGCATACCAGCTTGTCCAGCTGGGCCTTTGTCCACAGCTCTTCGTGTGGTAGCACTCGTTCACACTCTTCCTGCAGACCGGCGACGAAGGTCTCGGCGTCTGGCGAGCCATAGAGGTCGGCAATGGCGTGAGCTATGGTCATCGATGTCGTCTCGATGGAGACGAAGTTAAGCATGAGGAGGCGCTGGGTGAGGAGGAGCGGGTCCAACTCAGCGGCGTCGTTGCGTTGCAGAGCAGCCTCGATGAGCCACTGCAGTACGTCGACCTAGAACAAACATTCTTAAGTGAGTGTGTATCCCTTTTGCTCGGAGCTTGTTATACTAACTGGCGCTTCCCAGGTGCAGTCGACGTCCTTGCGCTTCTCGATTGTTTGTTGCACCCGGCTGCGGATGACTGGGACACAGATCTCCCTGCAAATGGCCAGGTCGCGGCGATACCAGACTGTCACGGCTGGTGCCACGACTGGCCGCAGCCACCGCGGTAAGAGACGGATTATGATGCCTGCCCTGCCAACCGCGTCAGAGTACCTGCGCAGATGCTCGAGGAAGGCCTCCCTCCGGCAGATGTCCGCCCCGGCAAAGACGCGGTTGGCGGTGCGGGTGACGATCTTGAAACATGTCGCGAGCAGGTCAATCTGCTTTGCCGCGATTGTGTCGGTACCCCAGCAATCCTGGAAGGACCGGTGGAGCTCATCGTGCATGGCGGCGGCGACGAGCGGTAACTGCTTTGTCAGTTGGCGGCGCACGACATCGAACTGAAGCGGTATTTTCGCTGCATGGTCACCAAGCGGCCCCTGAGTGTAGTAGTTTTGAAGTTGCTCCTCGTGGATGATGTTATGGTCTAGGTCGGCATCGGGTTTTGAAAGGAATTCGCGCACTGAAGCTGGCGGCAGCACCAGCCAGGATGGCTCCCCAATGTTTGGGAGTGCGAAGGCGGTTTTGGATTGGGAAAATCGGTGAAATCCGTCCTCTACCATCTCGCGAACACCGGTGATGATCCGTAGCCTGGTTCGAGCGCCACTGAACCATTCATCACGGACTCCAACCCATGGCTGGGAGGCCCAGAATGCCCTGTGGGTTCGGGAGCTGTTCAGATGGATCACATAGCTGGCCAAACTCAGGGCCAGCACGACCGATGCCGCAAGGAGGGCAGGTACACTGTCTGGAGCGAACATAGTTGAGGTTTTCCATAGGAAAATGAGCGAGGAAGGTGTCTGACATATGCATCCAGGGAGGCAAGGCGGGCCATAGGATCGATCAACCGATCGAACACAGAGAGTGCCCCGCCAGTGTCAGTGGATGACTGAGAGGATAAGAAGACATGCCCGGCATTGCTGAACCATGGGACTGGCAACGCCAAATACATGTGTCGTTGGCCCTCTCACTCTGCGGTCGGTCGGGTTCTGAATATCCACGCTGCCACAAAACAAGCATACTCCACGCGCAGTCCTTCAAATGAATATGATTATGATCCTTATTTCTATCATTCCATTGCATCTTTAACTCCAGCCAGTAGTCGTTACTAAGCAGCAGCACGAGCTGGGGAGCCTACAGCCCCCAAGGCGGAGCTGACTAACAATGCTGGTAGCCCTAACTTCAGCTGGCCTCCAAGGCCGACTACCCAGCCTCTGGCGAGACTATGGTGTCCAGTCAGCGCTAATGGCGAGCCCAATATAGGTCTTCAGACAGGCATATTGCCCCTTGTGCTATGATAGTTCCATCTTTCTCTATTTTTTTTTTTCCTGTTTCACTTTTGAACGATCTGGACACTACCACTAACAACCCGATGATAACGCCAACAACTACAGAAATGAGCGATAATAGAGTTGTGGCCGACAGCATGAACAGAGCCACCAAGATGGAACGGAAACGCGCATTTATAGAGGTCTGCGCGGAGGCATTGAAGGTCGAAATAGACGACCTGGACGAGACTCGCTCCTGGGTAGAACTGGGAGGTGACTCGATGGCTACCATCCGTCTCATTGCGCAATGCGAGGAGCATGGAATGAGGGCCAAGACGGCGGATGTGATTCGGTGTGCTAACATTACAGAGCTCTTCGAGACCATCCAGTATCCACAACCTTCCGAATCAATCGACCGCGAGGGAGTCGAACCCGAGTGTGCTGCATCAGCACCCTTTACACTATGGCCTGAATACCACAATGCGACGACAGTAGAGGAGAAACAGCAACTTATTAACGAAGTGGCGAGGTACTGCAACTTCACTCCCGATGATATTGAGGATGTTTATCCCTGCACACCATTACAAGAAGGCCTGATGGCCATCACCTCCCGGACCCCTGCCGCCTACGTCGACCGTCGCGCTTTTACCCTCCCCCCCACCGTTGATATTGCCCGGTTTCGAGCGGCGTGGGAAGCGCTCACGGCTAGATCGCACATTCTTCGCACACGAATAGTTATCGACCCGCTTAGCGGGCTATCGCGGCAAGTGGTGACACGCGACGAGGTGGTATGGCGAGAGGCAGTAACATTAAATGACTATCTGGAGGACGATCGTAAAGAAGGGATCACACTCGGCCAGCCCTTGTCCCGGTGCGGTTTGATCCAAGAGAAGGGCGCCGACGTGGGGGAAGGACGAACTGTTTTTGTGTGGACGGTGCACCACAGCATATACGACGGATGGAGCGCGCTACAACTATACCGGCAGTTGGCCGCAATCTACAATTCCGAGCAGCTATCGCCTGTCATTCCATATACACGATTTGTGCGCTATTTGCAGCAACAGGATCCCCACAGCGCGACGCAATACTGGCGAGACCAGCTCCAGGGGGAGGATATCATGGTGGATTGGCCGACTCTCCCCACAGCAACATACCAACCCAAACCGCGTACCCAGTTTCAGGCCAATATCCTGCTCCCTGCTGTATCCGGCTCGGGGTTGGCCATGATGTCGGCTGTGCTTCGCGGAACCTGGGCCTTGATTATGGCCCAGTACAGCGGCTATAGTGATGTGATCTTTGGGGTTACCCTATCCGGCCGAAATGCCCCCGTGCCACAGGTTGCAGATATTACCGCTCCTTTAATAACGACGGTACCAGTACGGATCCGCGTGGATCAGAAGTTAACGGTGGCCGAGTTCCTGGATAGGATTCAAGCGCAAGCCACCGAAATGATAGAGTACGAACATACGGGTCTTCAGCAAATCGCGACCCTTCTTCCCGAGTATGCGTCCGCACTGGACTTCCGCAACCTGCTAGTCATTCAACCCGCCGTGGAGCGCGACGTCTACCAAGCCTTCCCTGGAATTTCGCCGATCAATATCCCGGTGGAGGATTTCGACAGTTACGGACTCAACGTGGAGTGTACTCTGGGGCTTGAGCAGGTCGACATTCAGGTGACTTATGATGAGGGGATCATAACAACAGCTGCCCTAACAAACGTCATGGAACAATTCTCGACCCTTGTGCGGAAGATGTGCAGCTCTGATGCCCAGGCAACCTCGATCAACGAACTGCTGACACTCCCACCTCAAGACGCGGAGCAGATCAAGAAGTGGAATGCAGACGCTCCTTCTCCCGTGCATAGGTGTATCCACTATATGGTGCAGGACCAAGTGCACTCCCGACCGACGGCGATAGCAGTAGACGCCTGGGATGGCCGGTTCACATACGCTGAATTGGCCAGCCAGAGTATGCGTCTAGCGCAACACTTAAGGACTAGCCATGGAGTGGGACCCGAACAGACAATCGGTCTGTGCATGGATAAGTCTAGGTGGGCGGTGGTGGCGATGTTAGCTATTCTATACGCTGGAGGAGCTGTCCTTCCACTCTCAGGGAGCCATCCACTACCGCGGCTCCAGGGAATTGTTGAAGATGCCAATCCAAGGGTAATTCTTGTCGATGCCTCGCAAGCAGCCCGGCTGACGGGAATGGGCCGACCATTGTTTTTAGTGGACTCAACAATCGTGGAGAACCCGTTACCTGCTAGAAATGATATATGCAGCGGAGTGGCACCGAGCAATATGGCCTGGGTGATTTATACGTCAGGCAGTACAGGCACGCCGAAAGGTGTTGTACTGGAGCATCAATCCCTCTGCACCAGTCTTACAGCCCACGCGAAGGCTATAGGAATCACTGAGCATACCCGGACGTTGCAATTCGCGGCATACACGTTTGATGTAAATATTATGGATACCTTCAGCACCCTCCAGGCAGGCGGTTGCGTGTGTGTGCCTTCGGAGGAAGAGCGGCTTAACGGCCTTGCGGAAGCGGCCGCTCGGTTGGAGGTAAACTACGCAGAGCTCACCTCGACAGTAACAGAGATGCTTTCACCTTCCCAGGTTCCATCATTGACCACCCTACTCCTCAGTGGCGAGCCGTTAAAGCCTACTGTCCTAGCCAGTTGGGCTAAACACGCACGGGTGTTCAACTCATACGGGCCTACGGAATGCTCGATTACAGCCTCGAACAGTCGGCAGCTGTTCCACCAGGATGAAGCGCGCAATATCGGAGCACCCATGGAATCACTATTTTGGGTGGTGCAAACGGACAACTATCAAGCGTTATGTCCAATTGGGACCCCAGGGGAGCTCCTGATTGAGGGCCCTCTGCTTGCGCGCGGCTATCTGAACGATGAAACAACCACTAACGATAGCTTCATTACCGAACCTAGGTTCTCAGAACAGCTTGGCCTAGAACGCACAGGGCGCCGGATGTATCGGACTGGCGACTTGGTCCAGCAGAATCGGGACGGGTCGCTGCTCTATCTGGGTCGATGCGGAGGCCAGCAGGTCAAGATACGCGGTCAGCGGGTTGATGTTGGCGAAGTCGAGCATCAAATCACTCAACGCCTAACAGGTGTAAAGACGGTGGCAGTCGAGTTGGTCGGTCAAGGAAGCCAGCTAAGTTTGATGGCCGTCATTGAATTTGCAGGCGAGACACCCGCGACGGCAGCACCAGTCTTTGAAGCCCTGCGAGAGGAGCTCCTCCACGCACTGCCACAGTATATGGTACCTACCCTGTACATGCCGACCGACCAAATGCCCATCAATGCCTCGGGGAAGCTAGATCGACGCCTTCTACGGGCCCAACTTCAAGCGTTCACTATTATTGAGCTGCAGGAGTATGCGCTGAATGCGGGACCTAAAAGCGCTCCCTCCACGGCAATTGAGCACGAGCTGCAGGCGCTCTGGGCCAAAACTCTCAAAGTCGACCCTGCGAACATCGGAAGAGAAGACAGCTTTGTGCTTCTCGGGGGTGATTCAATTGCCGCAATGCGCATGGCTTCGTTGCCGGCTGCGCAAGCATTGCATCTGAGCGTGGCTGATATCTTCCAGCATACGCGATTATCAGATCTCGCACGTGTACTCGAGGGACACAACATAAATGACAACTTGCAGGAGGCGGATCCAGCACCCTTCGCTCTTTGGGATACAAAGCAGAATCAGCGGGCACGGCGGGTCGCGAACTTAGCAGCACAGTGCAGTGTCACTGCCGACGCAGTTGAAGATATACTTCCTTGCACGGCGATGCAGGAAGGGCTCATGGCTCTTACCACGCATCAGCCCACAGCCTATGTAGGCCGGCAGGTTTACAGGCTGGCCGCTTCGATTGATACCCAACGCTTCCAAGAAGCATGGAGAACACTAGTCTACCACACTCCTGTGCTACGCACACGCCTCGCAGTCGACCGAGTCTCCAACTCCCAGACCGGAGGATTGGTTCAAATCGTTGTCAGCGACGGATTGCCATGGAAATACAGCACAGACTTGGACGAGTACCTGGCCTGCGATGAGGCTGAGGGCATGGCGCTGGGCCAGCCGCTCGTGCGGTTAGCCCTAGTGCAGCAGAAAGAAGAGCGGTTCTTCATCTTCACGGGCCACCACAGTGTTTACGATGGGTGGAGTGCATCCTTGATGTATCAGCACCTGGCTGAAATCTATCTTCACAACCGCATTCATTCCTCCCCCGTGCCCTACTCGCGATTCATTCGGCATCTCCTGCAACAAGACCCTGCGTCTACGGCGAGCTACTGGTCCACTCAGCTGGAAGGCGAGGCGGTCGTTGACTGGCCACCATTACCGCGGGCTGATTATCAACCGAAGCCTATGCACCGGGAGAAACACACAATAACACTCCCCCACAATGCTAGGGTCTCCACCCGTGGTCTATCCGTGCTGCCACACGCCCTACGAGCGGCATGGGCACTGGTAATGGCCACATACGCCGGCGGCCAGGGCAACCGCGTGGTATTCGGTGCGACAGTTTCAGGCAGGAACGCACCCATCCGGGGAATCCCAGAGATGGTAGGGCCTACCATTACAACTTTGCCTGTGGCTGTTCAGCTTGATACCCAGCAGACCGTAAACCAGTTCCTCGAGGCTGTCCAGAAGCAGGCGGCGGATATGATCCCCTTTGAACAGACGGGGCTGCAGCTTATTCGAAAACTTGTCCCAGATTCCTGCCACGCAGCTTTAGCTCTCAGGAACCTGTTCCTTGTTCAGCCATTGCCTGATGGCGAGGAGATGGATTTCCCTGGATTGGTATCCTTGCCCGTGACGCTGGAGGGGTTCGATACATACGGGCTTACCGTTCAATGCTGGCTTGGCCCCGGCGCGGTGACAGTGGAGATGCGCTATGACGAGAATGTGATCGCGAGCCCTCGGGTGAAGAGAATCCTGAAGTGCTTCGATCATGTTGTGAACCAGCTATACAGCAAACGGAATGATGCGGTCCCCCTAGGAGACCTTTCCCTCCTGAGTGCGGACGACTCGGCAACCATTGCGCGGTGGAATCAGACTGCCCCTGAGCCTATTGAACGATGTATACACCACTTAGTCGAGGAGCAAATCACAGCACGTCCAGACTCCCTAGCCGTCTGTGCCTGGGATGGTGATTTGACGTATGCCGAGCTAAACACACAAGCGACAAAGCTTAGCCACTATCTCCGAGGCTTGAAAGTCGGTCCAGAGCGCATGGTTGGTTTATGCATGGACAAGTCCAAATTGGCCGGAGTCGCAATGTTGGCGATCCTTCAGGCCGGGGGTGTTGTTGTTTCGCTTGGTGTCAACCACCCTCTAATCCGTATTGAGGGTATTGTGGAAGACACAAACGTTGATGTGATACTGGTGGATGAACAACAACGGGACCGTCTGTCGACCATACCCAATGTGCAGCTGGTGATCGTTGAGGAGAGCTTGTTAGCTACCTCTACCACTAAATCGATGGAGGGCGAGCCACCAGTGAATGTCACACCCAACAACGCAGCTTGGGTCATCTATACGTCTGGGAGCACAGGGAGGCCGAAGGGGGTTGTTCTGCAACACAGGGCTTTGTGTAGTAGTATCCGAGCTCATGGTGCACGGTTCAAGATGGGCCCTCATACACGCATGCTCCAGTTTGCCGCGCATACTTTTGACGCCTGCATCCAAGATTACTTTACGACGCTCGCCTTTGGTGGGGTAGTCTGCGTGCCCAGCGAGCACGAACGGATGAGTGATCTCAGCACGGCGGTTCGCAAGCTAGGAGTCACGTTTGCGACACTTACCTCTACAGTGGCCCGGTTGATTGATCCTAATGATGTGTCCGCCATGCAACAGTTAGCCCTAGTTGGCGAACCAGTCAAGGCGGACGTAGTAAAACGCTGGCTCGGTCATGTCACGGTACTCAACGCTTATGGCCCGTCAGAATGCTCCATTCATTCCACCTGCAGCGAGCCCTTGACTGATCCAAAGCAGTCCGCCATTATCGGTACAGGCATGGGCTCCCGTGTCTGGGTGGCAGATGTCCGGGATTATAACCGGCTGTGTCCCATCGGCGTGCCTGGTGAACTACTCATTGAAGGACCAATTCTGGCAAGGGAATACCTCAACGACCCGCAGAAGACCGGAAACGCATTCATCACCAACCCAGCATTTCTAAAAGAGCTTGATATCCCGTGCAGCTTCAATGAGGGCCGCATGTATCGGACTGGCGACCTTGTCCGACTTGATGAGCATGGATCCCTCACGCACCTCGGCCGACGCGACACACAGATCAAGATCCGCGGACAGCGCGTCGAGGTCGGGGAGATTGAATACCAGATTACACAGCAGCTCGCTGGAGTGCGATCCGCAGCTGTTGAGCTCCTGGAAGACGCGGGCAAGGTAAATCTAACGGCGGCACTGGATTTCGCCATGGACAGCGACCTGCGCCGGGGCCCGGCTTCTGCGCTGGGTGTTCTCCTACCTTCACCTGCCTTGACAACCGGTTTGCAGCGTCTGCGTGGATCATTGTTCCAGGTATTGCCGATCTATATGGTGCCCACTGCATTCCTGCCCATCATGGATATGCCACTCAACGCGTCAGGAAAGCTTGATCGGCGAGCGGTTCGAGCTCTGTTAGAGAGGGTCCCGCCTGAAGAGCAACGGCAGTACCTTTCTGCGTCTGCTGACGAGTCCACTGTCACCCCCTCTACGCCGACAGAGAGTCAACTGCAGGCGATCTGGGCGGATATGCTGCAGTTGCCTGTCACCCAAGTCAGCATTCACGATAACTTCTTCCAAATCGGTGGCGACTCTGTTGTTGCAATGCGGATGGTGGCTACTGAATCGGCACGGGCGTTAAAGTTGACTGTGGCAGATATTTTTCAGAGTCCGCGTCTGACCGACTTGGCTAACCTTCTTAGTTTCCGATTATCGAAGGAGGAGCAGGTTGAGGAGAAAAGTATGGCGCAAGATGACCCGGAACCCTTTTCGCTGTGGTGCGCCAATGAGGACTTACAGCGTCGACATGAACAACTTCAGCAAATTGCTCAGGACTGCGATGTTCGGGTTAGCAGCATCGAGGATGTGTATCCGTGTACTCCACTGCAAGAAGCCATGATGGCTATCACTTCCCGGCAGTCCGCCGCGTATATCAACCGCCAAGTATTCGAGCTTGATGACAGCATTGACGTGGACAGGCTGCAGAGTGCCTGGCGGAAACTAGCCCAAGCAGTTCCCACCCTCCGAACCCGCATTGCAATGAGTCCCGGAGAAGCCTCGACGTTGGTTCAAGTGGTCGTTGATGAGGAGATCGAATGGCAAGTGTCCAGAAGCTTGGAGAGCTATCTCGAGCGCGACCAGGCGCGCGGCATGGCGCTGGGAACACCTTTGACACGCTTCGGGCTAATCCACAAGAGCGAGCCTGGCCAGCGTTTCTTGGTCTGGACGGCTCATCACAGCCTTTATGATGGGTGGAGCACCCGTCTGATCTATCAACATCTGGCCGATCTCTACCACGCCGGCAGGATACTCCACTCGCCCGCCCCCTTTCCACGATTTATCCGCTTCCTAGCCGAACAGGACAATTCAGAGGTCCACTCAGAGAGTGCGAACTACTGGACCAAGGAGCTGGAGGGTGAGGTGATGAGCAACTGGCCGCCTCTACCTCACGTCGACTACCAACCGCGGCCTGGACGCGAGATAATCAAAGTTGTACCGCTCCCTCAGAGTGGCCCTAACCAGGTGATTACGCCTGCGAACGTGGTCCGCGCCGCTTGGGCTATTACAATGGCACAATATGCAGGACATGACGATGTAGTTTTTGCGGCTACCTTGTCTGGTCGCAACGCCCCAGTGTGGCAAGTAGGCAACATTGTGGCCTCAACAATCACGACTGTGCCTGTGCGGACTCACATTGACTGGACGGACAAAGTCACTAGCTTTTTGGACACCATCCAAAGGCAGGCCGCTGGTATGATCTCCTACGAGCACACCGGCCTACGCACGATCAAGGCCATCATCCCTCCGCAACTCGGCCCTGCTCTTGACCTTCGGAACGTGTTGGTGGTGCAAACAGAAGGCGAAAGAAAGACCGGTGCTGCTCCTTTCCCAGGGGTTGAACCGCTCTCACTCAGCCCCGCTGCTGACTTTGACAGCCATGGCCTGACGGTCGACTGCACCGTGAGCGCCACGGATTTGAGGGTGGCTTTCCGGTTCGACGAGACCGTCCTCCCCACGGCACACGCTGAAAATATCCTGTCGCACTTCACACACGTGGTCCAGCAGCTGTGTGATCCTTTGCTGGTCGAGGGGCGCACATTGGGCGATATAGATCTGGTGAGTCCTGAAGATAGAATCTGCGTCTTCGAGCGGAATGGTACGGTCGATGTCTCTCGCTGGGACGCATGTATTCATGACCTCGTGGGGAAACAGGTGCTGGCTCAGCCAAATGCGCCAGCTGTGTGCGCGTGGGATGGCGACCTAAGCTACAAAGAATTGGCCAGCTATGCCTCTCGCTTGGCACATCAACTTATTGCCCTTAGCGTGGGCCCTGAGAAGAAGGTGGGCTTGTGCTTAGATAAGTCACGGTGGGCTGTAGTGGCCATGTTAGCGACTCTACAAGCAGGAGGTGCCATTGTTCCACTGGGAGTCTCACACCCTCTTTCGCGCATCCAGGTTATGGTCGAGGATAGTGAGGCCGTCGTCATTCTTGTTGATGAGCAGCAGTACCACCGACTGGCAGATCTTTCCAGCAACATTCCCCGGGTAATCGTGGACTCCCAGGGACTCCAGAAGCTGGTACCCCAGAGCACTCCCGTAACGGACGTGTCACCCGACAATGCAGCGTGGATCAACTACACGTCGGGAAGTACAGGTGCACCCAAGGGGATGATCTTGGAACATGGCGGGTTGTGCACGAGTATGAGGACGCAAGCTGCCAGGATGCATATTTCCAGTAAGACACGAGCTCTACAGTTCTCGCCTTTTACGTTTGATGTCAGCATTTCTGATATCTCGGCAACCCTTATCTACGGTGGCTGCGTGTGTCTCCCGTCCGAGAGTGACCGGATGAACAACCTGGCGGGCTGTATTCAGACAATGGCCGTTAACTTCGCCAGTCTAACCCCAACAGTGGCGCGGCTATTGGCCCCGGCTGAGGTACCAACTCTGAAGACACTGGCGTTGACTGGCGAAGCTCTGAAGCCTGATGTTGTGGCTCTTTGGAAGAGCGTTCCCGGCGTGGAGCTTTACAATACCTATGGCCCTTCGGAGGGATCCGTGTGCACATGTAATGGCCCAATATCAAGCCCTGAGGAAGCTGAAAACATCGGCACCCCCATGGCAACTCGGCATTGGGTCACACAGCCTCAGAATTACCATCAGCTAAGCCCTATCGGTGCCCCCGGAGAGCTTCTTATCGAGGGACCCCTTATCGCCCGAGGATACCTCAACAACCCAGAGAAAACGGCAGCTTCCTTTGTTCCCCCGCCAGTTTTCCTGACTGAGTCATCTGGCTGCCGCATCTATAGGACAGGGGATTTGGTCCGCCAGAACACTGACGGATCGTTCACCTATCTGGGTCGACGAGACACACAAGTGAAGATTCGCGGCCAGCGCGTCGAGATTGGGGAGATTGAGCACCAAATTGTGAATTATCTGGACAGTGTCCAGACTGCTGTCGTGCACTTGCTGGAGGCGACTGGCCTTGTTGCTGTCGTCGAGCTGCGTGGAGCGGAAACAGTGGCAGAGATTGAGCCGGCCGGGACCATCGCGCCCTCTCCTGCCTTGTGCTCTCAGTTTTCTGACTTGCGGCAGGCCCTCCTGCGTGTCCTGCCTTATTATATGGTTCCGGTCCTCTTTGTGCCTGTGCCGAGCATCCCCACAAATGTTTCTGGCAAGCTGGATCGCCGCGCAGTATGCGAGCTCCTGGTGTCGCTCCCTACAAACAGTCTAGGCCGATGGACCGCCGAGCAGGGGAACATGCCAGAAGCAATCCTCAAACCAGCAACCGGGATGGAAAAAATGCTCCAGGAACTCTGGGCGCGTATCCTCAAGATCCCTGTCGACAACGTGAGCCCACAGGACGACTTTTTCCGACTAGGAGGGGACTCTGTCACAGCAATGCGAATGGTAGCGGCTGCGGCTCGCACCAGTAGGCACCTTAAGCTGGTCGTAACCGACATCTTTCAGCATCCTCGATTATCGGACCTTGCCCAGGTGGCTGAAGAACGAGTACGAGAAAATCTGGAGCAAGAAGATAGGCAGAGTTTTGAGCCAATAGACCCGGAACCGTTTGCACTGTTCGCGCATGGATCAGAGCTGGATGCGCAAGGACGCGAACAACGGCTCGCCACAGTTGCAGAGCAGTGCAGCGTTGCGGTTGAGCAGGTGCAAGATGTCTACCCCTGTACACCTCTCCAGGAAGCGCTTCTGGCCAACACCTCGCGTCAACAGGCGGCCTACGTCAGTCGCCAGAGCTATGTCCTTTCGAACAATATAGACCTTGCTCGCTTTAAGGCAGCCTGGGAGGCACTAGCAAAAGCCACTCCCATCCTCCGAACGCGTATAGTGATCCGCGCAGAGGGAAGTTGCCAGGTGGTTGTGAAGGGGCCAATTGAGTGGCTACACCACTCTGGGGCTCTGGATGACTATATCGAGCAGGATAAGGCCCGTGAAATGGGGTTAGGGCAGCCGCTGGCACGGTATGCCATTGTGAAAGAGCCATCGGGAGAACAGTTCTTCGTATGGACGGCCCACCATAGCATGTATGACGGCTGGACGGTCCGCCTGCTGTGCCAGGAGCTCATCAACCTCTACAACCGCGAGGACCATGTACCACAACAAGTTCCATACACCCGTTTCATCCGCTATCTAAACGAAATCAACCGGGCTGGCAGCCTCGAGTTCTGGAAGCAACAACTTGAGGGCGACGACGTCGAAGCAGATTGGCCGCGGCTGCCCCATGTGGGCTACGAACCACGGGCCCGGTCGTCTCTCAGCCTGAATATTGCCAACCCGGGTAACGATGAGAGCAGCGGTATCGTCATGGCTAATATCCTTCGTGCTGCATGGGGGCTGGTGATGGCGCAGTTCTCCGGTCATAACGATATCGTATATGCAGCCAATGTCTCTGGTCGCACGGTGCCCGTGCCAGGGGTTACTGATATTATCGGCCCGACTATCGCCACCGTTCCTGTCCGGATGCATCTCAACCCTCAAGCCCTCATGACTGTGGAGAGCTTCTTGCAGGGCGTACAGACCCAGTCGCAGCAGATGATCGACCATGAGCAGACAGGCTTAATCGCGATGCGCAACCATCCAAACTTACAACTCCGCAATCTGCTGGTCATCCAACCCGGTGACGAAAGTGACACGGTCCTTGACTTCCCTGGCATCGAGGCCGTTCCGAGCGCTGTGGAGGACTTTGACAGCTATGGAGTGAACGTCGAGTGTGTGCTGAGAATGACAATTAGGGTACAGGCTCGCTTTGATGATCATATCGTGACTGGAGCCTACATGAAACGCGTTCTGGATCAGTTTGCATATATTGTGAAGCAACTTTGCGACCCAAGGTTGAGGGCCCTGCCCTTGCAGCAACTCAATCTACTAAGCCCCAATGATCAGCAGCAGATTTCTACCTGGAATGCCGCGGCTCCTGAACCCGTCGAGCAATGTGTGCATGAGATGGTTGACGAGCAGGCCATAGCACACCCAACTAAGTTAGCTGTATGCGCATGGGACGGAAGGTTTACCTACCAAGAGCTGGCGCATCTGGCTCAGCTCTTGGCTGATCAACTTGTGAGCCTCGGTATCGGCCCCGAACGCATGGTCGCGGTGTGCATGGACAAGTCCAAGTGGGCAGCCGTGGCGTTTCTGGCAATCCTCAAGGCCGGCGGCGTGGTTGTACCCCTTGGTGTCAGTCATCCGATTCCACGCATCGAGACGATTCTTAACGATACCAAGTCTGATCTGGTTCTCGTTGATGCAAAGCATTGCCAGCGCCTCAGTGTCGATGGTCTCCTCCGACAGCAGCTGCTCGTGGTGGACGGTAGCTTGGAGCAAGACAGCTTTTCACGTCCTTTGGCCGGCCATCTGGCAAAGCCAATCACCCCCGACCATGCAGCGTGGGTGATATACACCTCGGGAACGACGGGCCTCCCTAAAGGTGCGGTCCTCGACCATCGAGCCTTGAGCTCCAGCATCCGGGCCCACGGCACTCGCTACAAGTTCGGCCCCCGCACCCGGAAGCTACAATACTCGGCGCATTCGTTCGACGGGACTATTGAAGACTACTTCACCACTCTCTCCTGGGGAGGTCTCTGCTGTGTGCCCTCGGAGGACGACCGTCTTGATATCCGCAGACTCACGGCGTTCATGCGCGAGACCGAGGTGAATGCCCTAGCGACAACCTACACCGTCGCGGGACTTCTTACACCAGAGGAAGTCCCCAGCCTGCAAACACTCGTGTTGGGCGGAGAGCCGGCTACCGTGGAGGTGACAAATACCTGGAGAAGCAAGGTGGATCTCTTCAACTGCTACGGCCCCTCGGAATGCACGATCTTCTCATCAGCTGCAGGCCCAAGGAAGGATGTGGCCGAATTACACAACATCGGTCAGCCAATTGGGACACGCCTTTGGGTCGTCAGTCCTGATAATCCGGGTTCGTTATGTCCGGTAGGCGCCCCGGGAGAGTTACTTATTGAAGGGCCCCAACTCGCCCGTGGGTATCTGAACGATGAGGTCAAAACAAGCACAGCCTTCCTCACAGATCTGGAATTTATGCGGCAGTTTGAAATTCCGCCGAAAACTCGACTCTACCGCAGCGGTGACATTGTGCGCCAGAAGGATGACGGCTCCTTCGTATATGTCGCCCGTCGCAACACCATGCAGGTGAAGATTCGCGGTCAGCGGGTGGAAGTCGGCGAAATCGAACACCAGATTGGCCTGCATCTAGCTGAGACTAGGGCAGTGGCTGTTGAGCTGCGCAAACAAGGTGTCCATGGAATTCCTGTGCTTGTTGCTGTGGTTGACTTTGCCGACAACAGTCAATATCGCCTCGCCGATGGTGACCAGAAATCTACACCGAAGGAGGAATTGCTACCCCCTACGCCCGCAGTGCAACAAGCCTTTACAAGACTTCAAGTCGCACTGTCACAAGTCTTACTCAGCCATATGGTGCCGTCGATCTATCTCCCTGTCACACAGCTGCCTCGGAACCTCTCAGGCAAGTTGGATCGCAGAGCCCTAAGAGAACTACTGGACCAGATACCTTATGAGGCCATTCATCAATATTTGGACATGGACGATGGAGAAAAGGCGGCACCGTCTACAGCGATGGAGCGCACCCTACAGAGCCTGTGGGCTCAAACCTTGGGAATGGATGACATCGACCGAATTGGGGCCCATGACAACTTCTTCCAGCTGGGTGGAGACTCAGTAGCGGCCATGCGTCTTGCTGCCATAGTGCAACAACAAGAACAGCTGCAGTTAACTGTCGGGGATATCCTTTCGCACCCTTGCCTGTCTGATCTTGCCAACTTCTTGACCGAGGGTGCCCCTGCAGAGGGTACAACAGAAACTGACCCAGAGCCATTCTCGCTGTGGCCTGCTATCTCTGACGAGGATCTACCAACTATTGCTGTAAGGTGTGGTGTTGCAGTGGAGCAGATCGAAGATATATACCCTGCCACTCCATTACAGGAAGGGTTCATTGCCGTCACCGCGCGTCAGTCGGCTGCCTATACCAGTCGCCAGGTTTACAAACTGTCAACAACCCTACTAGACCTTGATCGATTCAAGGCATCCTGGGAGACACTAGTCAATACGACCCCTATCTTACGTACACGTCTTTCGATCGGACGGGATGGCCACGCGATTCAGGTCGTGGTTCGAGACTCGATTGGGTGGAGATATGGCCCTGACCTCTCCTCTTACATCGCTCAAGATCGCGAAGAGGGGATGAGATTGGATGAGCCCCTGGTGCGATATGCGATCATCACCGAACCCACGTCAGGCAGCTGCTACTTTGTGTGGACCGCCCATCACAGCATCTACGATGCCTGGACGATTCGCGCTATCAGCAAGTCCCTTGCACAATTATATACCTCCATCGACCACCATTCCACCCCACAACCAATGGTTCCAACGGTTCCATACTCTCGATTCATCCGGTATCTGACGAACACTGACACCGATGCGACCAAGGACTTCTGGCATGATCAGCTGACCGGGGATGTTGTGGCAGATTGGCCACCCCTACCGCAGAATGACTACCAACCCCTGCCACGCGGTCGGATCCAGAAGACTATTAGAATACCTGGACGCCCCTCCTCAGGCATCCTCGAATCTACTACCCTGCGAGGAGCCTGGTCAATTGTGATGTCGCAGTACGCTGGTTCAAGCGACGTTGTTTTCGCTGCCACCGTTTCAGGACGCAATGCCCCAGTGTCCCAGATCAACGACATTGCAGGGCCAACCCTCACAACCGTCCCAGTCAGGGTGTCGGTTGACAGCAGTCTGAGCGTCAACAAATTCCTGCAGTCTATTCAGAAACAGTCAACAGACATGATCCCGTATGAACAAACCGGACTACAGAGAATCAAAGCCTCGCTACCAGAGGCCAACCAAAGCGCTTTGAACCTCCGCAATCTCCTGATCATCCAGCTGGCCGCAGAAGCTGAGAGCAACACTATCGTGCTACCAGGGTGGGAGGCCCAACCAGCGCCATTCGAGGACTTTGGCAGCTTCGGCCTGCAGATCGAGTGTACTCCCATCCCAGGGTCGCACGCAATCGGGGTCGATATCCAATATGACGAGAAAGTTATCACTACTACTGCTACCACCAGAGTAGCTGAGCATTTTGTGCACGTCGCAGAGCAGCTTTTCAATCCGGCCCTGGCTGAGTCCGCTCTGACGGAGGTCCAGCTTCAGCTCAGCCCTGCACACAAAGATATAATGCTGCGCCAGAATACCCACATCCCACCTCGCCTCGACAGGTGCATCCATGAGATGGTATATGAACGTGCGGCATTGCAGCCCAACGCACCGGCAATCTGCGCATGGGACGGGGATTGGACGTATGCAGAGGTAACCGATCTTGCCGCTTCACTTGCTTCCTACCTCTCCACAGAGCTACAGATCGGGCTGACGAGGATGGTCGGTGTTTGTATGGACAAATCCAAATGGGCCGTGGTCGCCATGTTGGCTGTTCTCTGCGCGGGTGGCAGTGTAGTACCTCTAGGCGTCAATCATCCCCTCTCTCGGATTCAAGTCATGGCACAGGACACAGGGCTGGGAGTCATCCTAGTGGACGATAAGCAGCGAGAGAGGCTATCCGATCTTAACCAGCGCCTGATCACAGTCGATGCGCAGCACATTCAGCGGGTTCCGGTTCTGGGCCAGCAGGAAGGAACATCTATGATCCAAAAGACAGGAGTTACGCCAGATGATATTGCTTGGATTATTTATACTTCTGGCAGTACTGGAACTCCCAAAGGAGTTATGCTCGAGCATCGTGCTCTTGCCACAAGCATGGAGGCCCATGGATCTGCATTTGGATTCGGGACGCACACGCGGATATTGCAATTCGCGGCACATACTTTTGATGCAACCATTCAGGATATGTTTACCACTCTTTACAAAGGTGGCTGTGTTTGCATCCCATCTGAACACGACCGCGTCAACCGGCTCACTCAGTCGATGGCATCCATGAGTGTTAACTGCGCCACGCTGACATCTACTGTCGCGTCTCTTCTCGTGCCTGAAGAGCTTCCTACCATGCAGACCATAATTCTGGTGGGCGAGCCAGTGACACCAGCTGCTGTTGAGGTGTGGTTACCATATGCCACAGTGCTCAACGCATATGGCCCATCCGAATGTTCGATTCATTCCTCCTGCAGTGACCCAATCACGGACCCTGCGCTTGCCCCTAATATCGGTCGACCACTCGCCACCAACTTCTGGGTAGTTGACCCGAACAACTATCACTCTCTTCGCCCAATTGGCGCCCCAGGTGAACTTCTGATTGAAGGTCCCATCCAAGCGCGGGGATATCTCAATGATATAAACAAGACAAACGCAGCATTTGTCATCGACCCCGACTTCATGAAACAGCTAGGTCTATCTGGAAGCCAGCGCCGGCTGTACCGAACTGGAGATCTCGTGCGGCAGAATGACAATGGGACCCTTACGCACATGGGACGCAGGGATCTCCAAGTCAAGATTCGCGGCCAACGAGTCGAGGTCGGTGAGGTTGAATACCAGATCCAACGAAAGCTTCCCAACGCTCGAACAGTGGCTGTGGAGCCGCTGCAGCACGGGGAGAAGGATAAACACATCACGCTCATTGCCATAATGGATTTGACCGATACAGCAGTAACGGACGAACTGAACGCGGCAGAGGCGCCGGAGCCCCTGCCAGTAACCGCTTCTCTACAGACAACCTTCCACGATCTCCGCAACTCGCTCCTCCGGGTTTTACCGGCTTATATGGTGCCGGCAGCGTATCTGCCTGTGGACCGCATGCCGATGAACGCATCTAACAAACTGGATCGACGGGTGATTCGAGAACTGATTACTCACCACTCACTGGAAAAGTTGCAGCAATATCTCGGAGGGAGCACGGATGATAGTGTGACAATTGCGCCCCGAACACTAATGGAGCAACAAGTGCATGCTCTGTGGGTCGAGGTCTTTGGTCTCCCCAAGGACGCGGTGGGTGTCTACGACAACTTTCTTCAGCTAGGCGGGGACTCCCTGACGGCAATGAGAATTGTTGCTGCGGCAGGGCAGACCGCAGAAGTCCGAGTCTCTGTGGAAGATATCTTCATGCATCCAACCGTGGCTGATCTCGCATTGGTACTTTCTGAACGCGGTTCAGATGAACGGACGGTCGAACAAGAGCATGACGACCCGGCACCATATCAACTGTGGGCCGAGCCGAACAACTTCCCGGCCGGCCAGATTGAAGAACATCTTGAAGCCATCGCAGCACAATGTGCAGTCGACCGGGCTCTCATCGAAGACGTCTACCCGTGTACCCCCCTGCAGGCGGGTCTGATGGCCATCACTGCAAGACAGCCAGCGGCGTACGTGAGCCGGCAGGTGTACACCATGAGCAACATTGTGAATCGCGCCACCTTTCAGCAGGCGTGGCAACAATTGGCTGCCGAAACTGACATCTTGCGCACGCGGATTCTGATGGCACCGGATTCGTCCTCCCAAGCTCTGCAGGTTGTCGTGCGCGATACCATCCACTGGGAGCTCGGCACAAATCTGGGCGAGTATCTGCGCAGAGACTCTGAACGAGGAATGGCGCTCGGTGAGCCTCTTGTGCGATATGGCATTGTGGAGGAACCGTCTGGCAAGTGCTATTTCATTTGGACGGCCCACCATACTCTCTATGACGGATGGACCCTCGGAGCCCTCAGCAAACGTCTGGGCGACATTTACCAGAATCGGGCCCTTTCGACTCGGTCTGTGCCGTATTCTCGATTCATTCGCTATCTGCAGCACGGTCGTCCGAATCTAGAATCTAGTGCCAGCTACTGGCGCGAGCAACTACAGGGGGATGCGATGGCAAATTGGCCACGTCGACCGGCATTGGATTACCAGCCCATGCCCCGGGATAACCTACAACGCACTATATCATTACGATCTGGTCAGACCGTGGTAACAACATCAACCATTCTACGGGCTGCGTGGGCGCTGGTCATAGCACAGTACGCAGGCCACAAGGATGTAGTCTTTGCAGCTACCGTTTCTGGCCGAAGCGCGCCAGTGGCAGGAATTGCAGACATCCCAGCGCCGACAATTACCACGGTCCCAGTTCGAATTCAAGTCGATGGAAAGAGGTCAGTGGCCGATTACCTGCAGGCCGTACAGCGACAAGCAATAGACATGATCTACTATGAGCATACAGGGCTCCAAACTATCAAAGCTCTTGTTCCCGATCTAGCGTCCACCCTGGATGCAGGCAGCTTGATGGTTATTCAGCCAGCAGATCAGAGCGCTATGGAGTTCGTTCTTGACTTCCCTGGGCTGGACACGGTCCCAATGCCAATTGCACCGTTTAATAGCCATGGTGTGACTCTCGAGTGCAAGCTTGGGACTCAGGATGTCACGCTGGACATCCATTATGATAGTCATATCATTTCACCGGCACAGCTTACTCTCGTAATTGACTATTTTGCTTCACTGATCCAGCGCCTGGGAGATCCAGCCGCGACATCATCGCAGGTGGCCGATCTCCTGGCCGTCAGCGAGAAAGAGGAGCGCCAGATTCGCGCTTGGAACTCGACCGTTCCACCACGCCTAGACAAGTGCATCCACGAGCTGGTGCAGGAACAAGTCGTCCGGACGCCTGGTGAAATCGCAATTCAAGCCTGGAACGGACAGCTTACCTACCGCGAGTTCCACGATCTCGCTGCCAGCCTCGCTCACCATCTGGCAGCTTCGGGAGTCGGGCCAGAAACGCTTGTTGGCGTCTGCATGGCAAAGTCGAAATGGGGTGCTGTAGCGATGCTGGCCATCATGCAAGCAGGAGGCGCGATCATGCCTCTTGGAGTGTCCCAGCCTTTGGCACGCATCCAAACTATTTTAGAGACGTCGCAGGCGGCGTTCATTCTAGTCGATGAGGAGCAGATGGATCGATTGAATCAACTCAGCGCAGCAGGGCAAACCGCGAAACTCATCCCCGTTGGTGAAGAACTCCTGACGGAGTTACCATCCTATACTCAATCACCCGCTACCGATGTCACGCCAGACAATGCTGCCTGGGCTATCTTCACCTCGGGCAGCACCGGAACCCCAAAGGGTGTCATCATTGAGCATGGGACAATGTCCACCAGTCTTGATGAGCAAGGCCGCTGGCTCGGACTCAGCCAGGAGACTAGATTCCTGCAGTTTGCCTCCTACACATTTGACAATGTGATTACCGACACCTTCGCCACAACGAGCTTTGGTGGATGTGTCTGCATTCCCTCTGAGAGCGGCAGGATGGATCGACTTGAGGAGGTCATGGTGGAGATGAAGGTCAATACTGCGATGCTTACGTCCACCGTAGCCCAGAAGATTTTCCCGACGGAGCTCCCGCTGATGCAGAAGCTCATCTTGACCGGCGAGCCAGTCCGCGCCGACGTTGTCCGCACCTGGCTTGGCCGCGCCGAAATCTATAATGCGTACGGACCGACAGAAGGCTCAATGAGTACCTGCACTCGGCCATATACCACAGCATTCGAAGCCAGCAATATTGGACATCCCCTTGCCACGCGGCTGTGGGTTGTACAGCCCGACAATCCCCATCTACTCAGTGCAATTGGAGCCCCGGGCGAGCTGTACATTGAAGGCCCCTTCCTAGCTCGAGGCTACCTCAATGACCCTGTTAAGACTGATGCTCTATTCCTCATGGACCCGCCTTTCACGCAGAGGCTGGGCCTTACCGGACGACGCGTCTACCGCACTGGAGATTTAGTGCAACAGAATGAAGACGGCACACTGATCCATTTGGGCCGCTGCGACTCGCAGGTCAAGATTCGAGGCCAGCGGGTGGAAATCAGCGAGATTGAGTACCAGATCACTCAGCACCTACCCGAGGTCAGCACCGTAGCCGTATTTATCCTCGACGACAATCCGATAACCCTCGTTGCGGCGGTGGAATTTGACATGAAGAGCCCCCATCGCCTGGGACCGCAAAGTGCCTTCAAGGGCTTACTAGCTCCGACAGCGGCAATGCGCGTTGATTTTACCAAGCTCTACGGGGCCTTGTCCCAGGTCCTACCCATTTACATGGTCCCCGCTGTCTTTATCCCCATGCATGAGATGGGCCGAAACTTGTCCGGAAAGCTCGATCGACGCTTCGTACAAACCTTGTTGAAGGCAATTCCCACCACAGAGCTTCGGCAGTATCGACTAGGGGAGGGACCAAAGATAGCCCCCACGACTGCGATGGAGCGACAGTTGCAGGCCATCTGGTCAAAAGCACTTGATCAGCCTGAAGATCAGGTCGGTGCCCACGACAATTTCTTCCATATTGGCGGCGATTCCCTTGTGGCCATGCGCATTATTGCCGTAGCCCGCGCACAGAAGCTCAAGCTTACGGTCGCCGATTTGTTCAAATACCCATGTCTGTCTGAGCTAGCGCAGGTCGTCGAGGATCGCGTGGCAACTAGCAGCATTACACTGGCTGCAGACGAGGAAACTACTGCTCCTTCCGCCTTCTCCTTGATTGCGGCGGAGAATATTGAGATGTATCTCCAACGGATTACGTCTCGCCTGTCAGGATGCAAGGCGCAGAATATTGTCGATATCCTGCCGACAACTGACTTCCAAGCCTTGACGGTGGCAGAAGCCTTGGCGACCCCAGGGACGCCCAACTTTGCTTACTTTTTCCTCGATGGGGACGGTCCATGCGACGTCGAGGTGCTACGGAAGAGCTGCCTGCAGCTGATTGAGGCTGTGCCGGCGTTGCGAACCGCGTATGTCTTCGACCAGGGCCGACTGCTACAGGTGGTTCTTCGGGCCTATGAGCCAGAGATAAAGATTCTCCAGACCAATGATGCAACAATGGAGGAGGTGACCAGCGATCTCATCAGCAAGCATATGTTCCAGCCCCCGCATCTGGGACAACCATTCACGGCGATAACAATCGTTGAGGAATCTGCCAGCAGCCGTCATAGAGTTGTCCTTCGCCTGACACACGCAGAATATGATGCCGCCTCAATGCAAAGCGTCTGGCAACAGCTGCGCGCCCTGTACGAGGGGACAACTTTGAAGCAACGGCCGAGCTTCACCTCTTTCCTCTACAACCAGCGACAGAGGATTACCACGCAGACATATACCTACTGGCGAACACTGCTGGATCAGTCGACGATGACGCCCTTGAGCACACCAACGCCAATGCCGACTAGTCCTATCGGCCATTACCCTTCCAAGGTGGTGCAGCTTCGTCCATGTAGAGTCCACATCAACAAATCCTCCGTCGAAGGTACCACGAGCGCGGTTCTCATTAAGACCGCCTGGGCTATTGCCTTGAGCCGGGTGTCTAATCGTCAAGATGTCATTTTTGCAGACACAGTCTCCTCACGCGGGACCGTCGACGAATCTCTCATGGAAGCCGCAGGCTGCTGTGTGACTCTCCTCCCTGTACGCGTCAAGCTCACGCCTGAAGTCTCGCTGCAAGACGTCCTCCTGGAACTCCGAACGCAGCAGGTCCAGAGCCTGGAACAAGCGCAGCTCGGATTCCGAGAGATTCTCCATGAATGTACCAACTGGCCGACCTCTACGCGGTTTACATCTGCCATTAACTGTATCTCCGAAGGGGGCAATGGCTCGTTCACTATGCGTGGTACCAACTACTGGCTTTCAAACTTTGAGGCAAATGATGCGACGTGGACCATTGATCTGGGTGTCACTGCTGTCATGCGTGATAATGGCGACGTTGATCTGCGGATGGCTTACCTGCCCGCGCGGGTATCTAAAGATGCGGCGTACAAATATCTCAACACCCTGCGAGATACACTGCAGGCTGTTCTTGATTCTCCGGGACTCTCTGTCTCAGAAATCCTGTTGAGGGCACTTGAGGGACCCCTTGGTGACGGAAAAGAAGCTTCCGATCCCAAAATCAAGATTATAGAGCCAGAGCAAGAGCCACAGCTGCTCGAGTCAACGGATACAATGACATACTTGGAGCTGAAACAGACACCCGAATGGGAAGAAGTTTTGCGAGGCAGACGAGCCGTCGTGAGTCCCGTGCACACTAGCCTATCATTTTCGCTGCGAGGAGGTGATCTACTAGACGCGTTATATCTGTCAACCCTCTTGAAGGATGCAGATAGGGACAGGTATATCTCGCCAGTGGCTATTCTAGAAGGCTCCAGGTGTGAAGAGGCCGAGAAACAGGCTTCTGTAACCTCTTCTGAGCGCCGGTATGCATCATTTGGTATGGTCTGGAGCAGGATCAAAATGCGGTGCAAGAAGATGGTGTCTGTTTCACGACGAAAGAGGACAAAGGTCTCATTACAAGGGTGATTTATATTGTATTTATGTATATAGACTCGCTATTTTTTAAATGCATTGGCTTACAGTTACATTGATGGTCATCGTAACGAAGACAAGCTGACGTCGAAATAATTCATCGTGCCATAGCCCCAGGCGGCCCCGTCAGACAATGTGCTGAAGAATATAAAGGCAGCCGGTCTCCCTCTCTAATTGCAATCAATTAACTCATTGTTTATCTCCCCGAACCAAGTCCGTTACCTCCATTCAATCAACATGGCATCCATCTCATACGAAGGGCTGCTGCGCGGCGCGGCTAAGGATATTCACGCTCTCACTGAAGCAGCCCTCGTCCATGGCTACTTCAACCTGGAACTGGACTGTCCGGAAGGACAGCAATTGCGGCAAGACGTCCTGTTTCTGGAGTCCTTTACGAAGGAGATATTCGACACCCCGTCACCACAAAAGACAGTCTATGATTTTAAGAAGCTCGGTCGATTTCGGACCACAGGGTAGGTCCTTTACAATGATGGAGGCTCTAGGTTGGCAGCTGGCTGACGGGCGTATTTTAGATTCAAACCTCTGGGAATTGAAGAAGGCGCGAAGGGTAAGTCCGATGGTTTTGAGATGTTCATGGTACGTCCGTCCCCTCTCCTCTTCCCTCATCTCTGAGCAGAGAACTAACTCACTCATCCTTAAACATACACAGCTCCCCCATAATGAACTCCTCCTCCCCACCCACCAAGACAAACTTCAATCCCCCTCCGCGGTCTTCGCCCACCGCGCAACCCTCACACGGTGCATGAGCAACTACGAAGCCGCATCGCAACTCATCCTGCGCCGCATAACCGAATCTCTAAACCTAGACAACACTCTACTCGCCGCACATAACCCCAGCGAGCCCTCCGTCACAAACTTGGGGTTCCTCCGCTACCCGCCTCAACCGGCTACCTCAGATAACTGCGGGCACATTGCACACACAGACGTTGGTACCTTGACGATTCTTGCTGCGACTCAAAGAGGTCTACAAGTGATCAACAGCCAAACCCAAGACTGGACCTTCGTGGACCCCCACCCTCAAAATGAGTCCCTCCTCGTGCAATTCGGTGACTGCTTGAAATTCCTGTCTGGTGGTCGTGTCGTCCCCTCCATTCACAGGGCTATACCGAGTGATAAACCCGAGGAAAGGGAGGGGACAAAGTATACGCTTGCTTACTTTGTCCGGCCGAATGAGGAGGCTGTGATTAAAGATGGTCGGGGCGAGGAGTGGGTTTATGGCGATTATCACTGTAGGAAGTTTGGGGCGTTTGCGAGGCCGTTGGAGAAGGAGGGGGATAGGGATCGGATGCCGGATAGGCCTGCGGGGGAGTATGATATGATTAATATTAGGAAGATTAAGGGGTTAGCAGAGGGGGTTAGTGCTGCTTGAGTCGTGGTGGTGGCTCTGCGTGGGAGAATGCATTGTAGTTTCTTATCTTCTTGTTCAATCCAGTTTAGCTTCAGTTGATATTCGTACTCAAAATATTATTCTACAAGGCTCCAGAGGAAGAAACTGGATCTTAACTTAGCCGAATCTGCCTGGATAGCTTAAACTCACACATCGAGCAATATCGTGGCATGGGGGCTTGTTCTTGCCGGAGCTGACAGGCCCAGTAAATCCATGGGACCACACCGTAAATAGACATTTCCATCATATTAAAACCCTTCTCTCTGCACTCTGTTGATTTCCAAGTACTCGTATTGATTCTCCGTTACAGCTTTCTCGAAAAGCTATCCTCCTTCAGCCACAATGGAATTTTCTCTCTATTCTACCACACTGCTATACGGAGTAATCTCCTCTACTCTGCTCCTCCTCCTACTCAACAAGCTAACAACATGGGAACACATCGTGCCCTCCAGAGTCCCCTGGATCGACCGCCGGTCCGAACCATTTGGCTACCTCCGCGCCAAATGCCGCTCTTTCTTCAATATAAAAGAAAACCTCACGGAAGCCTACTTCGCCTTCAATAAAGAAGGCCGAGCCGCGGCACTCGCAATTGCATTCGGAAGACCTCAGATCATTCTCCCGCCCAAGTATATTCGCTGGATTATCGATCAGCCTGAGTCAGTACTTAGTATTGATCCCATTCATAATGAGTTCCATGCTTTTGTGCGTGATGGGCTTGTGGGTGATCATCTGGTGCAAGAGGTTTTGAGGCGAGAGTTGGCGGGGCATTTGGGACATCTCACGAGGGAGATGAATGAGGAAATCGCGGATTCGGTCGAGAGTGTTTTGGGAGTATCGAGAGAGTGGACGACAGTGCCGTTGAGGGATAGTATGAGGATTGTTATTGCGAGGATATCGAATCGGTTGTTTGTGGGCAAGGAGCTCTGTAAGCTGATCACATTACTGTCAGTTTGGCTGCCGATAAACTGACTATATTCAGGTCGAAACGAGGATTATATTCGAAATACAGTTGGGCTGGGGATGGCTGTTATGCCGCAGACCTTGGTGCAGGATCTCCTTCCGCAGCTTCTGAAGGGGCCCCTCTCCTTCGCAACGAAACTGTTCACTAGGATCACAATGGCCGGATTGACTGGTCACCTAAGTCCAGTGGTTCGACAACGGATTCAGGATGTGCAGACCACTGAGAAAGATCAACTGCCCCTTGAGCTATTGACATGGATGGCTCAGCGAGCGCTGCAGCGCGGCGAGTCTGCAACATCGATTGAGCAGAAGCTCATCGCCCGGATAGCCATGGCTAACCTTGCGTCTATTGAGACCACCACGAATACGATTACCAAGTGCATGGAGGACATGACCGCCCTTTCCAACGAGACAGGAGAATATCTTGAGTTGATGAGGCAAGAAGCTCAGACGGTCCTCGAAGCCTGCAACTATAGTCCCATAAAGGCAGATCTAGATAAGCTGGTGCATATTGAAAATGCCCTCAAGGAGAGCCTGCGTCTGGCTGTCACCTTCCCAGGCCTCATTCGCCAGGTCACAAGTCCCATGGGGGTCACCTTGGATGATGGCACACATCTACCGCACGGGGCCCGGATCAGTGTGGCCGCCTATGCAATTCACCGAGACGATGCGAACTGGACAGATGCAGCTCGGTATGATCCCTCCCGACACGAGAAGGCTTCGTTGCCTATGTCTCGGGGGTCAGAACAACTTCTCTCGTTCGGCTTGGGGAAACGCGCGTGTCCGGGCCGGTTCTTTGTCACCGATGAGTTGAAGCTGCTCTTTGCACATATCCTTACGAAGTACGAGTTTAAGGTCATTAAGCCGCCTGTTACGAAGGTAGGCTTGCTGAGGGAATTAACCATGCATGGCCCTCAAGAGCAGCTAGTTATACGACGGATCAAGTAGCCAAACGCATTTACCAGCCAAGATTGTTATGATGCGATATGATATGCTAGCTATATAGACTGCACTGTTCAAATCAACTCCTTTAACTTGAACTTCAGCGCTTTCCCACTGTGGCCCTTGGGAATACCCTCCACAAATTTGATATTCTCGCGCAGCCAGAATGGCTCGCTCAGTGTCTCTTGAATGTGACTCTGGATACTCTGCCGGAGGGCCTTTTCGTCCAAGTCGACATTGACCATCTTCGATCGGACCACAAACGCGAATGGGCGCTCGCCTGCCTCGTCGTCGTTGATGCCAAAGACTGCAGCCTCGTCCACAGCTGGGTGGCTCAATAGTCGAGTTTCGATCTCAGCCGGAGCCACTTGGATGCCCTGCACCTGAGTTAGATATCAAAACCAACCAACCGGATGACTAGAATGGAAACACACCTTAACCTTCATAATATCTTTCTTTCGATCTACAATAAACAGATGCTCCTCTCCATCTGCGCCCTTTCGGAAACAAGCAACGTCCCCTGTGATCAACCACCCGTTGGCATCAAACGCCCCGTAATCCGTTACGCCATTAACCAGGTATCCTTTCATGATGCTAGGAGACCGCAAGAACAGCTCTCCGGCAACATCGTAGTCCTGGATCTCTGCGCCGTCCTCACCCACAAGTCGCGCTTCGACATGCGGCAATAGACTACCCACAGACCCGGGGAAAATGCTATGCTTGCTAGTGCAAGAGACGAATACCGCAGCTTCTGTTAGGCCTATAATGCCTATCAGCAACTCTTCCCATATTATTCTGTGGGAATAGGATAGAATCAAACGTACCATACCCCGCCAGCAAATCCCACTCTGGCCTCACCCCTTTCAACGCCCCAACCATCTCCTTACTCAGCGGTGCCGAACCCACAATCAAATTCTGCACAGATGAAAGATCCGCCAATCTAAACAAGATCGGATTATTGACTAGCGCAGCCACAATAGCAGGCACCACGTAGAGCCGCTGAATACGATACTGCTGGATCGAGCGCAATGCGGCGGGCATATCGAACCGCGCATGGAGGATCACGGTATCCCGGCGGTAGAGGAGAGTGCTGAAGGCTACGAGGCCATACGCGTGGCTGAGGGGGAGAATTCCCAGGGTTACTTCGGGTCCGGTTCTTGTGGCGAACCCGTCGAGGGTTACGGCTTGGAGGATGTTGGATGCTATGTTATTATGGGTAATTTGGGCGAGTTTCTGGTAGCCTTGTTAGTAGGTACCTCCTACTTAGGTAACCCGACGGGGGACGTACCTGGTATCCAGATGTACCGCTAGTAGGGCACAGATACGCGACTCGGTGCTTGCCTTCACCATCTTGCAGAGCCATCTTGTCAACTGGAGGTAGATTCTCGCCGTCGGCGATCAGCTGGGACACAGAGATGGGTTGTGTCTCAGTCGTCGGATCATCTGCGGGCAACTCGAGGAGAAAGAGACGCGACGAGTCCAGCTGCAGTGCCTCAAGAACTGCTTTACATGTTGGTAGCAGGTCTTTGCAGGTGAAGAGGGCTTTGCAGTTTGCCTGGCGCATCAAGCTCTCGAGTTCTGCGGCCGAGGACGTAGGATGGAGGACCAGGCATGTTCCTCCTACGCGATGAATAGACCATGATAGGGGTACAAAGTCCATCTAAAATCGTTCAGCCATTTACATACATTTGATACATCTCCGTTCACAATGGCACGTCATTCCCATGGAAGTCGGATGTACCCACCGCATTAAACGAACAGATCCCCAGAACCTTATCCTCAGGGGCACCCTCGTTGGGGGACCATCCAAATACGCGTATCAAGCTTCGCGCCAACAGGTCGACTCTATTCTCAAGATCTCCAATGTTGTATGACTTTCCTGTTTCGGCGCAGACAAGGAGAGATTTGTCGCCGGTCTCAGTGCCGTTGCCCTCTAGGACGAAGTCGCCGACGAGCTTTGTCTCTGGAATGTTGCTTGCCAGTTGGCTGCACCATGCTGGGGAAGTGAAGACCATTGTGAATCTGATTTGGGTTGACAACCCAGTGAAACTCAATGTCAACGGTGTCTGTAGAATGAGGATTCAAGGAAGGCGGGCTTTTTAACCAGTTTGCGCTCGAGCTTAGACCAGGTCAGCTCGTGTTATACAAGGGTCCCTATGTTTTAACTTTTTGTATCTAAAGAAATAGATTTTGGACGAGATCCATGCATGAGACGCAGTTTAATGCCCGAAACCGTCATCTGTGTAACTTTTTTGCTCGGTGAGGAGGCATCCGAATAGCAGCGGTGAGGATAAAATATATATAAGGCCCTCTTCCCGCACTGCGATCGACGTCCATTTCTTTATTCTCCCTCTCGCTTCAAGATACCATCGCGATTCTACACGAAACTTTTGAAGATCTCTGCTGCCCTCTGTTGAAGCTCGTCTCTCTGTCCTTGGATCAATCCTCCGTTCGACCACAAGAACCAACTGCACCATAGACGATGACATAAAATCACGTCTGGGTGATGTAGGCTAACAAGCTGCGCTGGGGCTGAGTCATCGAGCAGGGATTTTACAGACCAGTTGGCTAGCTAGTGAGCTACACGACGAGTGGACGTGGAAAATCTTCTTATAGGCCGCCTTAGGGCAGGTCGACAAGGGTCAAAATAGGGCTTACGCAGCTTCGCGGTACCCGCGTCCTCGAAAGGCGCGGGGAGAACGCCGACACTAAAATATTACGACCAGTTTCATCTCCGAACTTGGAAGGTCGAGTCGTCCATTAAAGATCTCCACTCTCAAAATCCCAATCCTTTTGGAAGTGGCCTGGCGCTTGGGGCTTTCGGACCTATGGACTTCGCACTTTCAACTAGTGTATGGCCGGCGGTGCTGCCCTAAAGGTCCAGTTACGCCGGCCGGCATCCAAAGATAAAAGGTAGAAGGCAAAATCAGTTAATAATGCCCCGGCTAACTTTCCTCGGTCTTTATAGTGCATGTCTTCCTGAGTATTCATTCGTGGCATCGCAGTATCGCCGGTTCTGTTCGTCTCTTGGTGAGAGTCTGAAACCGCGGTCGACAGGGCCAAGTAGCCTGCACGGTCTAACTATTTAGTCTACCGTCTAGCAGGGGCCAAAGCAATTGCGATTCTCAGCCCCGAGTCGAGGCCGTCGCCGCCGTCCATAGCGCAATATCTTATACCCAATCTGTGGCCGGTCGCTGTCCGTAAGCGTCGCCCTCCGCCGCTGCATCGATGGGCTGGCCGTTTTAGCGTTTGGGCGATTACGGTCGCGAAGATAAGTTGTTTTAAGAGCTGCTCCTATAGGCTCTTTGCGCGAGACGTTGAAGAAGAGCTGAAGGGTTGGGATGAAGTGCCGGCATAACAGGGAGATGTAGCTTCAGGCACCCCGGCTCCACGATGCTGCACTGCTGCACGCAAACCCGAATATAGCAATTGGGGAAAATAATGGGGTCGGGAATGAAGACTCAGCCTTCCATATTGGCGCATCATTGCGCTATATGAACTTCGCTGCGATCCGGTGTCAGTTTTCGATGGTAGGTGAGTATAGTTCTACACCGACACCATGCACTTCGCAGATAGCGCACAGACGCCGCCACCGTCGCAGCCCTTAGATCAGGCGCTGGATCAGCATGTGCTGGATCTTGGGGGGTGGGACCAAGGATACCGTGATCTGATGTTGGTTAACTGGCTCTGCGTGGACTTTCGGCAAAAGCTGCTTAACGTGCTGCATACTTCATGCCAGAAGAACTTTAATGAAGCCCGCAATCTCGCCAAAGAGAGGCTCCTCGATCTTGTTGAGCGCATGGCATCTTCCGATGATCTGCACGGCGCCATTTACTCGCCGCCGTCCCTCGACTCTCACTCTTCGGCGACGCCACCGCAGATCCTTCCCACGACGCCGGATCTCATGCAGTGCATACGCGGTTGTGATGAGCCCTTTCCACCTATCTCGTTGCCGACTCCGGCACAAAAAGATACCCAAGAGGAGGAGGGACTCATGTGTACACCACAGGATATCACGTACCATGACAGGAACTCGCAGGTGGTGGCACAAGCCCGCCATCGCAGCCCACCAGGGACAGGCCCGGCAGTCCTGTCACCCATCGCAGTTGATAATCATGGGCTTCCCCCAGGCTGTTCTGACTTTCTAAACTTTGACCTCCTCTCGGATGGGGAGGTCTTTTCTATCGGTAACCACACAGGCAACAACTCCGATGTCTGTGATTCCATGCCCCTTGACCATGATCTGAGCGAGATGGAGCTCGACCCTCCACCTGATACCACCGTTACCAACAACACCACCGCCACCACCAGAGTATCGTCACCAGATATACACTACACAAATCATCTTACCATCCCGCGCTCAGCACCAGGGACTCCAACCCCGCCACCCCCTTTGGCTAGGACATCTTTAGCGCAAGAACCCCCCGGCACGCCTGACTCACCCTCTGCTGCTCCCCAACGGCGACAAAGGCAGAGGCGCGCGGCAGCCCACACTGCATATCGAAGCACCCCAAGCCCATCTCCTAGCGCGGTTACACATATCGTGGCAGAGAATGAGGTAGCCGAGCCCCCTCCTCTCTCGCCATCAACAGGCTGGATCCATTCAATCCCCACCCACCTCCCAACACCGACTACCGTCCTCGCAACATTCACCCACCACCTCGGCCCGGGCAAGCAGTCCATCGCCCTACTACTTACCCGCCTGTTCTATGCAATCGGCTCCCCTGACGCCCTATCCCAGCTCCGACATGCTGTGAAACTAAGCCGCGAGCAAACCCCGGTCATCATACCGGACTCCTCCACCAATGACCTAGCCACCACCGTCAAAGCACTAGACCACCTCGACTCAATGACGACCCTCTCGCACATCCTCCGCCGCTACTACCTCGTCCGCCTACTGGAGCACCGCACCCGCCTCGAACAAGACCACATCACAGCGAAACAAGCCTGGCGCCGCCCAAAGCGCATGCTCAAATACGACTGCGCTCGGGTCGAGCTCATAAAAAGCGGCAGCAGCGGCAGCACCAGGAGCGCAAGCAAACAGAATGAAGGAAATAGAGAACCACCACCCAAATACCGATCGAAAAGCCAAGCACTTGCGGACCTAATGCAGATGCTTTACCCCGATCTGAAGCCGGCAGTTGCGGAAAGCAAAGACTGCGTGTATAGTAGGAAGTTGACGAAACTTCGAAACAGGTTGTCCTGTGCAAGGAACTGGTATAAATTTGGACAGGCCTTTCCGGGGGCGATTCTGGCGTTGATTCCCTGCGCGGGCAGGTTTTCTGTTTCTATTGATCAGTAAGTTTATTGCCGTGTTATAATTTAACTCAGACGAAGAGGAAAGAATCTGTTCTGACATCCTGCAGGATTGAGAAGCTGCCGAGTGATACTGTTGAGATGTTTCTGGATTACTTGCAAGAGCATCGGGGGGCTTTCTCGCGGTGCGTCAGTCAGACACTGGGCACGGATATATTCAGCGTGTTAGCTCGAACAAGTACTGATGCCACGCCGACATTCGCGTTCGAAAATATAGAAGAGGACGGGTTTGGAGATCTCTTATACGATAGTGATGAGTTTATTAGCCTATGTAAGCATGTATAGACAATTCAGAATTTCAAGATACGCTCTCTGGATCCACATTGACAGCTGCAGGAATACGCAAAACAGGTTGAATATGATAGATACTGCGATCTGAACTCTGACCCCCTAATAATAAACAGCAAGTGACATGTCTAACTACTATTCCCCTCCCCCCGGTGCCCCTTCTCACTCGGACTCCCCCGGAAGAGTGATTAGTTCTAGTACACAATCCCTGTCCTCAACTGCTGATACGCCAGAGCAGTCATATCCTCGTACCGAGGTGACTGGTTGCCTGGCACAAAATGTGAAATCGACGCCACGGACATCTGCCTGTGCGGTTTGAGAAAAAAAGCAACAGACCGTCGGGTCGGCAACGTCCCGTTTCCCCTGTGTTGCATATTTCGAGGAGTCGTAACCTGATGCAATCCTGCCCGAAGCCTGCCATTCGTCCATCGTTCCAGGATATCCCCAATATTGACCACAAACTCGGCCGGATCCTCCTTGTTCACAGGCAAGAACTCGCTCGGGTGGTCTCTATCTTGAATCTCAAGCCCGCCGATATCATCCTGCGCGAGCAAGGTAATGATTCCGAAATCAGTGTGCGGCCAGATGCGGTTGGTTTTGCCTTCTTCGATGGTCTTTGCTGGAATGGAAGGGTAGTGGTTTAGCCGGAGTTCACTGGCGTGGCCCTGGCATAATCTGACGAATGTGTCTTCTGGGACATCCATTGCCAATGCCAGTGCCTCCAGTAGTGCCAATGTGATGACCTGGCTGCGATCGAAGTAGGAGTTCATGGTTTCTTGGAACCCAGGGAGAGTATGCTCCTCTGGCCATTTGTTCTGAAACTCTTCGTCTCCTGCTGGGCCGATGTCGAAGTGCTCCTGCAGACATTATTCCTGTCAGCGTGCCTCTTCGTGTTTGTAGCGATCCATGTATATTCGTACCTTCGCGTCTTGACGGTCGTTGTCTGGGCCTTTCGCAAGACTGAGCTTTCCACCCGGGTTCAGGAATCCCGTCTTTTCAGCTCCTACGCTGCTCCAGCCTCGCTGCGGCTTAGGGCCCTCGTCGTTACGAATGGCGGCTTTGCAATCATTAGGTAGATCAAAGAGCCGCTGGTTCTGTACCGAGTTAGGTAATGACAGACTCGTACTTCAACAAGAAGAACGGCTTACCCAGCTGAATACTTCCGCTATCTCCTCCCTCGAGAACCCATGCTTGATGAGCTTCACGAACCCCGTGGTCGTGAATCCGTCTAGCAGGGCTTGACCGAACTCGCGACGCTCGGCTTCAGAGCCTGAGTGGAACTTTGTGAAATCAAGAGTCAGAACAGACATATTGAGCTTGTTCTGTGGAGTATAGAATTCTATTTGAAGAGAAGTACAAGACAGAAGATGTAGTCTGAATGGTACTTATACCTTGTCGCGCAAATGTATGCGAAGCTAGGCGTGCATACCTGTACAGCTACTGAGGCTGTCAGCGCTAACAAGTGCTCACCCATCAGCATCACCACCTGGTCTTTTCTCCAAAACCAGAATGCTCGCCAACATCATGCCATTGAGCCACGAGGGCGTCGGGAAATTGGAACAGCTATGGACGATTCTCCCTGGCCACAATGCGATATTCGAGTGCAAGACACATTTGGCCCGCAGGTCTCGGGATGCTACGAAGATTTTGATTTCACCTTGCTTTTTGAAGAGAGTATCCTCTATTTCCCACCTTTACTGATTGCTACGTCTGTCGCATTATTGCGAATCTGGCAGCTTCGGTCTACAGAGAACCTGCTCAAGCGCTCAGGGCTGCTTTCGGTCCTCAAGCCTGTGAGTTCCACCTGATTCAAACCGCGACAACTAAACTCCAACTAACAAACGCGGGGTGTTTTTAGCTATGTTGGGCAATATTCGTTCTCCTAGGATTAGCGCATCTGGTGCTCTCCTCAGTCCTCAAGACCTCCACAACGAGACTCTCCAACGCCGCAATCGCTATTGGATTCGTCGCCTCACCGATCTTCGCATGGCTGTCTTTCTGGGAGCACGCCCGGTCTCTGCGCCCATCGACGATTCTAAATGTATACCTTCTCGGAACAATCCCCATGGACGCCGCGCGCGCACGAACTCTCTTTCGAATTCCAGGGAACTCAGCGATCGCCAGTATCTTCACCACAATTGTTGTGTGCAAGGCCGTTCTTTTAGTTGTGGAAGCGATAGAGAAACAGCGGCTGCTCTTGGATCGCGGCTGGGCCCCTGAGGAGACGGCGGGCATACTCAACCGGAGCTTTTTCTGGTGGTTTAACCCGCTCCTCCTATCGGGTTATAAGCAGGCTCTGACGGTGGACAAACTCTTAGCGGTGGATGACGATATCGGAGTGGAAAAATCGAAGGATGAGATTCGTCGGCGGTGGGCCAAAGGTAGGCGGCATTTACAGAGCTATATTGTGCTTATTCGGTGGCTGACTGGTGGTGTTTTAGCGGTTAAGCAGAATGCTAGCAGCTTACAGAATGTCCTTCTGGCAGTGTATAGAAAGGAACTGTGGGGGGCTTTTCTACCGCGGTTGTGTCTCATCGGTGTTAACTATGCGCAGCCGTTTCTGGTGAATCGCGTCGTGAGCTTTCTGGGGCAGCCTGACACCACCACGAGCAGGGGGGTTGCGTTGGGCTTGATCGCGGCGTATGCGATTGTCTATATGGGGATTGCTGTGAGTAGGCCAAGTCCACATGATGTTTCTCCAATCGCTCATTGACATGACATCCTCTCAGATTGCGACAGCAACATTCCATCATCGCTCATACCGCATGGTCATGATGGTTCGCGGAGGCCTGATCTTGCTAATATACGACCACACACTAACCCTGAATGCACCATCCCCTTCTAAGAATGACTCGTATACGCTGATTACTGCCGACATAGAGCGTATCGTCTCAGGCCTTCGGAGTCTTCATGAAACGTGGGCGAGCGTCATCGAGATTGCGCTTTCATTATGGCTGCTTGAGACGAAGATTAAAGTGTCGACAGTCGCTGCCGCGATGGTGGTCCTCGGTGCGTCGAACAGAATCGATCTGCTCTATCCGTGTAGCTAATGGCACGTCCAGTTTGTTTACTTGTGAGTGGAGCACTCAGTGGGCTTCTTGGGGTCCATCAGAACCTATGGTTAGAGGCCATGCAGAAACGTCTCAATGCCACACTGGCCACGATCGGGTCTATTAAAGGGATCAAAGCTACTGGAAGAACGAATACCCTGTATGAGATAATTCTACAGCTGCGAGGTACTGAAATACAGCGGTCCCTCAAGTTTAGAGAACTACTGGTCGTACTGGTCACACTATGTATGATACCGTTCTCTAATTCTATAAGCTGCTGCTCACTGTCGGCTCGAAAGCATACCTATCAACCACCATGACACCAACCTTCGCATTTGGAACATACAGCATCCTTGCCAAACTCCGAAACCTGACACCGCTTCTCGCGGCACCTACGTTCTCATCCTTGACCATCATGACTCTCCTCGGACAAGGAGTCAGCGGGTTTGTCGAATCCCTCATTGGACTCCGACAAGCCATGGCTAGTCTCGAGAGGATCCGACACTACCTCGCCGGGAGCGAAGCGCCCGAGCCGTCTTCTGAGAACCACGGAGTCGCCCCAACAGAGGGATTAGTCGCCTGGTCAGCCCGTCTCGACGACCCAGGGCTTGATCCGTGGGTTGAGATGCGCCGTATGAGCTCCCTCCAGCATAGATTTCACAATCTCGGAGAATCCCAAGACGGCCTGGTTATTCTGCAAAACCATACCGCCAGCTGGGAGAAAGCCTCCGAGCCCGTGTTGACAGACGTTAACGTCACTATCGCCCGTGGGTCATTCGTTATGGTGATTGGGCCAATAGGGTCAGGGAAATCTACACTTCTTCATTCTATACTGGGAGAGGTACCGCATACAACAGGCATAGTTACAATCCAGGAAGTAGATACGGCATTTTGTGCGCAGACCCCGTGGCTGACGAATACGAATGTCCGGGATAATATCGTGGGAGCGTCGCACTTTGATCCCGATTGGTACAAGACCGTCGTCAAGGCTTGTGCTTTACAACGTGATCTTGCTCAGCTGCCGCATGGGGATCGGTCGGTGATTGGTAGTAAGGGAATTTTGCTTAGTGGTGGACAGAAGGGGCGTCTGGTGATTGATTTTAGTTCCTATCTGAATCGATGTATTTGGTTAACGATTCTAGGCTTTGGCGAGAGCCCTATATGCAAAGAAGGCTTTGATTGTCTTGGATGATGTCTTTGCGGGTCTTGATCCAAAGACAGAGCAGGAAGTTTTCACCTCGCTCTTTGGTGCCCGTGGCCTACTGAGACAGGGAAAGACGACTACAGTCCTCGCCACAAATTCCAGTAAGTTGTTTGAATTCAAAACCTCTCGAACGAGACAAGGCTCATTGCTAATCTTCCTCTAGCGCAAAACCTTTCATTGGCAGACTACGTAATGGTCTTGGGATCTGAAGGTCGCCTGATCGAACAAGGTACACCTACAGAGCTCCTAAATTCCGGGTCATCTCTACGCCTAGAGGAGCTCGTCAAATCTCGCGAGGGCAAAGGCAAAGCTGAACCCGAGCGAGAGAGGCCTGAATCTGTTCTGGCGCTGAGGAATCGTGTACTAGGAGCGACTCCAGTTGCTGGACGCCGCCGCATTAGCGACATGGCTATTTACAAGTTGTATATCAGGACAATTGGCTGGGGATCATGGTGGATTTTTATTGTTCTGTGCTCCGGTTTTGTTGTGGCGTTGACCTTGTCTCGTGAGAATACCCCTAGCCCTACCCTCTGCTTGCGCCGTGTAGATTTACTAACCGCTTGCCTGGAAGAAATCTGGCTCAAGTTTTGGACGGAAGCAAATGCTCGGACCCCACATGATCGCCTGGGATACTATCTTTCGCTTTATGCTGTTTGGTCTGTGCTGGCGATCACATTCTTCTTGGGGGCATGTCTGTACGTCTTGAACTTTCGACCTTCCCAACCACATATCTAACAGCGTTATAGGCATTTGATGCTAAGAATGGTCCCTAAGGCAGCCAAGATCTTCCACGGTTCACTACTCAAGACGGTCATAAGGTTGTTCCCCTCTCTCTGCAACCCGCCAACTGCCCCAACTAACTGACACCGTCCTAGGGCACCACTCGTGTTTTTCTCAAAGACCGACAGCGGAGAAATCTCCAACCACTTCAGCCAGGATCTAGAGCTCATCGACATGGAACTACCCCGAGCCCTAATCGGCGCCGTCATTGCCCTTATTCTATGCATTTCTGCCATGGCCGTCATCGTATATAGCTCCAACTACCTCGCCGCTGCAATTCCCGGCCTTCTCGGCCTTTTATACCTCGTCCAAATGTTCTACCTCCGCACCTCGCAACAGCTGCGTGTTTTAGAGCTTGAAACCAGGGCTCCCCTACTCTCTCACTATATGGAGACTATCCAAGGCCTAGTCTCCCTACGCGCCTTCGGCTGGTCAAAACAATTCAAGGACCGGCACCACGGCCATCTCAAAGTCGCCCAGCAGTCCGCGTACCTCCTTTTCTGCGCGCAGATTTGGCTAACGCTGACGCTGGATATCATTGTGGCTTTGCTGGCTATCATTCTAGTCAGCATCGCAGTTACTGTGAAAAACTCATCAGCTGCATCGATCGGTCTAGCGCTGGTCAATCTTATTTCCTTTGGCGCGAATATGAAGGGTCTTGTGTATAACTGGACCGCATTGGAGAATGCGATGGGTGCGATTGCTCGTGTTCGTGATTTTACGACCAAGACCCCATGTGAGATTCAGGTTGGTGAATCTCACCCGCCGTCCCCTGGATGGCCTCAGCGCGGGTTAATTCAGTTTAAGAGTGTGACGGCTAGTTATGAGTAAGTTTCCAACTTGAAAGGATATGAGCTGCGGGAGTAAGCTGATCTAATCTACCTTTCAGCTTTACTTCACCCCCCGTGCTCAACGACGTGACTCTCACGGTCCAGCCTGGAGAGAAGCTTGCCATTTGCGGCAGGACTGGATGGTAGGCATATTTCTCGAAATCTTTCTCCGCCAACCGTCTGTTACCTAAACTGACCATGTGCAGTGGCAAGAGCTCCCTCGTAAGCTCCCTCCTCCGCCTCCTCGAACTCCGCAACGGCGCCATCGAAATCGACGGAATAGACATCTCAACTCTCTCCCGCGAAGACGTCCGAATGAGTCTCAACATCCTCCCGCAAGACCCGTTTTTCTACCACGGGACAATTCGGCAGAACCTCGACCTGAAGGGCCTCTCATCCGACGAGGAAATTCTGGAAACTCTTGCCCTACTGGGGCTCAGAGAGGTCATCTCGAAAAAGGGCGGCTTGGATGTGGCTATGGATGATGGGTTCTTGTCGCATGGGCAGCAGCAGCTGCTTTGTCTTGCGCGGGCGATATTGAAGAAGTCGAGGATTTTGATTTTGGATGAGGTTACGAGCAGGTTGGTCTTTTACTACTGATTTTTCTCCTATCAGAACCTCTCAAACGTACTAATGAACCACGCGTTTCCCTCACAGCGTCGATCAAGAGACTGAGGCACTCATTACACGTGTCCTCCGAGACCGATTCAGAGATCAGACGGTAATCTCTATCGCGCACAGACTGAACACGATTATGGATTACGATAAGGTGATTGTCCTGGATAAAGGGTGTATTGTTGAGCAAGGCAACCCACAGGTTCTAGCTTTGCAGCCCTCGATTTTTGCGAGTCTTCTTCGGTCAGGTGGCGAGGAGCCCAGGGATGGGCATAAGCATGACGAGGAGGGGGAGGAGGAATAGGAGAAAGTTTTGACTCCAACGAAGATCTTGTTGAGGAGACAAGTAGGTATTGGACAAACCGGCCGCCTAGGCCAAACGGCAAGCAGAGTTGAACTTAGAGTACACGCATAGAAATGATTATTAGTGACCAAATTGAGCATTTTCTATTAGAAATTCCAGCCCATTCCGTGTGCTGTCGTCTGACTAAAGCGTCAAAATGCGTAGATTAACTGCGGCCTTCACATGGTCCATGCGCTATACATGTTATGGTGACTGGCCGATGGAGAGTAAATGAAGCTAAATTAGATCGCTGCGACAAAGCACTTGGAAGTGATAGTGTGACGTAATGACCTGCGTTACGCTAGTTCGCCTTTTGACTTAGAGATTTTTACAAGCCTTAGCAAGAGCACGGGGCCAGTGTCGCTTGAGGATCTTGCAGTCGTCAAGGGCGCGAGTCCAATCATTACCGGTGCGTGAATCTTCTGCCTTCCACTGAGCAATTGCAGGTGCCAAGTCTAACAGCACGCCAAAGAACGTATTCTTCGCATTCTCGCCGGAATCAGTTACGTTGAGGAACAGGATGTCCATCTGTACACTTGTTTGCGAAAGCAGTGTCACCCCCAAGATTATTTCTTTCTTCCCCGGACCTTATGCCAAGGACGCACTAACACGTTATAGGATAGTATCGAACTTCCCACTCAGCCAAAAAGGGCTAACCCTCCTTGGAGAGCTAAGTTCTGACTAATATACTTGTTGTCAGATAGCTAGGGGGTTCAATGTACCCCATTTGTTATTGTGTATCTTTCAATACTGTATTAAAAATGATGTCACACTGGAGCTCTGTATTGCCTCATACGCGTGACCTGCATAGCTGGAAGCTTCCATGCAAACCAGCGCAAACCGTGGAACTACCAAAAGCCAGCTTCCCCGCTGAGGCAAACCATCAACACCTTGCCTGTTCCATACTGCCCCTGGCATCGATGCACATGCCCCGGGTTGTACAGAATACAGTACTAATCGGGCAGTGCATTGTAACACTAATGACTTTTTTTTATCATACTATTCGGCTTGTCAGGAACCAGTCTCCTTTCATGTTGGACGCTCCCCGCTGGTTTGAGAGCTAACGCCAGATGTCAATTCTATGATCCTTGGGGGCATCTTTTGCCTGGAGGACAAGAGCCCTGATTCGTTGAATAACGACATTGCCACTCAAGTCAGCAGATGAGAGCGAAGTCCTTCGTATGTCCCCACCCCTGGTAACTTCGGCCACGAGCAAACGCCATCCGTATCTTGCCCCTCACCCGCCTACTCGTACGGTGACCGATCCTCCTCCTCACATCGACCGACGTCAGACCGCCTTGGCTTTCTTGAGGATACCGAGCTGAACCAGCGGGATACCATTCAAGCAGATACTTTCGAATCAATAAAGTATCTGATTGAGTGGAAGGTGACCCTCAATAATCGGTTTCTGGCAAAGGACACCGAACAAGATCTGGCCTACAAGCCCAATACCTACTGGCAAAAGATCAAGGAGAAGGCCGAACGTATTGTGCAACGGAAGAAACCTCGTAACCAACGAGTCCGGTTAGATGATACGATCGTGACTGTTACTGTAGATCACCGTTCACAACATGACCTCACTAAATATTTCGAAGGAACCGATGTTGATTGGACTGACATAGAGGCACAACTTCTACGGTGAGCCAACCTATGTCGTCAGGGCAAAAAGCTCAGGCTTTTAGTCTCATCAACTATATAGAGGATGATACCTCATCCTCATCGAGAACCGACAAGAGAGGCAACACGTCCACAACTAACGGTATGCTCCGTGATCTTCATCTCCAGTTGGCTGCCGAGGACTCTTCTGGCCAGGCCCCAGTTTGGCGCGATGTGTACAAGAAGATGCGCTGTCCTAGACCACCTTGTCACCATAAAGGGCAGTACTGTTGGCTGAATCCTGTAAGCAAAAGGCATTACAAAATGCGAACCCACCACATGAAGGCTTTGGCCAAATATGTTGAGGAAGGAGGTATCCTAGAAACCCACGGCGATGTCCCTGATTCAATCCGGGACCAACTGTTCGCAGAAGAGCATCATTGAGTGGGTAAACAACAGAAACCTGTCGACCACTCTGCTGGATCGATGTATCCTCTGATCAACATTAATCTTGGTCCGACCCAGTCGCCCCAGTTGCCAAAAACTGCCTATGGTTGCGCGGAGTCAAACATCTCAGGTCCAACTAATTTGGAATTCCCCGGGCCAATCGAAGAAGCTGTGGAAGAGTATACCAACTGGCACTTGGAAAAGGTGAACACGGAGAATTTCAAGGAGAACATACAAAGAGCACGGGATATAGTGCTGGAAAACTGTCTTGATCTTGGTCAGCTCCATAATCCTAATATAGGCGCGGAATTTCTGGTGAAAGAGGGCGTGAAATAGGGGTCGCGTACAGGTTTGTCAGCAATACAAGCAAGTGGCTCAATCACTGCAAATGAAAGACGGCGGTGAATAATGACGATGTTGAAAGTATCTTCGATTAGATTGCTTATAATGTATGGTATAATTCATTCCATATAACCCGGTTCAGGTCGAGAGTCGACCGACGACCAGCACACATTTGGCCAGTCAGCTTTTCCCTGACTATGAAAAAGTATAATTAATCATGGGGGGTTAAGCAGTGCATTGACGTTCACAGCCTTATCAGGAGGAGACGACATACCCCGCTTTTGCACGCTAGATATGCCCAACATGAATTCAAACCTATATTCTTACTCTTAGTCCGCTATCGTGCTCATCTGCAAGAAGATCCGATCTTTATTGTGTCTGTCAACATGGATGGTCTATCCTTGGCAGCCAGTGTTATCGCCGTTATTCAACTGACTGGAAGCCTTGTGAAGCTTTGCGGAGGCTACATCCAAGGGGTACAAAATGCACGGGAAGAAATTCTCTCCCTGCAGCGGGCATTTACAGGTCTTCAGGGTGCACTTCAAGACTTGCAGCACAATCTGCAAGAGAATAAGTCAAAGAGCCTATCTACGTCCTCACGACTACATAGCGATATTACTGCTTGCCTCTCCGATCTTCAAGCATTAGAAACAAGACTCAATCCAGGGAAGGGAAAGACGCTAATGAGGAAAATAGGCTTCCGAGCCCTGAAATGGCCCTTAAAACGCAGGGAGGTGGAAGCCCTGACGCAGAACCTGGAGAGATACAAGTCATCGTTCCTCTTGTCTTTACAGGTGGACCAGACGTACGTACGACGAGCATATTCTCCGACGCTGTATAATTGACTGAAGGATCATGTAGCTCCATGATGATCAGTATGGCTGAAAATACGGATCGGATTAATAAACATGTTGATCTTGGAAAGTTGGAAGGCGCAATAGATGCAGAGTTCGAGTCCTTCTCCGATCGCGACGAAGTCGAATGTCTCCAAGGCACAAGAACCGAGCTCCTTCGAAAAATAGCAGAGTGGGCTTTTTCGCCATCCCCAAAAAGCATTTTCTGGTTGCGAGGGATGGCTGGGACAGGAAAGTCTACAATCGCTCGGACGGTGGCAAGGTCGGCCAAGAATCGGAATCATCTGAGTGCCAGCTTCTTTTTTAAGAGAGGCGAAGCGGACCGAGGGAACGCAAAGAGGTTTTTCCCAACATTAACCAGGCAACTGATACTGTGGAAACCAGAGTTGAGAGCTGGCGTGCAAAAGGCACTTGATAACGACCCTGACATCGCGTCAAAATCACTTAGGGAGCAATTTGAGAAGCTACTCCTTCAACCATTGCTCGGTCTCGACCAATGCGATCAACTGCCTCAGAATACGGTGATTGTTATAGATGCTTTGGACGAATGTGACCATGACCAAGATGTCCAAAATATTATCCGACTGCTCCCTCGTTTGCAGGAGGTAAAATCGCTTAGCCTTCGGGTATTCCTGACCAGCAGACCAGAGCTGCCCATCAGACTTGGGTTTTCAGAGATCGGGGACCATGTATATCAAGACCTGGCCCTTCATGAGGTACCCGAAGAGGTGACAGAGCACGACATACAGTTATTTTTACGACACCGATTTACAAAGATCCAGCATGATAGAAAAGTTCCTCAGGACTGGCCTGGCGACGATATTATCCAAGAGTTGGTTAGGGTATCTGTTCCACTGTTTATCTCGGCTGCCACCGTGTGTCGCTATATCGAAAATCCGAAATGGGAACCTAGATCGCGTCTTGCAGAGCTTCTTAAGAACCAAGCCAAATATGTGTCGAAAATGGATAAAACATATCTGCCCATTCTGACGCGGCTCCTCGATGACCAGGACAGTGATGAGACAGAACAACAGCAACTTCTCCGAGTTTCAAGACATCGTGGGAGCTATTATCCTACTCGCTGTTCCACTTTCTATACACACACTATCTCTGTTTCTTGGGAGAGAAAGGGACCAAATTAGCAATCGATTGGATTCCCTTCGATCGGTTCTTACCATCCCCAGCGACAAAAACCAGCCTGTTAGAATTCTGCATCTCTCATTTCCGGAATTTCTGGTGCAGACTTCCACCAAATTTCGTGTGGATGCGCCAACCAAGCATAAAGATTGCAGAATCCTGCCTGAGAACTATGCGGCGTCTTTTGCGGAGGGATATCTGCAATCTAGCAGACCCTGGAGCGCGTAAGGCAGATATCGACCCTCTAGATGTCCACAAATATCTACCATCGGAACTGCAATACTCCTGTCGGTACTGGACGCATCATCTCAAAATGAGTCACGCTTTGTCTTCTGATATAGAAGAGGTGGAGCTGTTCCTCCAGAAACATTTTCTTCATTGGATGGAAGCGATGAGCCTGCTAGGTCTTATATCGGACATGACAGGTATGCTCGACATTCTCCTAACAATGGTGACAGTAAGTTTATAATAGGCGGTTATTCGCGAGTCACACTAATAAGAATAGGACCATAATGGCAATCCTGGTCTGGCCACCTTCCTACATGATGCAAAGCGGTTTGTTCTGAAAAATCGACAGATAGCCGATGAAGCGCCTCTTCAAATTTATTATGCAGGGTTGGTATTTGCACCTCGAACAGCAATAATTCGCAAGCAGTTCCAATCAGAGCTTCCTGATTGGATATGCCGCTTCCCACGAGTTCACGAGAACTGGAGTGCAGAAATGCAGACGCTCGAAGGCCATATGGACTCGGTTCAAACTGTGGCCTTCTCCCCCGATGGCCGGCTGCTCGCGTCCGGCTCGTGTGATAAGACAGTAAGGTTCTGGGATCCGGCCACGGGCGCTCTCCAGCAGACACTCAAGGGCCATATAGATTGGGTTGAGTCCGTGGCCTTCTCACCCGATGGCCGGCTCATGGCGTCCAGCTCAAGAGATAAGACAGTACGGCTCTGGGATTCAGCCACGGGCGCTCTCCAGCAGACACTCAAAGGCCATACAAGTTCAGTTCAGTCCGTGGCCTTCTCACCAGATGGTCGGCTGTTGGCGTCCGGCTCGTTAGATAAGACAGTACGGCTGTGGGATCCGGCCACGGGCGCTCTCCAGCAGACACTCGAGGGCCATACAAGTTGGGTTCATTCCGTGGCCTTCTCAACCGATAGCCGGCTCATTGCGTCCGGCTCGGACGATAAGACAGTACGGCTTTGGGATCCGGCCACGGGCGCTCTCCAGCAAACACTCAAAGGCCATACAAGCCGTATACAGTCGGTGGCCTTCTCACCCGATGGCCGGCTGCTGGCGTCCGGCTCGGATGATGAGACTATACGGCTTTGGGATCTGGCCACAGGTGCTCTGAAGGGAATCCTAAGCACTGATGGTCCTGTCACGGTGGTCGAATTTTCGCAAGACAGCTCCTATCTCGCCACTAACTTAGGATCGTTCAAGATCCAACTCCCCTGTGGTCAGTCTATCGCCAAATCACCGAATATGGACCCGCAAATATCTCTACAGAGAGAATGGATAGCTGTAAATGGGCAACGTGCCCTATGGCTCCCTCCCGAAGCTAGGTTTTCGTGTTCAGTGGCCAAGGCGCATAGACTCGCCTTAGGACATCCGTCAGGTCGGATTTCCTTTTTCGAATTCCGGAAATAACCAATGCCAATAAATTTTCGTTTTCTGAATCCCTCTATTTTCAAGTATCTTTACAAAGAAGAGCCTGGGAGACGGACAGAATTTATTTAAGGATATGTCTTTCAAGAAGATGCTACTCGCTTCTAGCTCCAATACGGCGGCGAATCCATAGGGTCTCGTCGCCACGGTTCGAGCTGCTGTGTTAGACGTGTTCACCAGCCCACAGCGCCCAGGGCTTTCCTGACCATCAACTTGGTCATACCAGTCTATAACTGGATAGATTTTAAAAAAAGACTTGTAGCTTAAGTTGCCCTCTAATTCGCACTGATTTCCCTGACTATACGGCAGACTATTACGACAAAACTGCAACAACCATAATTTCAGGTAAGCACTAGTATACCGCCTTTCTGTCCGCTTTGGCTAGATATCCATTTTTTTGTAAAGCTGCAATGTACGTAGCTCCTTTATCTTCCTGGTGATACGAATATATCATGTTGAGCCTCATGTCACGTGCCACGTGATCTGTATGGCATGATCTCTGGCCCCTGGCCT
>JAAXYA010000115.1:0-64689 GCA_013305525.1 Aspergillus quadrilineatus
GTGCCCAGGATGAGGCTTTGGCTGGCCCTATGTGCCAGCTTATCCTAAGTATAGTACAGTGCTCAGGATAATCAGGTCAGGCACTATAATAGCAATCAAGTAAGGTCCTGCTGCGGCTTTCATGCGGCTATGGTAAGATTAACTATAGTTAACCTTGCCATCCCCATAGTTAACCTTGCCATCCCTGTGCTGGCTTACTTATATAGCTAATTAGTATCTAATATACCTTCTAAATATATCAAATTCATGTTGTCTGCTACTATGAAGGCCTGATCAGAGAAAATACTTGTAAGTCTATCTCTCCATAGCCTCCCTTGGTCTTTTTATTACCCCTGATAGAGATACTTTTCTACTGGCAAATTTTATAATATCTTAATTATATACCTCTTTCTATTCAGACTCTCTCTTTAATACTAAGAATATACTACCAGATAGTCTTCTAGATATATCAGAGCTCCCAAGCAGCCAGCCAAGTCTCTATAAAATAAATTCTAGCTTCCTTCCTCCACCACCTTTACCAGCCTGCACCCTAAAAGATCTAGTATATATCAGGCCTCTACTCCAACAAGTATAGGTTTTATATAATACACACCCTGATATGGAGGACTCCTGGAAGCAATTTATTAAGTAGTAGCTTATAACTAGATATAGCAAGCAATATAAAGGGCAGTCAAATATATATTAGGATAGTAAGAAAAAAGCTATAGTCTGGCAAGGATTTAAGCAAGTTGCATATAAGCAAAGCAGGCAACCAAAGGTTATATATAAGGAGTATAAAACAATACTTGTATATTTAGCTGCAAAGTATGCTGGAACATCTTCTCTTTAATATTATTTTGCTAAAAAAGGTTGTCAGGTATAGAAGGTAGCCAAGAAGGGAGTTAATCAGATGTTACAAGAAATAGTATGTTTTTAATAGAAGGAAACAGTATATTATTACTAACCTTATTTATAGCCCCAACAGTCCCCAATATATTTCAATAAGCATCTTCTCAACCAAAAGATACTTAATTTGATAACAACTACCTATCTCCTATTCCAAATTATTGAACACCCAGCCTTCCATGACCTCCTCCAAACCACCCAGCATGCTAAATCACAGCTTGATATCCTATCTGCATGCAGTATTCAATACCTTCTTGATAATAATGTTACTGCAAGCCAGCTAAATATGCTTAATAGACTTCCAGCTAGGAGTAGTCTATTAATTATACTAGACTGCTAGATATCCCCCTTCTCCCAAGCATTCATGGCAGTTACTGGCTACTTCTTAGATCAAGATTGGAATTACTGTGAGGTGCTTCTTGGATTTGAACTACTAGATAGCTCACATTCTGGTACTTATCTTAGTAAAACTATGATCAAGGTCCTTCAGCAGCATAATATTATAAAGAGAGTTATAGACACTGTATCAGTGCCTGCAGACAGCAATAGCTATCTACAAGGCAATAGTTATTATCAATGCTGACTACGACTGAGAATGTACTGCTGTCGCTCTGAACCCCATGTCGGCAACACTATTGACAATGGTGCGGGTTGCATTTCTCCTCCTTGCCAAATGTCTGGATCAAGGGTGCGAATTTTAGTGCAATGTGGCAGTTGGAGTCCATTGTGGTCTGGAATCCCTTCCTCTTCCAGTCTCTTGATAGCGCGAAGCTGCTCAGGACTTGCTGCTTGACGAAGCAGGGTCCAAAACTCTTCGTCGGACAGTTGCCACAACACCTTATCATCCACAGACCCTGCCTCTACCAGTTCGCCTATCACTTGGCCCGTCCGCTGATACATGTCGATGTGAGCCGGACTTGACCAGACATCCTTGTCAGTATTGATGTATGCGCGAGAAAAAATCAGTGCTAGATTAGGATTATCCAGAACCAGCAGACGGCGGGTTGCTGTAGCACTGGGAAACGCCTTCAGTGAGCCAACAACCCTTCTGGCATCTTCCATGGAAAGCTTGCCAAAGCTGACGGCGTCGCGTAAAGCATAGTCTAGGCGATCGGCACACAGTTGAGGCGCTGGCATCTCTACTAAAGGGAACAGCTCTTCTTTGAAAACCATCTGGTTGATCCCATGTCTGGCGAGGATGTCCGGCAGCTGAGTCGTCTCAAGATACTCTGTCTTGTATACCTCGTGATAGCTTCCTTCCCCAGGCTTGGAAAGGGCGTGGTCGATGACATGGCTGAGGGTGGTATGGGAGATGTCATGGAGGAGAGCAGTGACTTGTTCTTCAATTGTGGCACCAACTCTTCGCACGAGTATAAATGCACCGACCGAATGTTCAAGCCGTGTGACTCGCGGCGTCAGGCCTAAGAATCCAGTAACTCCATGCTGGCAGATGCCTTTCAGTCGCTGCAGCTCCGGGCTTTGAAGAAGCTCTACAAGAACTGGCTCATGGACCAGCACCTCTCCGTATATTTCATCTCGGATCAAGATGCTATGATTCTCGATGAGTTGGTGTGTCTGGAGGACGCCGGCACTGATAGGAGATGACATCTCTGGTAGAATAGTATATATTGACAGAAGCAACCGAAGCAGGATGATTGGGAAAAGTATATGTGTGGTTGAGGAAGGAGTGTGAGACAGGTTAAAGTATCACAAGCGCCATTAGTTTTGTCAGACCGCCCCGCGAAACACGCCAAGAATTGAGTCGGGCTGGACCTTTGAATAATGCATTGGGTTTTGGATATTTTTGACCAACCAAAAGCCTGGCGGGGCAACCGCTGGGTTGCCAAGAGGTCTAAATAGGTGAGTTACTGTTTTAGTTACATATCTACGCTAAATATGGTATAGTGGTTGCAGGTGACCTGAGGTCAAAATTTTGGTCGTGCGGGACAAACCTGCTTATATAATGGTCTTGGCAGTCATGTGACGTACAACCTATCTTTACGAACTTTCCTCCCGCGCTATCTCTTTCAAATTAATTACCAATGGCTTGTAAACTACTGCCATAGCACCACTATTAGAGGTGCTCTATGACTCCTCTATCTAGAAAGGAAAGATTATTACTTCTTAAGCAGTTAGTAAGCAAGAGCTCTACTGGGAGTCATTAACTCGCTTTAAAATGGTACCTTTAGTGTCTCTGTCCAATTATAAACAGTTATACAGGCTTGAATTACATCTCTCGTACGGAATATATATAAGGTCTTGCGCACACTTTTCGATCCAACTACTTGGAAGCTACTTCTAAACTAGTTATAAACTAGTTAGCTCATGCTGCTGAGCTTCTTGTATACGTATCCTCCTCTCCATAAGATCAAGTTCTAACTTCTCGTTTTGAAGTTGTTGCAGGCGAATGTCCTCCTCTTTCTTCTTAAGATCAGCTTTCTTTTGTTGAAGCTCTAATTCAAGATTCTCTAGCTCAAGCTCTTGGCGTCTTTGTTCAAGATTCAAGGCATTTGTTGAAATAGCACGTCGAAGATTACCAGACCTTATTGACCTAATACTTTGTAAGTACTCTGGAACTGCTTGAGAACTACTTGTGAAGTGCTTGGCGGACTTACTCATCATCACCGTTTCTTGAGGAGTTTTGAGACCTTGATCTCGTATTTCCTTGCAGGAGGGGTGAAGCTGATTCAGTTTCTATTGAAGGAGATAAGGCAGACCTTTGGCGTTTTCGACTTCCTAAAAAGTAGTAGTAAGCAAGTGGTGAGCAAGCAGTTGGTAAGTACTTGCAAAACAATACTTAAATACTTACTTTCCCGACTCATATGCCGAAGATAATTAGCTTCCATATTAGAAGTTCGATATGAATGATGAATATTAAACTCCCGGAAGTTATCATACTGTAATATATCGTCCCTATCTAGCTTCGCAGAACTAGGTTATATTAGTAGTTTTCCTGGCCAGTGCACAAGTAATTGGTAAGTACTTAGGGACTTACTTCTTGACTGCTTGAACTAGAGTCAAGTATTTGCCAGATGCATATGACTTCTGATGGGACTGCTCAACAGCATTTGTATGGTTTCGCAATAAATCAAAGTAATAAGGCTGAATCTTAGAGCATGCTTTATTTAATCCTGCCTTAATCACTGCCCCTTTCTTTTAAATTGCCCAATTCTGGACATTGGCATTTTCATACTCTAAATTAGTTAGTAATTGGTTACCAAGCAGTAAGCAAGTGTTAAATACTTATTAAGAGATCTAATAAAGAGTCATAATCATCCTCTGATTTGCAGTCTAGAAGACTCATCATTCGGCTCCAAAGGGGAGAACCATGCTTATTAGTTCCGATACTTTTCAAGATTGTCCTTTGGAAATGGACCCTGCAGAAGACAATAATATGCTGTAAATGCCATGTTATATCTCGGTGTTGAGGATCAATCTCAGATAAATAGCGACCAAGTCCTTGGTAGTTAGTAAGTGCTTAGGAAATGTTAAGTAAGTACTTACCTGTATATTGTTTTGAGTCCATGTCAACAATAATACCATGGATTCCAGAACCATGAATAGGATCAAAAAGTATCGGCTGATGAGAAACCCTGTAAACAAGGCTGAAAACCCGCTTGAAAAGTAGATAATAACCTTCAGTAGAATCATTGCTGGTAAAAACCCGGAGTAATGTGATAACTAATACCCAGCTAGTTAGTAAGTACTTGTCAAGTAGCTAAGTACTACTACTTACTTTTGCATTGGTCTGGCAGGAATGTAGCAAAAAGCACTTCGTTAATATCTTTTGACCGTATTCGTTTATAAGACATATCAACCTCAAAAGACAAGAGACGCGAAAATAGTTGAATTTGCTCTTTAAAAGCACAAAGTACCATGGTACCCTGAGAATCATGATAATATTCTTGAATATAGTCCTAAGTACTTGATTAGTATCTATTAACTGCTCTGCAACCACTTAGCAAGTACTTACCTTCAGGTTCTGGTCAGTATTCTGGAGGAATATAAGACCATTAATATCCTGTCCATTTGGATAAGATATTAGACGTTGCTTTTGAATTATTGCCGCAATTCGGTCCTTATTACAAAAGCTAGAATGAATCTCTGCCAATGTAGACGCATTGTACTGGCGACAGAAATCTTCAAGTTGCGGATTTCGAAGGAATTGAGCTAGAACTAGTTACCAACTACTTACCAAGTGGATTGTGAGTACTTACCAGTTGTTAAATTAGGGTCCCGAATCTGTTCAATGATTCTCTTCACACCTGCTAGAATTCTTTCAGGTGCTTTGCTTGGCGGTGGTGGTGGATGTTTATGAATTCCGTGCGATATAAATAACATATACGGGCATAGGTCTGTATTGATAGGTACTAGAGCATTGAAGACCACATCACAGGTGGTATGCTTTAATTGACCAGACCCCTGAGGATGGTCTCGATCTGGTAATTACTTAATAACTGGTTGTAAATCAGTTTGGAAGTGCTTACTACAGTATTTTCGGCGACTTGACAGAGGTTCAAAAACACCACATTCTTCAGTGGCTGGCAGAATCTCTTTATTAAAGAGATCCTCTAGAAACTGCAAGTCTATTGCTGTATGTCCTTGAATTATACCCCTATGATGTTTTGTTAAACCTCCATAGGACCCATTTATACAGCCAATAAATGGTGCATATTCTCCATGAACATCCTATATACTTATTAGCCGCTTCTTAACTACTTAGCAAGTACTTGAGATATAGCATCTGGTTATATCTTTTGAAAACTGCTTTGCATGTCGGGAGTTGATCAACGCATGCGTGGCCCTTTTTGAAAAAGGCAACCTTTGACCGATAATAACTAAGATTAGCTAAGTACTTAGTGGCCAGTTAACAAGCAGTTATAATACCTATTTGCATTACGCTTTCTGATATCAGACTCTAAGATCTGGACATCTTTCTGAGACCTTTGGATCTCCTGCCATGTACGTTCATCAACAGATGTATGATGATAAGACTGCAGGGCTGGGCTGAGGAATTCACATGCATAAATCCCAGAGCATCTCCATGTCCATTTTTTAACTTGACATCCAAGAAATGGACAGTAAACAGGCCGTTTTCGTCCAAAAGGCTGTCGTTTTGCATATTGGATCTAAAAGTACTTAGCAGCCGGTTACCAAGTGCTTGACAAGCACTTACACTATCAGCAAGATGTTCCATTTCAACCTGTGTTCGTCCTTTGGACGCAACGACATATGTATGGCCATATATATGTGTTGTGGGATATTCTGGAAGATCATCAATATACTCAATGTTTAATGTTGTAAGACTGGAGGAACTTTTAGCTCTTGTAAGCGGAATAAGCATGTCTGGTTCCTTTTATTAACCAGTTAGCAAGCAGTTTAAAACTAACTGGTAAGTAGTTGCGCATATAACTATACCTGTATTTCTAAGGCAATATCAGCAGCTGGCTCAATAAGATCATCATCCAAATAGGTTGAAATATTCTCGATTGAAATATTTTCAGAGTCTGGACACTCCATTGTTCTAACTGCTTAGCAACCAATTGCTAACTGCTTTGATATTTGTGTAGGTTAAGTGTCAACGAATAGTAAAACAGAAATTGAATTTCAAGTGTACAGACCAGTATTTAAAGACCTCGTGCGGGACAAACCTGCTTAATAATGTTCTTGGCGCTCACGTGCAGGGGGTCTAGGCCGCATGAGCTCACCGCTTGGCTCATGCGACCTGTGTACACATATGGTATATTACTGTATTTGATACAGCATTTTATATATAAAGGATATATGGGGGTCAAATTTGCGGCGTTATTTCGCGCGTTATTATGGCGAAATCGCCAAGCCATCAGATACCCTGACAGCAGCTGACCCGAAATCTTACCGTACGAACTAGTATGTAGAATAGTGATTACTAATTTTTGACTGGCAGAATTCCTAGCTAGGAAATAAACATGCATTTCTCCTTGTACAAATCTTCTTAAAGTACAATTGGGTTGCCTTCATCTCCCTCCTCTGCATCTAGGTCGATTGGGTTCTCCTGCTCGCCCGGCTCTGGGTCTAGGCTGACAATATCAATCTGCCTATTCAGTGCAACGTGCCATCTACCCTGCGGTAGATCAATCCTGCCTTCCTCTATAGTATCCCATCGCTCATCTCGTACGGAACATCGCCTTCCATGGTCAGGCCATTTACAATTGCCGCAGGCTCCGCCGAATGCGCCTGGGACATGGCGGCATTCTGTAAATGGGTATTTCCATTGCCTGCCTGGAGCGGCAGTTCGTACAGGGCTGAGCCAAAGCTATGCCGCGGGATTGGATCAAAAGGGCATTGATGTACAATGGCCGATGCTGCTTGATCTGCTGGGCAAATACACTGCCACGTACAAATGTCACGGGTGCTCCAGGTTGGGCCAGCAGCTGTCGTCCGACACGGGTATGTACATAGGGTGCAAGCTGCTGACCCCCAATTGGCAGGACAGGATTTTGATCTCGAGGAGTCTGCTCGTACAAGCGGCGAAACAGACCTTCTAGTGTCAGAGCTGGTGGTCGAGCTCTACGGCGGCCTTCATTATTGTTGTTATCATTGACACTGTACAAGAAGGCCAATTCGTTAGCATTTCACATAACCATAGGGGAGAGAAGATATATGGAGAATGATAATTGCCTGTACGACATGATTGATAGTAACAGTGATATTGTAGGCTCGATACTGTAAGGTAGGGGTGGATGGAAAAATAAAGGGGAGGAGATGATGTGTTATAGAGATCTGATTGATAATGTAATGTACAAAGAGACCATCTAGCTTGTTCTGAGCCTTTTCCTGCCTGAGATACTCTTTATATAATTAGTTGATAATAGTTGAGACAGCTTATACAGCGAGAGCTTCCCTCTGCTTTGTACAAGCTCCACCTCCGCAATAGCAGCCTCTAATGAGACTCCATCTGCCTCCCGGGCATAGACCTCATCAATTATCACTTTTCGACGGCTAAAGAGGACACGATCCTTAGCCTCTGGGCGCCAGGCTGCACCGTACAAGCTCTCAAGAGATTGAACAGATGGCTGGTTACCAAACCCACAGGTCCACTCCCTCCACAGCTCTGGCACAGTCTGAATTGTACGAGAAAGCTGGTAGACAGGCAAAGCTGTATGGGAGGCTGAAGAGGAGGAGGAGGAAGAAGAGGAAGAGGAAGAGGAAGCACAAGCCTGACTGGGAGAGCCATGGGTAGAAGCTGTGATAGTAGGAAGAGCTTCTGCTGGAGCTAGGTGTTGAAATTGCTTATAGCCTTGGTCAGCCTCTGCAGATCAGCATCTCTCACATACAGGTTGATCCTTTGGCAGGATAGTTGGCTGAAATGCTCGTACAGTGAAAGCCACTTGGCCAGAGAGAAGATCCTTGAATTGAAGATCAATCTTCTGAAGCTTTTCCTGGGCTTGCTGGCTATGGTGAGAGATGGCCTGGTTCAGATCCTTTCGGACAATACCTAGTTAATCTGCAATAATAGGCACACTCTGCTGTAGCTAAATCTCCTGAGGGGTCTCTGTATTAAGTAGTGAATCTTTGAGCTGCCTGGCAAATTCTTGATAGTCTTCTCGTACGAAGATAGGGTCCTTCCATATCACATGGTCTGGGAATAGCTGTTGGATGATAACTGAATCCTGCAGAAGGATAACACGCAGCTGCTCTAGGAGCCTGAGGAAGCCTTGGCCAGCCATATTATCCTGATCCTTGTATTCCTCCTCTATCAGGCCTGGTGGACTACTGCAGTTCTCTGTAGAGAACCAGGCTAGCCACTGATCAACCCACGGCCAGAGGGCTTTCCTAAGGGATTCCGGAGGTGAGATCTTTGCTCGGGGAAGATAGTAGTTCCCAGTAGCTTCAGGTGAGAAGCCTGCTATTGTACGAAGGAATTTCCAGGGTAGATGAGATAGATAGCAGTTGGTCAGGGCATCCTGGTTCCAGCGACCAGCCCGCCTTATCTGGGCCTCTTCAACCCCCTCCATCTCAGCCTGTTTTGCTCCTTGAGATTGTCCAAGATGGGTCTTCTTGTAGGAAGACAGGCCAATAGCATCAAAGACCTCATCAATCCACTTCAGCTGGATCTCGTACAAGAAGGGCTTCGTTGCGTCTCTTCCCTTGAGCAGGTGGAAGTCATACCAGTACCGGCAGTTCTGGAATTAAGGGACAGGCTCTTGTATAATCTGCCAGCAGAAAAAGAGATAGAAAGCAGTCTAGCTCATTGTACAAAGAAGGGGATCCTGATGGCGCATAACTCCTATATATTCTAAGCGGCCAAATTAGTTAGTTTTCCTATTATTCATGATCATGATTATTGGCCAGCAGGGTGTTGGTCCTTTATTTGATAATAGGAGAGTAAAAAGATCAGGCAATTCAACTTGACGGCGTAACTCTCCACGGAGAAGCATATTATGGCTGAAGAGGAAGTCCACTGCCGTATGAAAGTAGCTCTCCTGGGCTTCTGGCTTCCGGAACTTGGTATCTTTGGCCCTCCATCCCTGCCAGCAGTATCGTACAAATTCCTTGATCTTATCTTTTGAATAGCCATCCTGGAGCGTGCCGGCCGCATGATCAAGATACTCTGAATATTTGTGTTTATTTTCCTGCCTGAGCTGACCTTCTAGTAAAGCAGAGACTGCATATCCCCAAGGATTTTCAGAGTTATTAATACCAAGGGTCTTCTGAAATGACCAGAGATCAACCACAGCATTGATATACTGCTGGATGCTTTCAATACCTAGTATCTGTATTACTGATGTACCATCTGGCGCTGTACGATCCTTGCAATATCAGGATTTTGATGAGATCGGACGATATAGGACCTTCTTCTCAAGAAACATGACAAGCTTCTTCTCTGTGACCAGGGCTCCATCAGGAAATAAGTATTCCTGGCAGAAATCCTATATATAATCAGCTCTATATAGAAAAGGCAACAGAGAGTATATAGAGATAGAGAGAGAGAGAAGGGAGAGAGGAGGGGAAGAAGGTATAATTTAATATTATATCCCTTACTAACCTCCCATTCCTGCTGCTTTTTGGTGTATGCTTTCTTGGTATTCCGAGGCCGCTGGCTTCGTACATTCTGAAGGGCCTTGCGGCTATAAAGATCAAGCTGGTTCTGTAGCTCAATCTGCTGCAGCTCCTGTTCTTCCATTTGAATAGGGAGAGAAGATATATATTTGTGGATAAGACCAGGTAACTAGTCCATATGTTCTACACATTGTACGCGTTTATACGCGTCATAGAGAAAGGGATATCTATGACCGCCATAGCTACCGCCTAGCAGATTTGGCTGGGCTGTGTATTTCTAAAGGGGGTGGTCTTGTCACAGCTTGTACAAATAATACTCTGGTCAGGGATTTCTGCCAAGACTTCGCAGTGCTTTTGGTATCAGATATCTGTAGATTTTCAGGGCCAAATTTGGTGGGACAGGTCAGATACATGAGATATCCTGGGGGTGGCCAAGATTTCGCGCGAAATTTCGTGGGGTTTGATACAAACATGTAGATCACTGCCTTGGCTAAGCCTAAAAACCCGGCCCGACCCGTAGAAGTCTAGGCTGCTTGATCTACCTCCAATCGACGACACTACCTGCACCTAGCGCTGGACCTTCCGCGCATCGAGCATTCGATTGACTGTCTTGCCTGCTGAGTTCCGGCTGGCGTGACGTCACCTGTCTCATTACCCCTCTGTAAATGCTACACAAACGCGTTACTTGACCGCATTTTCTTGTGTTTTTCATGCCTGGAGTTCTTCTGTTTATTAAATCACTCAATCACGCCATCAATTCGCGGGCTCTCATTGGCTGTGTTCCAAGCTACCCCTCTCCTCTGGCTCAGGTCAACTGTCAAGCCGCTCTTTTGACAGCTCTGCCTGTCAGAGCCCAATTTGCTTAGCCAAACAGCTTTCTCGCTTCAACACCTAGCTTTCCTTCCTCCATGACCATCTCCACTATCAGCTCTGCCTGGTCTGTCAAATCAGGACATCTATCCAAGCATCCCGCGCAGCTAACCATTATGGGCTTCTGGTCCATGTCAGATCAGCGGTTTGCCGAGCTAGCCTACCAGTTGGCTGCTTTTGTGGAGTCAAATCATCACTATGCAGTTGATTTTGACCGAATCATGAGATATCTGGTCCTATACCTTGTCCGTCCAGGAGCTAGTTTCTCCCTCTGCTTGAAATTCGCCATATCCCGCTGCCTAGGAAGTTAATTAATCAGTGTTACGCCAAGAAACCAAGAAATTTCTACATTTGGCATATTTTATTGTGAAGTTATAATATTATTTTAATTCTTATTGATTATCAAGATCTATGTATAGGCTCACTCACTCGGTACAGGATCATGTAAAGGCTTATGTACACGTACAGGCTCACCGTTACATGTGGCATCGGGCCTCGCATAGGTCTAAAAAGCACGTACAGGCCTCATATATACTCCTTCCAGGCTATGAGTACAGCTCCAAGCCGGCGGCCATGTTAGGGGCTGCAGACTGCCAGCCACACTAAAGGCGCTGACGGGGAGCACCTTTTCGTTTCATATATATAGAGCACTTCTATGTATACTTCTAAGTGTATGCGGGGTAGCGGTATGCACAGTTATAAATTATATAACATTTATACAACTTTTAGTATGCTAAATGAAACTAGATAAGATCTACAGTTGCTGAGACATAGTCTCCCAGGGGACTCAGTGTTGCTCTCTTATAATCAGGCTCTTACATGTTGCTTGAAAAGCCCGTCCCCAATTAACACGGTTTCTGGAGATTGAGGCGTCCGGGTCATCGCCATCCTCGCTTTTTAGCATCGTCTTTACAATGACTATGAACGCATATCTGTCCGCTTATAGATCCTTTGAACGAATAGAACATCAGAATCCTCCGTCCAAATTCTCGATCACAGCGTTTCAAAGTACCTGGTCGATTGGAGTAACCCTCCGCCAGCTCGTCGGTTTCACAAGGCCTTCTGCAGCTAACCATACCATGTCGTATGCGCTTGTTCAGTACTGCCTCAACCGACTTCCCATGCAACACCTTGAACGTCTTGGATGTTTTAAGATTCCCTTTGAAATTCACGCAGCCCCGTTTCAATTCCTTCAGAAGCACCACAGTGCCTTTGGTTTCGACTGGGTAGAGAGATTGGTCTGGAGAACACACGACCTGCACAAGCCTTACAACTTCCTCTGACCTGAATTGCTCTTGGCTCAGAAATCCAACTCCCAGAAGCTTGTTGCAATCCTCACCATCATGCCTGGGGAAGATTACATTCAACACTATGCAAGCTTGGTGGAGGTTGCTCAGCATGATGGCGCAATTCCCTTGAACAATGGACCAATCTACTGCGTACTGTACCCTCACCTCACGCAGTCCATCATAATGTGGACCGGGCTTACAGAGCTCTCTGCCAACGTTGAACCTGGAGACATTGTAGTTCTCGGGTTTGTGGCCGAGCTGCTTTCACGTTTTGCCTCTCTTGTACCTACATCTCAAGTGATTTGGCGACAAGACACGCAGTATTATGGCCTGGTCCGGCTCAAGCTTCATCCGGGGCTCGTGTTCAGTCTCCTAGGTGCCAAGTACAGCTATTAGGGCAACCTAGGTAGACGCGTTGTCACAGTGCTTGCTGCTCGCAGACCACAGGCCATCTGTTATATTGCCAAGCAGGGCACGCTGCTATCGCCTGACCATATTCACTGCCGAATCTACTCGCCCACAAGATACTGCGTCTTTGACAAAGGCCAAGCGTGCTGGAGTGGAGACGATCACCCAGCCTTACCAATTAACCCGCTCTCATCCAGAGTTTCAACCTTTGATCGTGGTCTGCACGTTTCGACTCCCACAATTGTTGAGCAGGATGTGCAGTTACGAACACAATTGGACGCCTATGGCGCTGCGTCCATTGACAATGAACTGGCGCAGATGGCAAGAGCACTCACGGACGTGCATGAAGAAAACCCTTCTATGTCTCGAATTCAATTGCTGCCCATCATGTTCATTACTGACTATCTCCGACGTCCAGAAGAGTTGGGAATATCAGTGCCATTCGACCTGACATCGCGGAATGCAACCGTGCAACATAACAAGGAACTCTTCTTGGCCAGGGCCGCCCACCTAGTTCTAGAAGCATTTGATATTATCCGGCGTCCCAAGGCCATTATAGTAGGGACGGGATATGGTGTCAAGACCATTCTCCCGGCTCTGCAAAGGCGCGGAGTTGAAGTCGTTGGATTATGTGGTGGTCATAACCGTGCTAAAACTGAGGCCGTCGCGACAAAACACAAGATTCCATGCGTTGATCTCTCTTTGAAAGAAGTGCAAGCATGCCACGGTGCCAATCTACTCTTCATTGCTTCTCTGCACGACAAGCATGCTGCCCTCGTCCAAGAGGCCCTTGATCTTGGCGGCTTCAACATAATATGCGAAAAGCCACTTGCCCTCGACATGACAACAATGCAACATCTTGTCAATCGGTCGCTACACTCTTCTCAACTGTGCTTGATGAACCACCCTCTTCGCTTCTACCCCCCCTTCGTTCATCTGAAGGCTGCCTCGAAAAAACCGACCAACATTCTGACCATCGACATTCGGTACTTGACCAAGCGACTTGCCAAGCTCGCTCTTTGGAACTCTTGCTTCTCCAGAGCGGCCGGAGGGGGGATGATGCTGGCGATGGCCACTCATTTTCTGGATCTCATCGAATGGCTTACAGATTCTCCACTCACTCATGACTCGGTGGAAACCATCACCACGTCGAACTCGATTGCCCCTCTGCCGACCGAAGACGCCGAAATCACAAAGACACCCGATGTCGAGTCGGCGTTCAAGATGAGTGGCTACTGTCGATCGTCCACGAAATACTCTGTCGACTGCGACGGGGCTGCAGAAATCGAGCTCTTTTCTGTCACCATCCACCTTGAAAATGCAGATAAGCTTCGGTTTATCCAGCGGAAAGGAAGCCCTGTACTGCTAGAACAACGCCACCTAGGCCGAGAGTGGTTGCCCTTGAAGGTGCATTTGGAACCGCGCGTTCGAGATGGCTCTCCATGGCAGGCATCCTTTCAGTGCTTTGTGGAAGAATTGGTGGAGGCTATCTGCATGGGCAAGAGATCGGCATTTGCGGACAGAGCCACTGGTTTTGATGACTATTGTAGAGAAGTTGGAGTCTTCGGATCTAGGGTGGGCATAGTCTGATGCTCTACATCCGGTACTTCGGCTAGTCATGGACAGCGAAAAGAGTTGATCGTGATTTAAGCTTGCGCAACGTTCATGAAATTTCTCAATGTTGTGTAGTAGCATGGGCAGGCACCTGAGTCATGGTCGCAGCAGGGCAGACAGCTGTAGACCCGATGTCTTCATGATATTACTAGAGTGTCGGTAGGTGAGTTCTCATATTACTCGAGAGATTCAGAGCCTGAGAGAGTTCCTTGTACGAAGATAGATTCTATTTCTATCAGTACTAGAGAAAATCTAGCACAACCGCCACAATATTAGATTGCAGATAGCATAAATATATAAACCCCCACCAGCAACATTAAACTCCAAAACCTGTCCATAAAAGAAGACAAGACAACAAAGTGAACGCCCAATTATAGCACCAAGCATAACCATAAAAAAAAAAAAAATCTGAGACTGTCACCTCTTCATCTGCAGCTTCACGGAACCATTGCCATGCACATTCCCCTCAAGACTAACTTGACATCTAAAGAGTTCCATGTCTCGGTTGGGGTCATGACCCTAGGAACGAGATTAACCGTGCTGGTGGGTTACGTATTCCCTTGGATGAAGCCAAAACCGCATATTAATATTGATATCAAGGTACTCACAGTGGGACCGTTGATTTGGGGACCCACGTCCGAGCTCTATGGCAGACTGAAACCGCTCTATGTTGGGTATGCCATCTTTATTGTCTTCCAAGTCCCTGTGGCAGTTGCCCAGAACATCGAGTCCTCAATGCTTGGCCATTTTCGGCACCTCGGCCCTGGCAGTGAACCTGGCCAGCCCAGTGAGGGAAGTCGTTCAGCGTGGTCACAAAGGAAGACTGCAGACGGTCAAGAAGATCCTTGTCGCTGAAACTGAAACTACTGCCGTTCTGTTCCGCAGGATTGTCGAACAGCCAAATTGCCCCGGTAGTGGAAAAGCAGGCAACAGTGGCATCGAGGATGGACAGCAGGGTTGAGATGGACGTCGTGAGGCGACGCGATGGGTAGATGCGGATCTTGTCCATCTTCAGAAAATTCGACTGTTAATCCTCTTCAGAGGTGGTCTTCTCAGCAGGATAGATATGGAGCGCTCAATTGTTATTATCATTGACCTTCTGACCATGAGGCTCTTGGCCTTTCCGAAGTCGCCATGTCGGGCTTTTCCCCTTTGGGCAAACCTCCAACTGTTCTAGGCACATCTCCTGCTAGACTACTACAACTATCAACCCGGTCAGTGACTGCGGGTTTTCCATGCCTCTAGTCACTGTTTACACACTGAGGGGGGAATATCGCTTTTTAGGGGGCCGATATAGGTCTGATTTAGCTCCTGGACAGTTGCAGTAGCCCGATTGTACGGACGGAACCGAGGTAGGCCGACTTCGTTAGGATCACCATGAACAGCAAAGTGGGCGAGATAGCCCTGCAGTGCCTGAGCCACCTTTGAATTAGCTTGCTACTACTGCTGCTGTCCGCCTCGTAGAACGTGTACGGCTCATCGTTGGAATGCCACCCGGGGGGGACACTAACCCGGGCATAAGAATTCCAGGGGTAGGCATTCAGGAGGTGCATCGCATTGCAACGGATGACAAGATCTCCATAGGCAGCCGCCACTCTTTCCGGCTGGGTTGCGTAGGCCGCAGTACTATTAACATCAGCAGCCCCGTTCGGCGTCGGCTGCAGATAGAGAGTGGTAGCGATGCGATCAACAGTGGATAAAAGGCCTTCCAGGAAAAGATCAGTAATAAAGGCCTTGAACGTGGATGAATCTGTGACAATAGGTGATGCAAATGATATGCCTTTGTTCAGGTTATAGCTCACCATCAGCTGGACAGATAAATAGAAAAGACCTTCTTGGAGAAGAACCCCTGGAGGACCGGGAAGGTAGCCAGTATCTCCGTTGATAACAGGTTCTGGGAGCCATTAATGGTTCACTCAGAAGATACGTACATAAGGACGTGTTGCTGCTCACCAAAAGCAAAGGTACTGTAGGCTGCTCTGGTCCCAACAACATTGTTTACTTCCATCAGAGCTTGACTCGATACCCGCTGCAGAGCGACGAAGGATGTCACATTCGCCGCACGAAGCACGGACTGAAAGAGATCCTCCTGCTGTCTTCGATCGGGGAACGGCAGGATCCAAGGACTCTGCAGAATGGCCTTGCTGAATGGTAGAGGGTCCCGGCCACCTGCATAAGATGTGAGATATGCGAGGACTGAACCGGCGACTGCAGATTCCGCCAGAATAGTGATGTGAGCTGGATCCCCGCCGAAGAGATGGATATATTTCTGGATCCAATCGAGAGTGAAGCGTTGATGAAGCAACCCTAAATTCGCTTGTCCGTGAGCCTCAAAAGTAGGACCAGAGGACCAGCCCTGATGCCACTGCCAATCATTACTCATGAAAACTGCCTTAATCCATTGCCTGTATCCGATGATGTAAAATGATATGGAAATGTCATGTATATGCGATGTACTCGCTGGCCGGCTTACGCCACGTGATACTTGAGGATCTGAACCCTCAATGTATCAATCAAGAATCAGGAGATTGAAGAAGCATATATCGTCAACAAGATAGAGAGTCAATCGTCAAATGGCATCCGGTCCTTAGTAGGCTACGTACGGTGTAGTCGATACAATATATCATTCTGCCCTTTCCCCCTTTGAGCATACATGCGTATTCCACAACGCTGAAGAAGAAAGGAAAAGGGATTGTTGTTATGAGGAAGTCTTGCAGGCGGCTCATTTAACGGGCATATAGACTTGTTAAACCCACCCCAAAACCCGCCCCAGCCCGTGGTTTAACAAGCTACTGTACCAAGGTTCAGGCGCCATATATATCCTGTATATCTTTCTCTTCCTTAACAAACCCTTCTTGTATATACGTCAGGATATGGCTTAGAACAAGCATATCACCCCCTTACAGTTGGGGCGGGTTTTGAGGGTCGGGTTTAACAATCTAGTTCGAGCTGATGGAACAACGGGCAAGGCTTCAAGATATAAGTAATTGAATACACAGGCAGTCTGTAAGTGGTCTCCAAGCAATTAGGAACTGGTTATAAACTAATATCCTTTTATAATTGTATCCAACTTGGGTAATGTAGGCCCTTGAAAACTTCAGACGCTTCGTAATTTATACGGGTTGTGGGATTGGGCATGTGTCCCGCTAGCTGCATTACATGACTGGTTTCGAGGCGTCCGACCGTTCGGACGAGGCCACCTCACGTTGTGCATATAGCGTGAGATATTAGCGTGAGAAAAGAAAGAGTGTGTATGGCGCGTAGGCACTGGGCTCTCTGCAGGCCGTAGCTGGCTGAAAACCAGAACCCCTGTCCTCCTGCAAGTGTAATGGCTTTTTCGAATGAAGATAGCAAGACTTTCCATGACCTTACCCTTCCCCTGGGTACCAAATCATCCTTTCCAACCAAATTCACTGGCTACTCTCGCAGCAAAATTTCATCACAAAGCTAACCTGCTGGCTTAATGTGGATGATACTCCTACTGGTTCTGTCCATGAAAAAAAGGCACAACATGTTCGGACACCTGAAGAAAGTCTTGACAAGAGGAACAGAGAAAACGGTACAACTCTCACTGCTCAGAGCCAAGTACTTCAGGATCCATCACCAACCAAGACGCATAGAGTGGCCCAGCCGACCCCAAGACTGACGATCACGTCAAGAATGAATTAGCTGATTCTTCACACATGGAGTACGACGAGCTAGGCGACAGCAACTAGAACACTTTAAAAACACTCCTTCCGGCGATATGCACGATGGCAGCACACCAGAGAAATGATAAGCGATAAACGTGCGTGGAACGGGTCATTTTCAAAACTAATTGGACCAGAGAAGTATCAACAATTAAAATTGATTTGAGCAGCAGTGTAAGAGCACGGGTCGCGGCAAGCATACTCTCAACTGGACCAAAAAGGCCGCTTTGATCAAGCCCTACAGCCTGATCCGCCCAGATCGCACTTATATAGCTAGCTTGCCCGTGACAAGCAGTACTCTTCTTCTCAGAACGGCGGAAAGAATTTTTATGATTAATGGTAATTAGCCCCAGGTGCAGCCTCGCTGAATCGCTTTGAAGAACTGCGGCCGAGCCTGGGCGCTAATCACGATCCGTGTGACTTTACAGTACAGTCGGTGATCACCTGATGCACGGTCTCACCTGCCGCACGATTTCTCCTCACCGACTGTTTTAAAGTCAAACTTCAACTTCTTATATCTCACTTAATATGTCCTCAATTGAAGCAGCGATAGAAGCAATCAATTCTTTAGAACCAGGCGATTCAATTAACTATACCAAAATTGCAAAACAATTTGGTGTTGACCGGTCAACGTTGTCGAGGCGTCACCGTGGGGTACAGCACTCGAGGGTCTACCAATATGAGCAGCAGCGAGTCCTCACCAACCAACATGAAAAAGAACTTATAAGCTATATAAATCAGCTTACTGAACGAGGTCTTTTTGCATCTCATGAGATGCTGCGCAATTTTGCAAAAGAGATTACTGGAACTAAGCCTGGAAAACACTGGCCTGGGCGCTTTTTGAAGCGCCACCAAGATGACCTTGTATTAACCTATACAACAGCCATTGATGCCGCGCGAAAACGAGCTGATTCTGCATACAAATCCACTTTATATTTTGAATTATTGAGCCGGAAGTTGGAGGAATACAAGCTGCAGCCAGAGGATATCTATAATATAGATGAGAAAGGTTTTCTGATTGGAATGCTTGTCAAAGGCCTCAGGGTCTTCTCTAAGCAGAAATATAAGAATGGTGGAGCTTTTAAGCAGTGCCTCCAAGATGGAAATCGCGAGTGGATAACCTTAATTGCTTATATTTGCGCTGACGGATCCTCTCTCTTACCAGGTCTTATTTACCAGGCCACCAGCGGTAATATACAAGATTCCTGGCTTCAAGATTTTGATCCTGAGCACCATGCTTGTTTCTTTGCCTCATCTCCAAGTGGTTGGACCAATGATGAGCTAGGCTATGCCTGGTTGACGAATATATTTAACCGGGAAACAAAGGAGAAAGCGCGGAGGTGTTGGAGGCTTCTGATCCTTGACAGCTATAGATCTCACCTTACTATGAAGTTTATTGAATACTGTGATGCAAATAAGATCCTTTTAATAACATATCCGCCTCATTCAACGCATTCACTGCAGCCGCTTGATGTTGGGATCTTTAGTCCTCTCTCTACTGCTTATAGCAAGCATCTAGAGGAGTTCTTGCATAAATCAATAGGTCTAAGTCATATTACAAAACAGGATTTCTTTTGTCTATTCTGGCCAGCATGGGAGCAAGCTTTGTCATCAAAGAATATCCTTTCTGCATGGAGAACTGTCAGGATATCACCATTGAATCCTGAGGTTGTTCTAGTCCGATTTACCAAGAAGAAGGACTCCCGGCCGTCCTCAAGTGAATCCTCCCGCTCGATACTACAAGTGGAAGACTGGAGAAAGATTGAGAAGCTCCTAAGCCGCGTGGTTTCCAATATTTACAACAAGAATGCCAAGAAGTTAAGTTCTACGATGCATCACCTCTCTACAGAGGTTATTATCCTTAAACTATGTTGCCAAGGGCTTGAATCAGCTCTCCAGAATGAGAAAAAGAAGCGTCAGCGCGGAAAACCTCTACTATTTGAGCCCGTGGCTCCTGAGGATGGTGGTGCAGTTTTTTACTCTCCGCATAAAGTCAAGCAGGCTCGCGACCTTCAGAAGAAGAAGGATGAGGCTATACAGATTACCAAGGCTTCAAAAGAGGAAGAAAAGGTCCGTCAGCAGCTTGCAAAAGAAGAGAAGCAATGCTTGCTTGAAGAGCACAAGAGAAATCAAGCATCTCAACAAGAATCATGGGTGCTAGAGGCAAAGCGAAGGAAGCAAGAGAAAGAGGACGCGCGCCTGGCGAAGGAGGCTGACTATCAGCTTCAAAATGACTTCCAGCAGGCAAAAAAATCTCCAAAAAAGACACCTAGAGCGCCACGCCAGCAGAAATCCAAGCAAATCGTGCCAAAAACTCCTAATAATGTTGTAGAGGCCCCTCCTACAACTAATTGTCGAGGCCGCCAGATCCGGCTGCCACAGCGCTTCCGGAGCGAATAAAAATCATGTATAGACTCTGGATAATGGCTATATTGAACCACCAAAAGATCTTGATATTCTAGTAATTGTATGTGGTTAAATCGCTTCATGTTTGCTATCGTACCTGGTGGTGATTTTGGGCGGCAGATGGGACCGTGCATCAGGTGATCACCGACTGTAAGTGGACAAGGCTAAGGAACCACGCAGCATTGTGGCTGATGTCTATCAACGAATGGATAGGATTGAACCCCGAAGTTTGGGGACCGATTACGCCGATTCCGAGCGTCAGCCTAGTTCCCCTAGATACTCCCTTGAGTCAGTTCTTGAATTTAATGCTACGGGACGCTCCATCGGTGAGCTATGGTGGGTTGTGGGGTGGAACTTCGGGAATCCCATGTGTCTTTGGTAATCGGTTGCTGGGGAAGCAATCTCTACTGTATCCGGATCAGTGGAGTGACTAGTTCAAGCGCGGACATATTGAATTGGTCGAGCCACTGACAAATTCCCCGCGGCGTTTGAATCGCTGCTTACGGCCGCGAAGGCGCGCTGGTTGGACGTCCCGCCAGACTAATTTTCCATAATGGCCAAGGCAACGGGCAGAGTGCGCCAATCTTAACCATAAAACCCTTGTCTGTAAACCACAGGGTTACCTGAGCTGGCGCCTGGAAAACTGGAAGTTAATAGACATACGAGTGAGATGTATGTCCTATTAGCTTTTATGTGCCCTTTACGCAGTATCTGTAGACAAGCAACACAGGGTGATGCCTCTCTTCAAGCCCCTTATTAGCCAGTCAGGGTTCTTCACAGCTTGCATAGTTTCATATCATTTATCTTGCAAACTAAAACAGAGCGTGGTTAGGCAGCTAAGTACATAGCCAGCCTTGTCAGTTGTACAGATAGCAATATATGAGGGAGGGGGAAGGTACTCCACAGCAGGGTTGTGGTAAATCTCAGCTAGCCAGGACTGATATTGAGTGGCTGGCCTGTCTGACACTCCCAATAACGCGCGGACACGTCACCCAGCCAGTCCAGATTGGTTGTCTCTCTCAGCACCCGCGCTTAAATAGTGTTGAACTTCCCACTTAGCCAAAAAAAAGCTAACCCTCCTTAGAGAGCTAAGTTCCGACTAATATACTGCCTGACAAATAGCGTGGGGCTCGTGATTGATTATATATGGGGCCAGCGATATAGACGTACAGTGAATAATCTTGTCAACCAACTCACACGTCTATGGCTGCAAGAATTGCCTCTGGTGGCACGGAACAAGCTATTATAATGGCCGAGGTAGTCAACCTCTTAAAGGAGATCAAAGAGCTGCTGAAGGCCAGAAATAACCAGCTGGAAAGGTCTTCAGCTGCTCCTTTCAATAATTCCCATGCTTTACTACTGGCAGAAAAACTGAAGAATGATTTCCCATCGGCGTCGAATGTAGCTGCAGAGACATTGGCAAGGGACAGTCAGTGTGGTACACCCGCATCTCGTCCTTCTTGCGATGACTCCGCGCGCTACTCGAGTGGAAACCCTGGGGTTGAGGACATTGTGCATCAGGACAGGGCCGACAGAACGAGATATTATGAGGTGCCTTCTCTTTGGGCGGAAGGCTACAATTTTAAACCGTTCAACATGCCGCAATGTCGTGTTGAAACTAGAGAGCCGGCGCTGACAGCGGGGCCGAGCTGGAATTATTGTGAGTACCGAGCCAAGGATTGCCTAACACTGCTGATGTATCAACGCCAGGGCGACCTATTGTCGTGGCTTCAGAGGTTCGAAATACCGATGGGGAGGTCAATTCCGTTTCCCCAGGAAGAGGTTATCCTAATTACTTGCCTGAATGGGAAATCATTCAAGTGGATGGAGAGTGGTACCATATAGACGGAATGAAGCTCGGCCCGGAAATTGATTTTTCGCCCGATGACGAATTTGAGGAAGAAGAACGATTAGTGCCGTACTCCCTGGTGCCGTGCGTCAAGCCTGAAACCCAGTCTGTACTGTCCGGGTTGAACGATCTTCGTGAGCGTCTCAGTGAGTGCTTTGGGAACCTCCATTCCGCTCCCGCCCACACAATATATTTCACATTCGACAAAGACCACTTGCGCGATTGGAGCATTACAAGTGCATCCTTCTCATCCTCTTCATTTTCTCGTTATCTGGCGTCGTCACAATCTCTATTCAAGTTGTTGGAGAATTATGGTGGCGGCTTTGAGATTGTTGACCTCGATGACATGAATCAGTTCACCGTTTATCGATACCAAACAGGTAGCTCACAGTATGATACGCGAACAGAAACAGACCCGCGTGTACTGTCACAAGCCGCTCTTCATGCGGAGGAGTTTACAATCAATGTGCCTCCAGTGAGCTGCAAGCTGAGTAAACGAGCCGGACAGTCCGCCGTCTTTGTACGCTCAGGGCCTATTCGCTGGTACCGTATCATCAGCTTTCGGGGGTTGGCGGCTATCATAGACCCAGAGTATAACCAGTTGACTGACCACAGGCGATTTAGTGCAATGAATGCCTTCAGCATGATCTTTCAACTGCAATACCTGAACCTCATGTATCATGATGTGTGGGAGCTACATATCAATTGTAGGAGCCGAAGCGAAGCTGCAAACCCGTTTGAATTGGAATCGGATTGGCCAGCTTTCCATATCACCTGGTTTAGAATCGGCCCCGACAAAAAGTGGCCAGAATTCAGTAACTGGAAGTCTGGCAGGTTGTACGGCACAACTGACAAGGATCATTTGGAAGAGGTGGCATTCACAATGTGTTTTTACCCGTCAAGAAACAGCAGCGACGTGGACAGTTTGGACAATTTAGAAAATTTGGGTGCATTTGAGAGGCCTTCTCGGACCGCTGCAGAACACATTCAGTACCTCAAAGAATCTGGCTTCTGGTACTGGTGCGTGCTCGTTCTAGCTCCTGCCCATTTTGACACGGTTTGGGGGGGATCCAAGCGCCAACGAGCAATCAATGACAGTGGCCACTTAGCGCCAATGCGACTGATTCTGGAGGCTCTCGAAGATGCTGCCGATTCCTGGGAAGCGATTGCGGAATATCTCACGCGCGTCGTAAACACGCGGGGGGCAATTTTTGATCCAGACTTGCACGATCGATTGTTATTCGACGATGATGCGTTCTCACGTTCGCGGTTATACTTCTGGGCCATTGACAGCTTAGAGATATTCATCCCAACCATCGCTGCAAATATCCGAGAATGGGAGAATTTCTGGAATGCTCGCAAGTTTGTCCTGGGATGTTATAGTACCGGTTCTCACGGCGAACCACCACACATGCTCAATGAAACTTATGAGAGCGTTCTACAACAAATTGAGGAACAGGCCTCCCGTTTAGCGGCGTTGAAGGCTAGGCTAGAGTTCTTGCGGGAACAAATCAAAACCCTTAGGGATGGTGTAAGTCGGAAATCCCACTTCACACAAATTATGTATACTTACTAATCGTGTATTATAACTAGCTATTCAACGCCAGTGCGGTCATCGAATCTAGGGCAGCCACTGAACTTGGTCAAAATGTGAAGCTCTTGACGTATGTCAGTATCGTCTTCCTACCGCTAAGCTTCTGTGCGGCCCTTTGGAGTATAGACTACAGCTACCACACAGTGGTGTTTATAGTACTCACTGTACTGATTTCAACAACAACATACTTGATAGTGATGAATCTGAATAATCTCACTCAGCTGGGCAAGGAGCTCTACCAGCACCCCCGCAGAAGTATTATAAGGTCTATGAGGAACGACAGTGACTGGGATTCGATAGGAGAAAGGTTCAGTCAATTCCGACCGGAACGTCAGAATAATACCCCTACTGAGTGGTACATCCCCATGTTTTTGGTGTTGCAGCTGTGGAAATGGATCACAGGGGTCTGGTTCAAGTTGCGTGGGAAGACCAACAAATCAGATGTATAGAATAAGGCCTTGGCTCAGTTGTATAAGTACATCAGTGCGTGGCTAGCATTCTTATGCATATTCTCACCATCTGGGACAGTGCTTCGAAATTAGGACCTTTGGGCTCTGTTCAGACTGCGGCAACATCCGCGATATATCCAAATCCGCATATCCGCGGATATGGACGTAATCTGATACCCAAATATCTGCAACTATATGATATAGATAGCAAAAGATATCCACAGTGCAAATTTGAATATCCTGTAGATAATTAACTCGATCTCTGAGCCTGATCTGTATCCTGTTCCGTCCCAGGAAGAGATCCTGAACAGGTTTCGAGGAAAGCGTTTTATTACAGTTGTTGATGCAAAGCAATGTTTCCATCAATGGCCTGTACAGCCAGAACACCGACGAAGATTGACAGTAGCGAGCCATCGCGGCCAGGAGGTTTTCAATGTGGCTATCATGAGCTACGTTAAATCAGTGGCTTTTGTACAACGCCAAATGGACCTTACCCTGCATGAATTTGCTGATTTTTGCAGATGTTATATTGACGATATAGCTATAGCTTCAGCAACTTTTGACGAATATCTCTCCCATTTGGAGCAGGTCTTCAGCCGCCTGCAACCTGTGAACCTGTCCCTGGGCCCAGAGAAGCTTTATTGGATATCCGTCTGTACAGCTGCTTGGCCAACATGTTGATGCCTTTGGTTTAACCACGGATGAAGAAAAGATCGCGGCCATACAACGCCTCTGGTTTCCAGAGACACTATGCCAGTTGGAGGCCTACCTTGGCATTCCCGGATGCCTTCGGCATTACATCCCGAAATATCCATTAATCGTCGCGCCTCTTAGTGATTGGAAAACATGGCTTTTGAAAGGCGCGCCGAAAGGTGGTAAGGAACGCAAGGATTGATCTGCCAAGGCAAGGTTCTCCGAACCAACATATCAGGAGTTGGCGGCGTATCGGAAATTGCAAGCAGAGTTCACCCGCCCGCGATTTCTAACGCATCATGATCCGGATTGACAGCTCTACGTGGACCTTGACGCTTCGGCAGATGGACATGTTGCCATGATTTACCATTTGAAACCAGACTACGTCCATGCGGGTCTGAGCAAACCGCCAGCGCGAACCACTATACAGCCGGTCTGTTTCCTCAGCAGAGGCCTCATGTCAGCAGAGTCCTAATATTGGCCTACAGAAATGGAAACTTCCTGCTTGGTCTGGGTCGTACAAAAGATACGCCATATGATAAGAGACAGCTCTGAAGCATATGCCCGTTATTATATATAGTGACCATTCGGCAACAGCAAATATATCACGGCAAACATCGTTGGATTCCGGATTCCGTGGCAACAGAGCATCTTAGTCTCATCTTGCTTTAATTCACATTTTTCATGTAGCATGGGATAAGTATTAGTATGAAGATGTTTCCTAGTCCAATTGTTTCAAACATGGAAAAAGTTGCGCAAAACCTCTGAGGCCTGTAGTGCAAGCTCAAATAATAGCCTCTGCATAAATAAGGTTGTCACAGGACATAAGGTATTATGTGGTGGCTACCAGAGTAAACATATACTCATAAGATGGCTTAATTGCTCCAATTAGCTCAATTTATCAAAAGAAAACGCATCCTAGCCAGAAAAACAAAAATTGAGCGGGTACTAGAAACAAAGTAGAATATAAACCGCCAGGCCAAAACATTCCACACTTGCAGCTGGTCAAGCGCGGCTGCTGGCAACACGCTTATCAGAGTCTCTCATCTACTACATCTTTGAAGCCAAGGCCTCACTGGAATGTGACTCCTGGACCAGTGGAGAATCAACATCTGCTGTGAACGCATTCTCGGGATCAACAATAAAGTACGCCGCTACGCAATCAGTAGTCAAGAGTCACGAACCGACAAACAATACCTAGGATTAGTGGGGCTAGGCAGTGCGCGTCTTCTGGGGGGTATGGATTATTGACCCATGTCAGAGTAACACTGAATAGGACGAAGCTAACAGCTAACAAGAGACTACAAACTCAGTCAAGGTGTGTGAGGCTCTCGCGGTGGCTGTGCAAAGATTGCAATGGCATTGTTGGGGGGTTATAGAATAAGGTGCATGCAATGGCCGAAAGCCCAGGACAGCAGCATCGATGTAGAAACAGAGGCGCCAACCTTGGATCGATTGTTCGACGATAATAGAGCCTACCAAGAGCGCAAAGATGCCACCCACGCCACTCCCTGCGTTGAGGGCGGCTTGCACTGCAGCTCTCTGTTTGCGAGGCATGATCTCTGACAGGACAGCGAACATGAGTGGCTGGGCTGCAAACGACACAGGGCCGACTATCTGACCAACAAGTGCCATGGCCACTGATGTTGCGCGGGAAACAAGTAGACATCCCGCACATCCAAGGAACGCTGTCACGACAATAAACCATTTTCAACCCCTCTAATCGAACGCCTGGGCAATCGGAGACCAGAATGCAGGTCGTAGCCCCAATGCATTGGTTCAGCCATACTGCGTTCTCTGAACCCCCAAATTGTGGCTGTGATATGTCGTGAATACTACTTTCTCATACTGGAGTCGTCTGGTATACCCAAACTTGTTATGAGTTAGGATCTTACTGCCCCAGTCCCCACAAGAGTCATCGTTGCTGCGGCAGCGACAAAGCACAAAGACTAAGTCTGAATTAGCAGTGATGAAGCCAGATGTAGAGGGACCTACAATGAGAACCAGAGCCGTTCTCAGAATTATACGGGCGGGTCGTTGTTCTCGGCAGATGCTCTGCCGGGCCCCTGCCCGAGGTCTGTGAACTCGAGGTGCTGAGACTCGCCAGGGCTCTGCTTGTCTGCTATCGTGGTTCGTTTTTTGGTTCTCCTTTATGTTCCTAAATCGGGAAAATCAGGGGCGTTTTGTACTTTAAACAGGAAACTCTGCAAATATCCTCCGTGTACCCCGCATAAGGATCCCACATTGCAACGGTGGTTGGACGCCTAGAATTCTAACAAATGCAGCACATATTGCGAGGGCTCGATCTTCCGGATTCGTCATGCTTGCTTGTAGTATCATGGCTTGGTACAAGTGCACAGAGAATAGCTCACCCCTGCCGATTGCCTTCAGATGAGTCAACAGCTATGATAGCTTTCCAAATGGAGATGCACTTCACAGCATGAAAGCCCAAAGTCCCAGTGCATCAAAGCGGAAGATACCACGTAGTGGATGCGTTAGATGACAGGGAAGTGATTGCGGTAAAGGCTGACCGACTTGGTAAGTGGTGGGACGGCACACGGAAGGCGAGCTGATCCTCCAACCTCAGCTGGGGGCACGCATTTACCGCAAATAGAAAGTCTCTGATGCAGCTATCAAGGGGCGCAATGTCCATTCAGGGCAAAAGCTTGGCCCACACAGCGGGGGGAACGCGCAGAAGCTCGGCTTTTGGGATTATTCCCGAGCCAGCAACCCGCGAAACCACCGTGGACCCGTGGCAGTGCTTCCATCGAGTATGGCCCGTGGTGTCAATGAAATATTGCAGATATTCGTCGCCCACCACAGACCGCTGCCTGTTCAGCTTGTGCCAATTCAACAGTCCCAAGTGCGTGAAGAGTTACCCATTCCATTCTTGCAAATGGTGACCTCTGATCGTGTCTCACAAGAACCTTAAACCTCGCACAGGATATCCCTTGGTTTCGGAGATCTTGTTGCCATGCCTGATCTCAGCTCCCTTGCTGAAATTGCGGGAACGGTTTCATCGCTGTTCGTTTCTGGTGAGTGTATCATGGCAGGTTCCTTCCGGTTGTATCAACGCCCCAGGGGGCTAACCCACGCCACCAAACCATAGGAGCCATCTTTGCCTTCTCCGTGGGCGGAGTAAATAACACAAAGCTCGCTGTAACAGCATCACCTGTGCTAGCCGCGCAGCAGTGGGAGTATGTATACAGCAGGTCCCACAAAGTCGGGACCCCCTTGGTTGTTTTCTCAGCAGCATGTTTTAGCTGGCTCAAGTACAAGACGAACAACAATCTTTATCTTTGTGCTGCTGCCTCCTGCATGAGCATCGTGCCTTATACAGCCCTCATTCTTTCTGTGCCCGAGAGGACTCTCTTCGCCGCGGCAAGCGCTAAGCACAAGTCACACCTTGTGCCCAGCATGCGTGAGGTTCAACAGGCTCTGGGCCAATGGGAGCTTATTAATGCAGTTAGACTCCTTTTTCCACTTGCTGGTGGTCTTATTGTTCTGGTATCACACATTCTATGATTATTTGATATTCTCAATGTGATCTAGACCTATAGCATCCTATAGATGTATTCTTGTTTCAGATTAATTGAGGCTTCTTGCGAGTATTGTCCTTTGAAGTGCTTACGTAGAAAAGCATGAATTTCTTATGCTAGTTGCCAATAGAAGGATATGGCTCTCGGGAGGAGAGCGTGTGGAAGGACGACAAGGAGGGTCTGGCTGGTGCCGCAGGTGCGTTCTCCATGCGGTGGAGTCTGTGCAATTATGTTCGCAGCTCGTTTCCTATGCTCGCTGGGATTTGGACGCTTGCGGAGTCTGGTTCAGGATGGGAGTGGGTTCTCTTGATTGGGCGGGGCCGGATAATGGGGTGGAATGGTTAGTGATGTGTCCAAGGCCACAAAGTGTAGTCTACTGTCTGTTGCATTGTTTTGATACAAAGGAAATAAAGGAACCCAATAGAAGCTGAAAGGAACGTGTATTTCAACAGTGTAGCAACAACACCGAATGTGTTAGAAACGGAGAGAACCCCATCGTATGGGAATAGTTCAGACAGTCGGGCTACTCATGTAGCCTTGACCTTGTGCCCACGACCGGCAATCCATTCAGAAATGGCGTACTCGGCCTTCCAGTACCCTGGGACGAACTGGAATAATAAGCCGCGAATGACTTTGCCAAAGATAAAGGGCACATATAGCAGAGGGTTCGCCGCCCTTGCACTGGAGACGCCAACCGACGTAATCTTTGCGTACTCTGGACTCGTGGCCAGCTGGACAAACCCCTCTGCCAGATCCTCGTACGAGACCGCTGTGTACGCGAACTCGGTGCTAATTACACAACCTGTCGCAGGCTCCTTGACGAGCGCATTGGGTTGGACCAGGAGCACGTTGACGAGCTCGGGAACACCCAGCAGCATCGCCTGCGCCTCCACAAGGTCACTGTATGGCCGTGCGAATGCGTTGCAGATCATCCAGTGGACCAGTGGCGGCCGCTCGGCCGCGAACCGCGCATTCCACGTCGCAGACGAGAGCAAGAGGAGCCGCGGGGCTTTCCATTCTGCTGGGGCTGGTGCGCTGGCTCGGAGGCAGGATAGGGCGTCGATAACGGCTTTGGCGCAGTCGCGCAGGATGGTCACGCCGGGGATGTTCTCGTTCTCGCCGACAGTGACGATGATTGTGGTTGCGCCGAAGAGACAGTCGCGGATCAGGGTCGGATCCTGAAGGCTTCCTTCAAAAACGGTTGCTCGCCCATCCGAGGCAACATGCGGGACCAGGCTTTCTAGCTTGGCGCGGGAGCGGACATAGATGTTGAGCTTCGTTTCCTGCTTTGTTGTGTCCAGGAGTCTTTTTAGGATCAGCCGCCCGGTGTTGCCAGTGGCACCGAGTAGCGCATACTGTTGCCGATGGTCTGCGTCAGATGTGGCCGCCATTGAGACAAGACGGCGGGCCTCTGGTGTTCAAGGTTAGGTGTGGTGGTATGCTTTATTTAAGGATGGAGCTTGAGGGGAGAGAGAATGTCTTGCAAAGATTACCAGTTGGAGCGTGGAGAATAATTGCCTGGCACTGCACCAGATGCCTCCCCGGGGACCAGCTTGGTCCCCTCACAGCTCGCGAAAGCTGCCTTGCAGCAGCCAAAGTCCGAGGATGCCAGATCGAAGCCAGGCCTTTCGCTACCAGTGGGCCCTGAGACCCGCCGCCCCGTCAACCTCCTATAGACCGCTGGAAAGGTCCCGCGCCGCGTACGGTCTTTGTCGGGTTTTGGCAGCCGTCTTACGTCAGTAGCCATCTGTGGACGTACTCAGTGCTTGCATGTATCTGATTTTCTTAGATATCGCGACTGCTCGATTGCTACCTTCCCACCGTTAGTTTATCCTGCTGTGTGACCCGCCATCACCTTGTGGTCAACCGTCGGGTTCGCATAGCGCAGGCCATAGGCGTTACAGGAGCAGCCTGGCTCTCTGGTAAGCACCACGCTAGCACCCCTGAGCTCCATACGAGAGATCTCACAATAGCCGTCCGATTTTCTCAGGAAACATCGCCCTTTTCAGCATGAACGTCGTCCCATCACTCCTCCGCTCACCGACAGAAACAAACCTCCCCATGACAACCCTCGCCAAACAGTGGCGAGAGATCTACGAGACAGGAAACGCCAGAACCCTCCTGTTGCCGCTATAACTGCCGCATCCTTTGTCTATCTCGCCGTCCTTTCCTCCCTCAGATCGTCGCCGCCCATTCTGTTCCGAGCGGCACCGTACAGTCGCGCGGGATTCTATGCTTCAGCAGCACTTCTGACCCTGGGCATTGTGCCGTTTACCCTAGTTGCCATGTCGTCGACCAATAACGCGCTCATCGCCGTGTGCGAGTCCCAGAAGCAACGAGGGGCAGGGGCAGCGTGGCAGCGTGGCAGCGACCGATGCCAGGATAGAGGGGCTTTTGCAGGACTGGGTAGCGCTGAACCGGGTCAGGAGTTTGTTGCCGCTTCTTGGGAGCCTGACTGGGATTGCTGTCGCCTTGCTATAACAGCGATATTCAATTTTGGAAAGCGTGGTAGGTGCGCGAGGGACAACTGGCATCGTTGAACGTGTTCGTTTAAGGTTGAAGTAGTAGTATATAGCTGTATTTGTATGCCGTCAGCTCTGAACTATACTTTCTTCTCGTATTCATCTCCCGTTGCCATAACAAGGCGGAGTTTACCAATTTTTGTGGGGCAATCGATTAAGTCAGCTTGTTGGTCTTTGATTTTCCCTAAGCGAAAAGCAAATACTATAAAAATAAAAAATAAAAACACTTCAATTTTATCTTGATATGTATACCACTGCTACCCCAGCGTCCCAGCATTGGCCAGAGTCAATAGTGATAGACTTTGGCCACAGTAATATTCTCGCAAACTGTGGAATTAGCTTGCAACTATACTCTATTATAATAAATCACCGCCCAAGTTATACACTTAATTCAAGTAGCCCTCCTCACGATAAAACCGCTCGGCAGCCGGGTGAAGAGGAACGCTCGACTGGGCCATCTTGACAGGATCAAGCGGATAGGACAGTGGGCTGCGCTCCGGCGGGATATGTCTATACTGCGCCTCCAGGGTCTCTCTTGTATTGACCAAGCAGTAAGTCAAGAGCCGTGCAACGTCGTCCGGCATATCCGCGCGCACCAGGACAAGGAAGTCGGAAAAGTCGACGCAGGAGACATCGTGGCTGACCGCGTCCCAGAAATGGGCTTGTACAACCGCCGGACTGAAGCCCACGCGCGTCTCAAGCTGTGCCATGGCTCCCTCCTCCACGGGCACCGGGACCAGCGTGCGGCTCTCGATCAGAGTGCGCCACCAAGGAGTCATGATCGCTTCCTGCATGACTGCATCGGCCTGCCCCGTTTCGACCAGAGCCAAGACCTGCTCGGGGCGACATGCCTTGACCCAGGACCCTCCCCATGATTCGACGGTTTTTTCGTCGAGGCCATGGGCTTCCAGGATGCGCGCCGAGACATAGCCGATGAAATTTGTTCCATCGTCAGCGGAGACGGCGATCCGCACGGGGAGCTTCTTGTCTCGAATCTCGGCAAACGAAGCGACTCCCAGGGACGGGTTCACGGCAAACATCATGCGGTCGCGCTGCGGCAAGACGGCAAGACAGCGCAGGTCAGGCAGGGGCCCTGTGGATTTGAAAATCTCTCCGCCATCGGTGGCGGCTTTTAGCATCCCTGCAGGGGTACAGATCCCCAGATCCGCCTGCCCGTTATGCACCTGGAGAGGAGAATCGAGGCCACCATCGCGTAGAGACAGGATCATTGTGCGGCTAGCTGGGCCGGCGCGGTCGCAGAATTCCTGGGTAAGCCATGAGAGGATGCGGTGAAAGTTGGCCTGGCCCCAGTCGCCTACACAGCGGAGTTCGATGGAGCGCTTGATTGTAGGGGCAGTTTCTGTGTCGCTCATTGTGACGGCGTGGGAAGGGAAGAATTCACATAAAGTAGATGATACCTGAACAGAGATGCATGATGGATGCTGTATTGCAGCCTGCTTTTAACCTCACCGCGTCACTATTGCCACTGCCTCGTATAGCACTAGATTTGGACGCAAAACCCGCAAAAGCCAAGGGCGCCTCAGCATGTTTACTATGTAAGAGGCGCGAATCAGGCTTGCTCCGATGATAGCCAAGCCAGGTCTCTACGGCAGACTGTTGGGAGAAAACCGAAGAAACTAAATATTATTGCTAAGACAGTTGACCGCATGTACTTTATTTTGAAATTGGAGCCATTATATTCTAGTAAATAAAATATCTAAAATTATATAAAAATTTTATTTTCTACTCTAAGTATATATTAATTGTATAGTTTAAGGATATTATAAGATTTACTCCAAGAATACAGTAAAGTACATGGTGCTATTAGCACTGTGTAATTTATAATGGATTACTGGAATATGGCTGTCTTGCTGCCTTATAATTTACTATAATTCTGCCATGCTTCAGTAGAAACTTAGTACCTTAATATTTCTTGGCAGAGACTAGAAGTAAACATTATCTATACTATACTATGTATTATAAGGCAACATATTTGTATTATTGGGTTTTTGGGTCTTAATAAACTAGCCAATATCCCACGTATATATATTACTGAATAAAGTCCTGTATTCATACTTTTAGATAGCTTAAATCTGAGCTTTTGTATAAATGCAAACGGAGGTGATGGCAGAAAATTGATTATTTCGGTTTTCTCCCAACAGTCTGCCATAGTCTCACTGTCCCACAGGGGTAAGACGCATCCTTTGCAAAAGACTAGTCAAACTGACCACTATTTATCTATCTTTTCGAGTACGTGATCAAAGCCTGGGTCCATGTGGAACCCCATCGGCGGTCGGAGGCTCACGTCGCCGACTGGGGATGGATCGGCAGTGGTGTCGCCTCCGCTCAAAGCCCTGATTGAGCTGCGAATTCGCCCTTTGCTCGACCAGCACATCATCCATCCTAATGAACGAGTACTCTCTAGCCCCCCGCGCACAGCTTACGTGCGAAACGTGCAAGCGCCGCAAGGTCAAGTGCGACAAGCTGCGGCCCTGCACCAACTGCTGCAAGGCCGGCATCCAGTGCGTGCCGGTAGAGCGGGCGCGCTTGCCACGCGGTCGCTCGGCAAAGAAAAAGAAGCCCTCTCCTGACTTGACCGGCCGGGTCTCGATGCTGGAAGGGCTGATCCAGTCGCTGCTTAACAGTCGCGCCCAGTCACGTCCCGCGAGCACCTCTCCTCTAGGGTTGTCGCTGGATCACAGTGCCGTGCCAAGTGAAGATGCATCCTCCCTCCTCCGCGCCCAGCAGCAGCAGCAGCAGCAGCAGGCGGACACTCTATATGACCAGTTCATCAATCAATTCGTCCCAACTGATTACCATGCCATCGCATTCGATCCAACAGTTAGCGAGATGCACGATCCGCCCAATGTCCTGAGCTCACGCCTGCTGCAGATCTACACTGTGCACGTCGACCCCATTCTGCCCATCTTGAAATGCTCGGCGCTTTGGGAGTTGGTGACGCCAGGGGGTCGGTACCTTGACTATCCTGCAGACCACCCTGCCCCTCGGGCCCTTGGCTGCGCGATCGGCTACATGACCATCAGCACTCTGAGCAGTGACCAATGTTCACAAGAGCTCGGCACCCCTCGTGGACTCTTGCTTGACAAGTACCGCAGCCTGACCCAGCTGGCCCTGGACCGCGTTGACTACATGAACACGGATGATCTCACCGTCCTGCAAGCGTTTGTGCTGTTTTTGGTATACTTGCGATTGCCCCATGACTTCTGAAGACCGACCACTGACACTACTCTCATAGATATCTATCCAGGCACATGACCGGAGCCGACGGGCATGGACGATGCTTAGCCTTGCCCTACGCATTGCCCAGTCGCTCTTCCTCAACAAAGCTGACCCTCCTTTCACGGTCTCTGCGCTGCAAAGGCAGATGCGCCAGCGCCTATGGCATATAATATCCCTGCTAGACGTGCAAGCCTCGTTTGATCGTGGCTCCGCGCCAATGCTCCATGCTGATTGCCTCCGCTCGCAGGTCTTTCCGGCCATGGGCTTTTTGGATTTCTTTACCCCGCCTGAAGACGATGCCTTGTCGGCTTCTGAAGCGTCACTCTCTAATCCAATATTTATGATGGTCATGGCTGAAGCGCAGCGTGCATTTCGCTCTCTTGACCTTTCTGGCGGACCAAGCCCTGCTCCCCTTGGCATTGACACGCACCTGCGCCTCCAGACTGCCGCGGCTTTCAAGGAAACAGCACAGGGCATTTTAAAGGACTTTGAGCCGCAAAAAGTCCTCGTGCACTGGTTTCTCGAAAAGATCATGAATGTCACCCACGCCTTTCTGCAGCTGGTCGCCGTCCAGCCCGTACAGCGGGCCCCCAGTAGTAGCAGCAGCCGCCCCCGTTCTCAAGACATTGTGTCCCAGAACACCTCTCTGTTTTTGGCTGTACAATTTCTACAAAAGCTCAACGAGATGCATCAGAACCCGCGGGTCGAACCCTTTCGCTGGTACACGCGTCTATTTGTCCCATGGCATGCCCTGTCCGTCGCCATGGACCAAGTATGCGATTGTAGTGACCCTTCACTTCAGGGCTACTATCAGTCCGCCATCGCAGGACTTTATTCCTCGTTGCAGGAGCTTCTGAGCGAGGCACATCAGAGCCTGCTGCAACGGCCATTGCATCGGTTTGCCCTGCTCTCGGATACTTGCGCGAGTCAGGACGTGATGAGTGATTTACTAGTGGAACCAAGTCTCCTCCCGCTGTATTGAATGAATCATACAATGCTATCATATGCGACAATGGCTAAAATGACAAGATCTATATTCCACGTAAACCTTGGTAGGGGTCGTACAGGTCTTTCAATGAACCTCCCGTTGCGAAAAGAAAAAGAAATATACTGTAACGGCCTAATTCTACGTTTTGTTGTCATATTCGATCAGAGTAGAATATTGCAGGCCAGCATCCTCCAAGATAAATATCCTAAACAACCTACGTAAGCAATACAGAGAAAACTTGAAACCCCCAGCCCCAGCTTCGTGCAGTCAGGCCGCGTCAAGTGAGCCATGCCATGTCGCAGCCTCTATTCGGCTTCCACAACGGTGCCTCAATCAGCAAAGGACCAAAGTCCGGGCTTCAAGGTCACCACAGGGCGAAGTCAAGTGCCGCAAGGATTTCTCCCTGTCCCGCCTCCACGTCCCCGCGCTTGTTCCCCGCGTCGGGACATTTCCGTGGGGTTGTTCCCATGGCGCTCGACACCATCGAGGTTTAGAAACGGCTGGGGGAGGCGATGTTAGCTCTACAGATTGGCCTGATGGCTTACGCCTTTGCCATGCGGATCGTACCGAGCAGGGATGCCAGCACGGTCTTGAACGGTTTCTGACATTTGGTGTAGCCTGACTAAGACCTCTGTTTGCTCGCCATGATGATACAAAATGCCATGCCATGCTTGAGATGGCACTGCCGTCTCTATTGCGTATATTTGACTCAAGATGTCAAAGTCCATACGTGATGAGCAGACAGAGAATCATTTACAGTGGCATTCTGAACTAGATACATTTGTCCCTTCCCTTTAGTGCGCCTGAATCTCCCTCGCTACCTACTCAAGGCATACATACACACTGCGCCACAGTAATCACCAGCTAAACTCAGAGGAGGGGCCCCATCATTCCGAGTCTGGTATATACCCATCCCGACTAGGCAAGAACCCCTCAACACCTATCCCAAATCCCTCCCACCCATCAAATTCAGCCACAAACTTGGCCGACGCCTTGCGGTAGAAGTCATTCTTTACCCCGAACGTCTCCTCAAATGCCTTCGGCGCCCGGACAACCTTGAAAAAGTGCGAGTCCTTGTACCACTTGTGCCGCAACGCCCGATCAACCAGCCTACCCCACCCATCATCCTCTTCCTCGAGCTGCACACTATCAATGGCGTCAATCAAATCCCCGTGTATGGCCGGCTTCTTCTGGCAGATGTAGACCATGATGACAAACAGCGCATACTGCCGCAGGATGCACGCGCGTTGATGGTCGTCCGGGAAGAGCTCCCAGAGGACACGCAGCGCATGCGCAACCGTCATCGTGTGCACGAGGTAAAAGTCAAACTTGCGGTCGCGGTCGCCCGTCGCAATCGCCAGGAGGACCGAGGTGTCGCAGATGTTTTCGAGCTGCTGCAACACATTCGCCGCCGACACCTCCCATGCGTTCCAGTGTTCGAGGACGGCCTGGAAGCGCTGCTGCATTAGGGTCTCGATGTTGGTGACCCCCTGGTGCTCGAAGAGGTTGTCGAAGCGCATGTCGTCGTGCACGCGTTGGATCACGTCGGCGAAACTGGCCGTCTTGTACGTCGACGTGTCGGGCGGGTATGTGTCCAGCAGCTCGTGGCCTTGCATGTTTTCGGTGCAGCCTAGCGAGAGCGCTTCTGTGGCGACGGCGGGGGATTGGAGCTCCCATGCGTATGCGAGATGGATGAATGGGTGCCCGACTATACATTTTACCTGGTTAGCAATTGTTGGGACGTGGCTGTAAGGCAAGTGGATGGTAACGTACGGCCACCACAGAAGCCATTGATAAGTGGCTCGGGTCCAGGGAACAAGTACTCTCGGAGCAGGGCCTTCCAGTCTCCATTGTTGCGTTCCAGCTCTCGGTCGAAGTACTGTACGTATGCTACTGTGTAACTTTTTGGGCCAGCATTAGCGCGACAACAACGAATGAAAGAAAGTCTTCTCATTTCTCTTTTTTTTTATTTGCTCATTTACTCACGGTTTCTGGCCGAGAAATTGCCTCCAGTTTTCCCTGGAGAGGGCAGACCCCAGGATAAACGTGTCGTCAATCTCTCGCAGCGTCGTGATTTCATGCTCATACAGCTCCTCTAGCTGTTCCGAGGACACGCCGAGGAAGTACGCGGAGCCTAGTAGCTATTATTTTTAAATCCACCCAACACATTAGTGAGAAGCCACAAAGCCTTTGGAGGGGCGAGCATTACATGAGGGAGATGGCTATGAAGAATCAGCTTTGGCTCGCGCAGAGGCGCAACGCTCATGTGTCCTTTGTCGAGAAGACGGCGGAGAGTGTCTGCGCGCTCATCGTGGACATCGAGGGCGTACGCTGGCGTCAAGCTGCGCAGGCCGGCAGGGACAGGGAGTCGAACCAGCTGTCCGACCGGTCCTTTGGGGATGGTTTTGGTGGTCATTTTGGACGGTTTCGTGAGCACAAAGTAATGTTCTAATCCGAGCGACATATCAAGAGAGGGCTATTCATATGCATCTTATGCTACTCGGTGGGCTGCGGACGGAGCCCCCCCTTCCTCCTCCCCACACCCAACCTCGCATAATGTCCGGGTTACGTCAGTTGTAGCGACAGAGACATAGCCGAGAGAGGATGGGCTGGTCATGGTCCCACTGTGGGGGATCAGGAGGGAGTCGTTGCGGTAGGCTCGGGTTTTGGGATCGGGTGGTACACCGTCTGCTGCTTCCATGGGAAGATGTCGGCTTTTGGCCTTGCAATCGCAATTGGCCGGGGTAATAAGGGTCGCTCTAGCATTTCCACTGGCCTCTGTACACATTCTACATTGTTCTCCAGACCCGTTATCGCTCTCCACGCTCTTCTTTCCAAACTCTGCGCCTCGCCATACGTCAAACCCATGGCCTCCCACCTTCCACAGAGGTGCTGTCTTTCAGGCTGCCTCTACGAGGGAGACCCAACCGGGGAGATGGAGCAAATCGAATCCTGTACGTTCCCTCCAGATTTAACCTGAGGGAGCAGTAGCACCAGCTGATGCGAAGCAGTCCGCGCCTATATTGCGCGCCCAAAGGCAAGCCAAAAGCCAGGTAGGGCCGTTATTGTGCTCAGCGACATCTTTGGGATTTTCCGAAACAACCAGCTTCTTGCCGACGAATTCGCACTCAACGGGTACTTGGCTATTTTGCCAGATCTCTTCGACGGCGACCAAATCACAGTTGGTGACTACGATGCTAAGAAAATCGACATGGCCGCTTGGATCTCTCGTCACACTGTGGATGACATCTCGCCGATTGTCGAAGCGACCATCAAATACGCGAGGGCGCAGCCGGGAATCCAAGCCGTTGGTGCGGCGGGTTATTGTCTTGGTGCTAAGGTATGATGAGAAGTAGAATGCTAACTGAACATTGTGAAGCTAATCGCCCTTGTATATTCAGTACGTTGTGCGGCATCTCAAGCAAGGCCACCTCGATACAGGCTACATCGCGCATCCCTCATTCGTAACCGGTGAGGAGCTCGGCGCAATTGAACGACCGCTCTCGATATCTGCTGCCGGTAAGAAGGCCTCGTCAGAGCACAAATCCGATTCAATGGCTAATAGGGAGCGAACAGAGCACGACGCCATCTTCACCACCGCCAAGCGCCATGCATCCGAGGAGATACTGCGCGGGGCCGGGCAGGCGTTTCAGATCAATCTGTTTAGCGGCATGACTCATGGTTTTGCCAGTCGGGGGGATCTCAGCCGGCAGCATGTGCAGTTCGCCAAGGAGCAGGCCTTTGCGCAGGCTGTCGCGTGGTTTGGCCACACATTGCAGGTGGAAGGGTGATGCTAGCTCTAGCACGGACTTGGTAGCTGATGTAGATATCATAAATAGCAGTTTCTTGCACTGTATTCATGTCCTTTTGTTGCATTGGCCGCCTCATTATCAGACTCATGCGACAAAAGTAAAGGTGGGAACTTGCCAGCTCCATCACTCCTCCAGCCTGGTCTTGAGTCTTGACTTATTTCACTGCAGCTAGAATATATAGTCTACCAGGTGCAACTTCATGGTATCAAGGTAGCGTTTCTCGCAGAAGGAACTCCTGCGGATCTGCCTGTATACAATGAAATCTTCCACCGCAGCACCTAGGTCACAGCTCCGTAACTAATCATTTAGACCGCAAACAGACTCTTACTGTGGGATAAGGGCCACCAGCATCCAGAGGATTCCTGCATGTTGCTCGCGTCAGCGTCCATTTTAAGTGGGACAGGAACAGTTCATACTAACCGCCCCGCAGCGGGACTCCTCGAGATACATCACATACTGTATAAAGACGTGGCAAATATGTAGTCGACTCACAGGGCCAACACTCGCGAAAGGTATCTTTTTTCACACTATCAGTCGACACCATGGCTTGCCCCACAACTCGGGTCTTCTATCTTGACCAGCCCCCGTTGGTGGACGACCTCAAGCGGCTCTAAGATCGGTCAGTCTTAAAGGAGACACACCTTTTGGCGAGCGATATCCAGAAGAACGTCCCAATCCACGACCTATCAAAGTACGCCGGCTGCCCTACGAATACATTTCTGGTGGGGAGCCTGCAGGACGAATAGAGTCACACTCTGTCCCACGGCCCAGGTGCCATAGTGCTCAAGATATACTCGATTGACAATCTCGAGCAACCGTCGACGCAGCAAACAAGGTCTTTGACCAGATCCTGGACGACGAAAGCCGGGAAAGACAGAGCAAGAAACAAGACACGTTGGGCAACACGCTGGACCGCAACCTCAAGGCCTTTGACGTCTTCATCGAGCTGGCCAAGCGTGCCCCACAAGTCTTTTTTGTCTACTACTGGAACCCCTGACTTGCCCTCATTATCCAGGCATGGCTGGGTTTCGGGTAGCGCTTCAACGCCGCGCTCAACATTGTGCCCCTAGGCGGGGCTGCACAGCCCGCCCACCGAGGCTTCCACATGGGCTTCTTCAGCCCCGAGAAATGCGTCAAGTTCCCCCGCCTTTTGCAGATTGCCAACCAGACCATGACATTGCAGGGTGCAGTGGCGTACAGCGACATGCCGCTGCCAAGCGGGCCCACCCGATTCCTGCCCTTTAGCCAGCTGTTCGAAGCCGGGTACATGGCCCGCCGTCGCGACGACTTCCAGCAGCCCTTCCAGGAGCATTACGTCTCTATCGCCCTTGAAAAAGGCATTGGGATCTTCTTCAACCCGTGGATCCTGCATGCGGCGGGCAACAACGTCACCACCGATTTCTACAGCAGTGCCCAGCTGATCCAGGTCAATTCAATCTTTGGCAAGCCCAGCGAGTGGATCAATGCGGTGCCCATTGTCCACAAGTGGGGGGAGGTGATGCGGGACAAGTATCGCAAGGAGGGAATGAGTCCCGAGATCAAGGCCCTCATTCAGGCCGTTGGAGATGGATACCAGTTCCCCGTGTCTCTGGACAATGTCGTGCGCAAAGGATATATATTTGGCATGAAAACAGAGCAGAATCTGATTACAGAGGGACTGAAGGCGGATTGGGGTCACGATAGGATTAACCAGGAACTCAAGTCTAGTCAGCAGCGCCGCATGAGTCCGTTTTTCGATGCGCTGAGAAGGGTGGCGTAGCTCATGATTAGATGTGCCAATAGCGAATCCAGACCTTTACTCTTTAATTCCCTCTACATAACTACTAGTAGGAATGGAGTAGTAAATTAGCAGCAATGATCTTTGGCACATATTTCCTTGCACCATGTCTGCCATCATGGGCGGCACTGCAGGGCGTCATTTGTCGGCCTTTGCGGGTTTTGGAACCACATTTTCTGCTTGGCCCCCTCGGGTCTCGGCTTTTGTACACCAATATATCCGAAATTGAGACCCGGTTCAGAGCTTCGGCAGGCATTGTAGCCGTCGTTGTCTGTGCGATTGCGACGTATCCCGTGGCGGCAATCCCATCAGCCAACAGGACAGGAATAACCCTCTTAAAGTACGACGTTGTACTGTTCCCGACGAAATAATGTACTAGTTAGATTCTCTACACAACAAAATGATGGCTACCGAAACGCAGTCCATTCCCTCAGTGCTCAGAACCCTCATCACCGGATGCCATATTCTTCACTATCATGGGTAAGTCCCTGGTCAGCTCCTGATGTCACCATCCCATCTCAATAGTCATCTCCAGGATCCTCGATGCCTACGGGCATCTTTCTGTCCGCCACCCAGACAAGAACGACACCTTTTTGATGCCCCGAAACATTGCGCCGGCCCTTCTGTCGTCGGCAGCGGATATTATCGAATACCGGGTTGAGGATGCGGGCCCCGTTGACCCGAATAGCCCAGCGGGTTACGTCGAACGGTACATCCACAGTGAGATTTACAAGAGGTATCCCGAGATCAAAAGCGTGATCCACAGCCACTCGGCTGCTGTACTACCGTTTACAATCACTGGTACCTATAATGGCCTCAGTCCCAAGTTAAGTTTCCTCCCTTCTGACGATGAGTCAAGCCGTTGATCTGCGCCCCTGCGTGCACATGGGAGGTTTTTTAGGTGCGTTCCGCCCATTTTCGGAGAAAATAACTCTGCGATGCTTACTCGTCTCTGTTCAACAGGAAAGAAAGTTCCTAAGTTTGATATTGCCCAGGTATATACAGAGGAGGACGTGCGTGATCTCTTAATCAGGAATCAACGGCTAGGCGAACATCTAGCTGCATGCTTTGCGGAGCAAAGGCAAGAGTCATATAACCCTGTAGTCCTGATGCGCGGCCATGGGTTTACGGTCGCGGGAGCAAGTATCGAGGAGAGCGTGTTTCGAGCAATCTATACTGCAGAGAATGCCCGCGTGCAGAGTGCCTCGTTGAGCCTGCAGCTAGCTGCGGGCACTGGGCCGCTGAAACAGGGGCAGTCGCTGTACCATTTAGAGGAGGCGGAACTGAATGCTGTAACTCAAATGACGCAGTGGTCGATGATGAGGCCGTGGCAATTGTGGGTGAGGGAGGTTGAAGCCGGGGGGCTGTACAAGAACAGCGTTGAATAAGCCTTGTTGTATGTAACTACTCTCTGCCGTAGTAACTAGTACTGGTATACTGTACAGCAGGGGAAACTAGGCGAAACATCGGACCGGCCTCCGCATTTCTAATTTTACGGGGAAGCCCCGTCTCCTCTCATCTATTGCTCCTATTTGCTCTGCACCTTCTTCTGTCTCATCCTCGAGTAATGCCCACCCGTCGGCAGCGTGTATGCCCCTGGTGCCTCAAATCCTTCACCAAGGAAGAGTATCTCGCCAGGCATGCCCGCACACATACCGAGGAAAAATCTTTTATCTGCACCGAATGTAACAAGTCTTTTAGTCGCCAGTATGTTGCCGACTCTGTCATTCCAACCCCCGTCAGTATTTCTCACCATTTCTAGCGATTCTCTTCTCCGCCACATCCGCTCACACAAACCCGGGGAGTCCCTCTCGCCGAGGGCCGCAAATGCCTCGTCGTCTGACACCATGAACTTAAACATTCCCAGTCCATCTCGGAACTCACACAGTCAGGCCGAGTCACGGGAGCCTGCCTTGGACTTGAGAGCCCCTCAAGCGTTTGAGTACCGCCCTTCCCTAGACAGCCCCTCAGATATCCCGATGCAACAACACCCTAGCCACCCAACCTTTGCTGAGGTCCTGAACGACCATCACTCCCCGTCTGCAGCGACCATTGACCAAACGTATCCTCCTGCGTGGCCGAACACGGTCTCTGGTCCTCCTTCGCAGCATAGCCCGGAGCAGGAGCAACTAAAGAAAACTGGACCTTCCATGCCCGGGTCACTTCCAAGCAGTGACTGGGTGTTTCATCTTGTCCCCGAAACGCCTGCATGGCTTGCCCAGGAAGACTTTGACCTGGACGCTCTCAAATCCGCCGTCATGACATCGGAGAACCAGCTACTACTACCCAGTGAACCCCTCCCACCAATCGAGGGGCTGACGGACCAGCATGCTCACGCTCTCGCCCGCGACATGCCTCTCCCAATAGAGGATACTGTGCAGAGAGGATGGTTCACGTATACCCGGTTTTCCAAATCAGGCTACATCACACCAGAGATTGGGCCTGAGCAGACGCAAGTTGACGAGATGTACCGCGCTCATCTGGCGGTCAAGTTGCAGCACCACGTCCCCGTGTCTCCTCTGCCTTCTACGGACTTTTTGGTCTGTCGATCCTTCTCTTCTTCTTCTTCTTCTTCTTTTCCTTTTTTTTTTTTTTTTTGTCATATCAATCATTTCGCGATCAGGCCTCTGACAGCTGACTAGAACATGTGCATACAAACGTACTTTACGCAGTTCCACCCCCTTTTCCCCGTCATCCATGCTCCGACTTTCCGACCCTCCGCTAACAGGTCACTCCTCTTACTATCCATCTGCTCGATCGGTAGCCTGATTGTTGGCTTAGCGCACGCCAAGGCCCAAGGGGTGAAGATCTTCGAGACCCTCAATAAGGCCATCCTCTCCTCAGTGTGCCAATCGATATATACCTGCCCGAACTTGACGCTAACACGACGTCTAGTGGGAAACCATCCTGTCGCGAAGGGCGCCGCGGCCACACCGATGATACAAGCTGCTCTGATCGGGCAGACGTTTGGCCTCTTGTCTGGTGTAAGTAAGGGTGTTTCGAAACTCTGACCATCGCGGAGTTACCATGCTAAACATATTATGGGGAATAGAGACAAAAAGACCTCTTCATTGCGCAAACCTTTCACGGCACGCTTCTTGCGGTCAGTATTGGGAGGACCTTCCCCACTTTGGCTTAAATTGAGGCGCCTAACATACGGCAGTGGGCAAGAAGGTACAAGATGTTCAGGTGAAGTAAGGCATCCGACGGCATCTCACTGGACGAGATCCGCCACGATCCTCAGGGTGCCTGGAGGAAGTGGGTGCTGGCTGAGGAGCAGAATAGGTATTTCCTCCGATTTGTATTTAACCACCCCCTCCCTCCCTTTTCAGCCTGTCATCAAGAACCTCCTTATTGTTTCTCTGGCTAAACCACATTTCCCGTTGTGTACAGAATCGCCGCAGCACTACACATCCACGATATCGAGATCGCGGAGCTTTTTGTTACGGACCCGTACTTGCGGCATTGTGTCCCAGAACGGCCCATCCTCTCGGATGAGGAGCTCTGGGCGGCACCCACGGCGCAGGAATGTCCAGGCTAATGATAACAAGCCAGTGCGCGGCGGGCTCTACATCGCCCCCAGGCAGTGACAGTAGCATTCCACAGATGCCGACCCCGAGACTCCACGCATACCTCGAGCTCGAAGGCATCGCCGCCTCGATCATCGAAAGCAGCAGCCTTGGATTGGGCAGCAGCAGCAACAGCAAGAGCAACCACGGGATGCAGGAACAGCCAATAGACCACATCGTCGCCATCCTAATCAGGTTCTACACGCTGCATCTCAAGCCGCACACGCACGCGCGCGACCCCTTTAGCTTGCTCGCCCTCTGGCACTCAATATTCATCTCCGTATTCACCAACATCGACTCCCTGGAGCTCGACATCGGCAAAGAGGGCTACCACCAGGCGGTCTCGCCGCCTGTCACAGGGTACGTGCGCGCGTGGGCCGCCTCGCCCAACGGCCAGCGCTCGGCGCTCCACGCAGCCCTTATCCTCGGGCATCTCAAGCAGCTGTCATTAGCCACGGAGCCGGCGATTCACGTTCCGCGTGTGCTTTTCCGAGCGGCGATCACTTGGTACTGCTACACCAAATATCAGTCGCGATCCGAGGCAGCTCAGCTTCAACCTCAGCAGCAGGCGGCACACGTGGTGCAGTTCCCGGAGCTCCGGGAGATGATTGGTGCGAGTTGTCACAGGGTACTTTTTGAAGAGATGGGGTTGCGGTCAGGAAGTCGGCCATGGCCGAGTCGTCGATATTCTGTGGATTGGTTGATCTATTGCAGCGCATGGGCCATTGGGGGCTTTCGACGAGGTTGGCGGGGATACTAAGGTTACTTTAACCGGATGGTGACCAGGAAGAGCGGTAGCTAAATCAATATATATATATGTAGAGCGGCCTGTCTCGGAGTGAGTTTGAACTGAAAGATATATCCGACGCGACCCTACAGCCTAAGTGCGAGAATACTCGGCCGCTGCTGCAAGGCCTCTCTCTAGCTCGTGACGAGTCTTACATGCACCGAAGATGAACCGACCTGGACGGACAAGCACATATTTGGCCCCCCTCAACGCCTTGCCTAGGTACTGCGCGTCATAACCCCTCGGCTCTGGACGCCCCTCGCAGAGCGGCGAGACGGCGAACTCGTCAGCAGTCGCCAGCTGATAGAACGACGACAGGCTACCATTTTCGCCGGCAGGGCTGTCCTCCGCAGCAATGTCCATGGCCTCCACGATATACGTAGCCTCCTCCAGCAGTATCTGACCTCCCGCGACAGCCTGCACGCTCCCAACCGTCCGCCTCGCAGCGTCAAGCTCAGACCACCGCTCCACGTACACCAGCGGCTGGAACGGGCCCGTCTTGTCGCTACTGAACAAGACATCATCCGTGAAAAATATCTCCGTGCCGCCCCGGCCTCCGCTTTGGCCGACGACGACGGACTTGCAGTACACCTGCGGCAGGGCCAGGCCTCCGCTGAGCTCCGGGACAAGGGGCATCCCCGGCCGATGGTGGTACTGCACCAGACCTTCCTTGCGCCTGCCCAAATGCAGCTCATGTCTCCACTTGGGCACGAGATTCATGAACAGGTAGCACGCGCGTAGCAAGATCCGAAGTGGATTCGCGTCTGTCACAAACCTGCCGTTCTCAATCGTCGACGCGAGGGTTTTTCGAGCTGCTGCTTGCGCTCGAGATACCATGTGTCGAGGACGCGTTCGTGCACCCTGTTTGTCCCCTTGATGGAGTTTGTTGTAGAGGGGGCCTTGGGGTCGCAGAGAAACGCGAGGCGCCAAGCCAGCGCTGCGGCGTCACGGAAGCCCGAGGCGATTCCCTGGCCGCCGACTGTGTGTTAGGGCATTGGCCTGTTAGTCGGAGGACCATCGTATTGCAAGGGCAAGGTGTTTTGTTCGGCAGACATACATGGAGGGAAAACGTGCGCCGAGTCCCCACAAAGTATCACTCGGCCATATGACCATCGGTTACACGAGCGTGCTGAGAAGTGAAAGGGGCGCGAGCGCAGGGCCCGGATGCAGTGCTCGGGATACTGCACGTCGGCCGTGAGCCTGCAAGAGACGTCTTCAGCGCGCCTCGTTTACCCAGTGAGGAAGATGCTAGGTGTGAATACTGACCCGTAACGCTTGCCCGGGTGCGTGAGGTATGGAAAGATGACCTCGCTCGTCTTTGCGTACGTTGCCATCTCGTGCCCGTTCTCACCAGGCCGCACGACGAATTCAAACCGCCAGAGTCGATCGGAGGGCAGACCGAACCGGCCGCATACGGATGGGCGCTCTGGATTGCACAGGAAGCGAAAGTTTACCGGGAAGAAAAGATCATAGACATCTTGTGGGGTGTAGCCCAACGCCCACAGGGGAAACGCGGGATGCGTCTTCTCCGTTGGTAGGACAATCTGCCAGTTGAGCGCTACCCATGTTTCGTCGTAAAAGGCTCTGCGCAAGAGATGTAGTGGTCAGCACAAATGTTTGGTACACGGTAGCTGGGACCGGGTTTGGGGTCTACTTGTGAGCTTGCTCCATTCGGATCCCCAGGGGTTCGAGGTACTGCTTCTTGGTGTATCCGGTCTTGCCGTCGGCACCAACGAAGAACCAAGACCGGAGCTTGTGGTCCTTGCCTCCTGCATCACGGTATTTACAGTACGTCCATTCGTCATCCTGGTGGATGTCCATGACCGTATAGCTTGACCGTAGCTGGCAGTGGTCGGATGTCTCCATGGTCCTGCGGAGATGCTTCTCTAGGACAGGCTGTCGGCGGCGGATGAAGCCTACATGTCCGGTGCCTCCTTCAGTCTGGACGACATCAGCATTTCCAGTATCAAGGTAAGGAACCACAGGACGCAGAGCCACCGACCGTAGCACAGTCCATCTCAACAAATCCTTTTTGATCGAGGTCCTTCTGCGTCCCACCAATAAACTTGAACAAATGCATGCCTAAACCAGTTAGCAAATGATATTTCTTCAGGTCATTAATCTACTCTGTATGACATATATGTCCCAATATCCCGGTAAATATGCTTGTATATACCGATCCCCTGGAGCAGGCGGATACCATCTTCATCGAGGGCAATCCCCCGTGGGCTAGTGGGTATGCCGCTTTCCTTTTCAAGCACAATATTCCTGACGCCCATGGGGCCCAGGTAGGCTGAAAGCAGGGCTCCCGTCTGCCCACATCCGCAGATAACCACATCTGTGGTTTCGCATTCGACAGTTGCGTCCATGGTCGTGCGTGTGGTTGGATCAAATAAAGCTCGATACGAGTTTCTGGAAGTGAAGCGTGAGATAGGCAGTGGCCTCTCTAGTACGGGTTCTTTCAAGCCATCACATGCCCGGCCGTATGGTTCCAAGTCCAAAATACCGCTGTACTATCTACCGAGTAGCTATTCTCCCTCGCGGCCGCTGTCCCACATGCGGGGATTCCGGTTGCGGGACCGACTGGAGATGATCAGTGTTGCCTGCGGGACAGGCTGGATGGAGGCACTGGAGGGAGATACTTGACCTCAGGTGAATCAATATAAAGGGCGCCTGCAAGGCCAATATTAACAGCTTCACACCTTTTAATATGCATTTGTGAAATGGTGTATGGAGTCTCAATTCCCTTCTTGTCCATGAAGAGAAGAAAAGTACTCATCCCACCCCCAGGCTAAAGCAGGACACTTCAACAGCGGAGCATCAGCCGATGATGTTGTTGCGATTGGAGCAGATCTGGAACCCCTGGCGGCTTGGAAGAGTGTTGCCTAAGCAGATCAGAGCCCCCTATTCACCCTGTCAAACTATCGCACATGCGGTACCAGCACTCTGACATCGATGAAATCACCACCTTCCTTCAAGGTACGTCGTTGTTGCGCGGATCAAGGAAGCAGCTGATAAGCTAACAGTTTTAGATTTTGGCATGTCAGTGGCGAAGAGGACGGACTCCGAAGTCTGGTATCGAGGCTACGGGGAGGACCAGTACGTTTATTACGCTCGCAAGGGACCGAAACAGTACCTGGGAGGCACATTCCAGGTGTAGTCATATCAAGATCTCGAAAGGTGAGTTTGACTTGAACAAGTCTGGTGTTCAACTGCATAGCTGATTTTGAGTAGAGCCCGAAGATTACCACAGGCTACTGAGATCCAGCAGCTTAGTGACGCTCCAGGAGGAGGCTATCTGGTTAGATTCTCCAATCCAGAGGGATTCCCAGTGATCTTATCTTTGGCCAGGTCCCTGCGGTGGCTGGTACAAGTCCGGCGAAACTCACGTATAATTACGAAACAGAGAAACCTCGCGTTCGCAGATTTCAGTTTTGGGCCTGGTCCAGCAGGTGTTCACAAGGTTAGTTATCCTTCCATGCTGCTTGAGCGAAAGGCAGAAACAAAAGAGGGGGAAAAGAGGGAAACTAACCTATCTATCCATAGTTGGGACACCCTGGCCTCTGCACCACGCAGCTCAGCAAAGTTAGCTTCTATACAACCAACTTCAATCTCGTCCCAAGCGACTTCCTTTACGTCGGAAAAAGGCCAACGAACCAACGTCGCCCTCTTCACACATTAACCTTGGCGAGACATACATCGACCACTACTGCTTCTTTATCAACAGCAACGCCACATCCCACGTGCACCACTGCTCTTTCGAAGTCCACGAGTTTGACACCCAGAAACTGGGCCACCAGTGGCTTGCGAGGAAGAGCTACAAGCCCGTCTGGGGCGTTGGACGCCATATCCTTCCCGCAGATCTTTTACTACTGGTGGGACACTACAGGGAATACAATTGAACACTATGCAGATGGTGACTTGGTCAATGACCAGACTCCAGTGGAGTATGGGCCTGCGGACGATGAGTCGCTGGCTGTCTGGGGGGCCGAGGTTCCGTCTTGGTTCTTCCAGTAGTGATGCGTAGCATATACTTGCTGCTCAATGGATACGCATTGATTCGATGTCTCGTCTAAGATCTTGTTTCCTCGTTTTTTGCGTGATTTGCTTACCGCACAGCATCAGTCAGGTCAGAAGTAATATAGTCCTATTCGCGTAGCTATAGCTGAATTGAACTGGCACCATTCTACTTTATAAACCGAATCGTGTCGACGTCTAGGTGGTATCCGAGGTAACTAAGCATCCAGTTTGAACGTATCACCACACCAACCACGGGGTAGGTTAATGGCCAAACATTTCTACAAAGACATGCACTTCTTACTTGAATATACATAACTTCTAGTACTTCTGAGATTCCTCTTTGACAAGCGGTTCCAAGCTAGCGCGCGTCGAGCGATGACCCCGTGATATATATATATATATAATGAACAGAAGAACATAAAGTATCTTGGTTCCTACTGTCTACTCTATGTCGCCGATTCATTCGCAAATCTGCCCTACCAGGAGTCATACCTCACTTTATTGATCAAGGTTCTAATCTTGCCAATCTCGACATAAATCTCATCGCCGTTTTGCAAGACTACCCTGGGTGGTCTAAAGTAGCCGATACCTGCAGGAGTCCCCATGAGGATAATAGTCCCTGCTTCCAAAATTGTCCCCTGCGACAGGTAGGAAATCTGCTTCTAGATCGAGAAAATCATATCCCTCGTATGCCCGTTCTGGAGTATCTGGTTGTTGTAGATGGCCTTGACTGCGAGGGATTGCGGATCCTCGATGACTGAAAGGCTCACGAGGACGGGTCCTGTCTCAATTGTTAGAGCTCAATGGTTATTTATACAATCAATATCATCTCACCAATTGGGCAGCTTCCAACGAGACCCTTTGAGAATTACCACTGCGCAGTCAGCAGCTGCAAAGTCAGCACAGAAACGTCGTTTGACGCAGTATACCCGAGAACATGTTCCAGCACTCGCCTCTCGGGGATATCCCTTCCTGACTTTCCTATTACTAGGCAGGGCTCGGCCTCGTAGTCGCTTGTGCCGTCGTACGCGCATTTGGGAACATTGATTTCAGCGGGGAAGGGTCCAGATAAAGCGGTTCGGGGCTTCATGAAGAGGGTGGGGACTTTGGGGAGAGGTAGATTCGCTTTCTAGCATGCGATACCCGTCAGGTTTTGGTGGCATCAAGGCATCAAGGCAAGGGGTATCCATCGCTCACAAGTTCTCTAAACATAAACATAGACATACCTTTGCGTGATCGGTATAGTTCAACCCCAGACAGCGAACATAGCTACACTCGTCTCTAGAGACTGGCGAAAGCAACTACCACACAGACTTGCTTAGCTCTCCCCTAACCCCCGAGATGGAACAAACCATGGACAAGGTCGACTTAGGGATTTCACATGCAGCACCTGGTCTGTCACACGGCTGTCGAAGACTGTTCCATCAATCACGTAGACGGCGATTTCTAGCCCATCGGCACTGTCGCGGCCCGCATCACGAGTCGTGTCGACCAACTGCCCGAGGTGGACTTGGTTGTCCTCGATAGTGAGGGATTGCACGAGATGCGTCCAGGAAGGCATTGCGGGATGCGGAAAGTGGGAACTGTGGCAGGGATTGTCGGCGTTCGACATGGTCAGTTGTAGATGTTTAGAAAAACTACTTGCTGAATATGCTGCGGTGTCCCGCAACGCTTCATAAGCAAGAGGCAGTGGTGGTGGGGAGCAGGGAGCGGGACATCAAAACAGCAGAAGAATGGTCCCGCATGTTATGCACACACTCCTCGAGTGTAGAATAAAGCCTGGTCGTAGGCTTACTGATAGTCTCACCACTACCGGCTGCCCGTACAGGGGCGCTGGGAAATACCGGGCACTTTTGACTCACATCAAGTCAGAACCTGTTACTGATTACCCTGGCTTGTATACCGTTTCTGGGCTTTTCTGATCCTGACACCATGAAGACCCCTCTCTATCTGTATGCAACCTGTCTCTGAGTTCCTTGGAAGGTCTATTGCACAATTATTTACTACCTAGTAAAAACAAAACTCTAGTTCCATCTTCCCCACAGCTCCGGCTCCGCTAGCCGGTTCCCGAGAATCTCCTCAATCCTGCCGATTACTTCTGGCATGCTCTTGATCTTCCTGTACACATCCAGCACTTTCATGTTCTTAGTCACCTGGGCCGGCTGGCTAGCACCTGTAATAACCGTCGACACGGTCTCGTCCAACAAACACCACGCGAGTAGCTGCGCAGTCGTGCACCTAAGTTCCCTCGCAATCAGTGTCAGACGCCGGACCTTTTCAATCTTGGTTTGCCCCTCTGTCGAGGACAACGTCATTCCGAAATTGATCATATTTTCCTTGTCCAACGCGGCTGCACTCGTAGCCGCGAAGCGCGAGTCCGCGGGGATCCCCTCGTTGTACTTGCCCGTAAGCACTGCATTGTCCAGCGGCGACCAGATGGTCAGCCCGTACCGATAACTCGCCAGAACAGGGCTCAACTCCCCCTCCACCCGCTGCCTCCAAAACATATTGTACTGCGGCTGGTCGCAGACGGGCGGGATGAGGCTCCACCGCATCACCGCTCGTTATCGTGGCTGTTCCACTCCGAGGTTCCTCAGTACAGCGCCCCGCCGGAGTTGACAATCTGCGTAAAGGCCCGGACTATCTCCTCCATGGGCGTCTTGCGGTCCGGGCGATGCGCCATGACAACGTCGACGTAATCCAGCCCCAGTCTTTGCAGCGACGCATTCATCCCCTCGAAGGGATGTTTTTTGGCCAGGCCCGTGTCGTTGGAGCTCGAGCCGCCCCAGAATAGCTTGGTCGAAATCACCAGGTCGGTCCTTGAACTGCAGCTCCCGGAGGATCTGGCCAAACGCGCGCTTGCACTCGCCCAAGGCGTACACCTCGGCCGTGTGAAAGTCGTTGACCCCCTGGTCCCACGCTTCCTGCATGCAGTCCCGCGCCGTCTTGTACCTGCACTGTCCGCCATCGATTTAGCACATTGCGCCCTCGTTTCAGAGAGCATGGGGACTAATGGACGTAACTTACTTTTTACCCATGATCCAAAGGACAAGACTGAAACCTTGAGCCCGGTGTTGCCCAAGAATCGGCACACCATGTTCTTCGGGTCTAGTCTTTGCATGGCGGATCGGGAGGCCATCTCAGCGGTTTGGGAATTGGTAATTGACGTGCAGGCTGGATTGAAGAGGTAGCAAGTACGGAACTTTTGATCTGCCCAGATAGTCCTCTCATGACGGACCTCTATTTACTATAATACTCGCCTGCTGGCTTTCGTCTGTCATTTCGGCTTACCAATCCGACATGACAATCCCAGACAGCACTACTCCAGCACGACAAAGTCTATTTACCTCTCAACGCCAATAGTCGGAGTTACTCCGCAAAGCGGTCGATTGGATTAGTGCGGACTTAAAACGGCCGTCTTTGGGAGGCTGACTCGGCTTCTGCGGCTTTTGACAATTTATCATAACTCTGTACCAATGAATCAGTCCGGGACAGGTGGCGCAAGTGACATGTCTTAGTCAGGATTGCCAATAATGATTATTGCCTGCAGAGGATTGTCGCCTTGCTCCTCGGACCGGAGTATCAGTAGTGTGGCCAGAAGGGGTTATTGAGTTCGGTGGCGAGTCTCGGACTGAAATATGCTCAGCACTAAGCAGTGAGTTGAGATGCATTTTCTATCGCTATTAGCCGAGCCCCCTGTATATCTTTGTCATTGCGGGTCTCTACCTTACCGAGATCGACCATTCCTTTGCTAGTGTGTCAGCAGTAATAGGGTTTGGTCCTTGACGCTATCAGTAGCCCAGACCTGGGCCGGTAATAGTCCCAAACACCAATGATACGGAAATATAAGGCCACGTGACCTCTGGTCGCTTGACCGTACATTGTATGGTTCTAGAAGGTTCTCAACCTTCTACATGTATATATAGTGGTCAAGAGAGAGATCAGAGAGGAGAGCAATCATCAATAAGAAGAACAAGCAGGAAGAGAATTAATCAATCGTCGTATGGCATCCGATCCTTAGTAGGCTACATTCGTGTAGTTGATACAGTTTCCTCCTGCCCTTTCCCCTTTGAGCATATTCCACAACATTGGTTATGAGCCCGGGCTGCTACGTCTAGCCTAACCAGCAGGCCTAGCACCTCGGGGGATTGTGTGAAGCCTAATCGCTTCGCCCAATTCAGCAGGAGATTGAAGCTGTACGCAGCGTGTTGATCCTTGATCTTGCGAAGGTGGCCAGGCCCGTACAACCTGCCTACCTATCCCTGATCGAGCTATCGAACCTCGAACCTAGAACCGAACACGACGGATGCCACCGGCCCGAAGACGAGACCCACGGACTGGGAGATACATATCGAGCCGAGAGAATACTGAAGACCTAGCGGGACCAAGTCGGAGCGTACCCGGGGTATTTGACGAACCGATAGAGACGATTGACCGGACCGAGACAGCGCCAGGGGCGAGCGAGACGGTCGAGATAGAGCCGACTGAGACGACCGAGGCAACCGTATATAAGATGGCCGAGACGGACGAGACAGTCGAGAGAACTGAACTGGATGAGAGAATCCGAAGTGCTAGTGGTATTGAGATAGACGATCCTAGCGGGCAACTGCAAGCGCAGTTGAAATGGCTACAACTCCTATCCCCGAGCCTAAAGAGGCAAAGCCGATAAAGCTGGTGCAGTTTGAGATACCAAACCTGATGAAACAGAATGTTAGAACGTGGAAATCGGATGTATGGGAGTTTTGTGAGATACAAGGAGTATGGGAGGTAGTAGAGCAGACCTTGCAGAGGCAGAATAAGCCAGAGGAGCTGTAGAAACTACTTGAGCAACCTTTGTGGGCCTCCCAGGATGCAACAGCCAGGTATTATATCAAGAAGAATATTCAACAAGAGGATAAAACTGCAGTTTGAGACATGAAGAACTCAGGAGCAGTCTGGAAATACCTGATAAGCTGATATGAACAAACAACAGAGTTTAACACGGTTATACTGGTCCAATAGATTATCTAATGGAAGAAGGACCCCAAGGTAGATGTGGAGACATCTCTCCAACAGCTTGAACAACTAAATGCTGATCTGTATGAGGTCAGTGACCAGAAGATTAAGGTTCATGAGATGATGATACTTATCATATTCCTGCTCGGATTACCTGAAGAATATGGTACAATGAGAGACTCTCTATTCAGCAATACTATGCTGGAAAGGGGCTTGATCCTGTCGCGGTTACAGCAGAAAGAGTCACAGCTAAAAATGAGCACCAGGGAGGAAATTGGTAAATCTGCAAACTGAGCTGAGCAGAGGAAATGCTTTAATTGTGGCAAGAGAGGGCATTTTGCAAGAGATTGTACAGCCCCAAAGGAGAACTGAGAGCAGAGCAGTTCCAGGGAGGACTCTCAGGGAAGGAGTCACTGGAAGGGCCATAGGAAGGCCAGAGCACATGGAAATGGCAGAGATAAGAGCTGAAGAGGACATACTGGCCGCCAGAGAGGAAAAGCCTGTACGGTGAATGAGGAAACAGATACAGATACAGATACAGATAGTGATTCAAGCGTGAGTAGCAGAGGTTCTACCAGAGATAGTGCACATCAAGTATATGGATGAACAACCCACTGAGCAGCCGAGAATGCATATCGAGTCAAGTTGAAAGAACAGATTAGTAATTGATTTAAATACCTGCTTGGCAAAGCAGATGAGAGAGCGTACAGGTTAAAGGAGAGCAATAATCCTATTATTGACAGCAGAGCGATGAGTACCTGCAGCGGCAAGATTAATCTATTTGAGTCTTTAGACCAGAGATATAGAGGCAGCTTAGGAACAGCTGGAAAGTCCATCAAGATTGCTGGTAGAGGAACAATGAGGATCCTATTAAGTAGTGGGAAAGTGGCCAGGATTTGAAATGCATTATACGTGCCTAGGATGAGATAGACTCTCCTCTCGACCCAATTGTTGCAGGATATGGGTATTTGGAATAAGCATGTGAAAAAGAAGTACTGATTCTTTAGGAGGAGAGGAGAGACCCTAGCAAGAGGATATAATATTGGTCGTATAAGCTACCTAGGATGGGTAAAAAGTTGAAATGCATTGGCCAAAGGGCTTGGGAAGCCTGAGAATGATGAATTTGCAAGATTTGTGAAGCAGATTAATTGGGAGTTGCTTTATTGATGTCTAGGCCATCCAGGAAAGGCCAGGTTCAAGCAGATGATGAAGAAACTAGGACTCTTACCTGGTAAAGAGGTGATTAAGCAGTTGATAACCTGTGAGACGTGTATACAGGCAAAGAGCCTGAAGAGACAGAGTCATGCAGAGGTGCCGAGAGCATCAAGACCTTTGAAGAGAGTCTATATGGACTTCTGGGGTCTATACAGCAAAGCAAAAACCTTGGAAAGATACTATCTCTCCCTGACAGATGACTGTATGAGATTTTCGTGGATATATCTGACAAAGGATTGAGAGGCTGCCACAGTGAAAACTACCCTAGAGTAATGGCTGGCTCTAGCTGAGTGTGAGAAGGGTGTCAAATTGCTTGTCATTTGAACTGATAATGCAAGAGAGTTCAAGGTATTGGAACCATGGGCCTTGAAGAAAGGCATCTAGATCGAGTTTACCAAGCCAGATACACCTCAGCAGAACAGCATGGCAGAAAGGCTGAACTGACACCTCCTAGAAATGACCCGAGCGATTCTTATCGATGCAGATGTTCCAAAAGAGTATTGGCCGTACGCGATTAGAATGGCCAATTATCTCTGAAATCGAGCAGTCAGGGTGCCAGGCACCAAAAAGACCCCCTTTGAGATGTGGATGGGTCATCCCCCTGATATGTCAAAATTCCGAATTCTATTTTCAAGAGTCTGGTTCTATAGGAAGACAAACGACAAGCTGGAGCCAAGAGCTGTTGAAGGAGTATTTATAGGATATGAGTCGAGCCGGAATCATTATACAGTGATGGCTAAATGAGATCGTAAGATCTATCGAGTCATGAATCCTATATTCCTAGAGAACAAGCGAGGCTTCATTAGCAAAGAACCAGGAGTTCGAGATCTCGGGGAAGAACCTGTATTTTAAAGGATATTTGAAGTTCCTGTAGCAAGCTCAGGAACTGGGGGAGGCATTGCAGAGGCTCCGGGAGCCAGTAAGATAACCAGCAATGCAAGCAATGACGGTGGCAGTATGAATACTGCAAGTACTGAAGGCGCTGCAAGCACTGAGGATGTTGGAAGCGCAGGCAGCGCTGAAGGTACTGGAGGCGCTGGTGATGTCGAGAATGAGGTTGAGATTGAAGCCGAAGCCGAAGGCAGCAATATAACTGGCAAAAGCGGTCAGAATTCTGGATTGACCAATCAGCAGCCAGAGGTGGTTATCCCGATATATAGAACACCAAGCCGAGAAGAGCCTATATCCAACCCTTCGAGAACAGCTTCACGATCATCATTATCGCCATCGCCAACCCCTATCCCGACAGAACCCTCTGGAACATGCAGACCAAGCCGAATTCGAAAGCCAACACAAGCGGCAATCGAGTCTAAGCAGACGGAGGCTATATATGGGCGAAAGCCACGAGCCCAGAGACGCAGAGAAGAGAGGGAGGCATCAAGAGACCCTTCTCTGCGCCTAGCTGTCGAGCAGCAGCGGATCAATGAAGTGGCTAACCTAGCTGTGGCGTTGGAGCTTCATCTTGCTGATCATAATGCTTTCAAAGCCAAGGCTAATGAGGAGCTTAATGGGCAGATTCTGATTCCAAAGACCTACCAGGAGGCAATAAACGATCCTACGTACAGAGCTAAGTGGAGAGAAGCAGTCAAGCTCGAGCTCAACAACCTGATCCAATTCGGAACCTGGAGATATGTCAGAAGACCTAAAGATCAAGCAGTGGTATCAACCAAATGGGTTTTCGACATCAAGTATGGAGCTGATGGTCAGGTTGACCGGTTCAAAGCAAGGTTAGTTGCAAGAGGCTTCTCCCAACGGGAAGGATTGGACTTTGAGGATACATTTGCACCAGTTATTCGGCTGGAGAGCCTACGGATCCTATTTGCTTTGGCAACAACTCATGGTCTCCAAGCTCACCTCCTTGACGCTACAAATGCCTATGTTGGATCGAAAATCGACAAGCAGATCTTTATGGAGATCCCAGACGGAGTTGACCCCAAATCTCATGATCCAAATGATGTATGTGAGATCCTACAATCTTTGTACGGACTTTGACAATCTGCATACCTCTGGAACCAGAAGGTCAAGAAGTTTGTTACATCAATTGGGTTTTGGCAAAGCACTGCAGACCCTGGAGTCTTCATCAATGACCGAGGAATCATTATAGCTCTCTATGTGGACGATATCCTGATCTTTGGCAAAGACAACAAAGACATTGAGTCCACCAAGGATCAACTGAAGAGCTTCCATCCAATGAAGGACCTAGGGCTGGCACAGAAGGTATTGGGAATCCGGATCACCCAGAGAGAGAACTCTATCCGACTCGACCAGGAGTTCTATGCGCGATCTATACTAGAGGAGTTTGACATGACTGAATCAGCACCTCAAGATACACCACTTAATCCTAGCATCAATCTGGATGATGAATCATCTAGGAAGCTACCTCGAGACCTGCATGACAATTTCAGGAAGATTATCGGACGGCTTACCTATCTAGCTGGCAGAACCAGGCCAGATATCCAGTTCTCTATGAACCGACTAAGCCAACATCTTGCAGATCCTCGAGATGTTCATCTCAGAGCTTCAAAACACCTCCTTCGCTATATCAAAGGCACTATCACGTACGGAATAACCTATAGCGCAAAGGGGAGTGCAAATACCAGGACTGTAGTAGGCTATTCAGATTCATCATATGGAAATGCCACAAAGCACAGATCAACCAGTGCTTATGTCTTTATGCTAGCCAATGGACCAGTCAGTTGGTGTAGCAGGAAGCAACCTATTACTGCTATGTCAACCACTGAAGCGGAATATATTGCAGCCGCGGAGGCAGCAAAACAGGCTATCTGGATCAGACACTTCCTAGCAGCTATTTCAAAGCACCCGAAGCAGCCAACTCAGCTAGGAATTGACAATCAAGGTATCTTATCGCTAGCAGCCAATCCAGTCAACCACCTACGCAGCAAGCATATCCGCATATAATATCATGCTATCCGAGACTTCATTGAGCATGGAGACATCAAGCCGATCTATATTCCTACCTCTGAAATAGTTGCAGATGGTCTAACAAAGGCAGTCAAGGCAGAGGGCTTAAAGCAAGTACTTCAATTGCTGCAGCTGGAGTCAAAATAAGGTTCTATGATACAACATCAAGATCCTCAGATTGATAAGATAAAGGCGTTCAACACCCCTCCACTTGTTTTGTCTAATTTCCTATTTTGGAAGCTTGTATAGCTTCATGTCGTTCGTTTCGGGGTATTGAACGAAGGGGAGTGATACGGAAATACAAGGCCACGTGACCTCTGGTCGCTTGACCGTACATTGTATGGTTCTAGAAGGTTCTCACCTTTCTATATGTATATATAGTGGGGAAGAAGAAGAGAAATAGAGACCGAAGGACAGAACGAGATAGAGAATCAATCGTCATATGGCATCCGATCCTTAGTAGGCTACATTCGTGTAGTTGATACAGTTTCCTCCTGCCCTTTCCCCTTTGAGCATATTCCACAACACTAAGAATATGGTTGCCCTCTTGCAGCTCTGCGAGCCAAACTACTGAGGCAACCAAATTAACTAGGATATCAAGAATAATAAAACTAAGAAGTCAGAAGAACCCTTGCCTGCTGGAGAGGAATTATTAAAGTGTGCTATAGATATTTATATTATCTGTTATAGTTAATCTCTCCTTTCAGCATCTAATCCTCCGCACAAATTCTCTGCTAAGCAAAAAGACTCTCTTTGTTGCTATCTCATTGATTCTCATCTTGCCCATGCGCATGACAGGATTAGCTGCATATAGCCAGCATGCCATTAAGACGGCAAGCCAATCAGAACATTCTAATAACCATTCTGGTGCTCATATTCAGAATACTAAGCATGGAGAAGAGAATTATGTACACGGGGAATCATTTGTGGGATGTCTTTACGAAGCGAAGCCTAATCTTATTTAGTAGGCGGTCAAGAACGGCAGAGTTCGACTCATCGTGTACACCGGTGTACGCGATGAGGCTGGAAGTACCGTGTCCAGGATAAGCTCTGTAAGTCTAGGCTGGCTCATGATCACGGTGCGCAGGACCGTGACAGCCATGACATCCCTAAGTTTACTAAAGCTACTGAATTTTTAGCGCATGCTATCACTGTACATACATACAATATCAATATCAAGCTACATTATCTCCCAATAAAATTGTAGCTTACTTGTAGTAATACTTTATCTGTCAATAGTACAGTAATATCTGGAGAATCTGATGGTTGGTTGGGCACTGATACTCCCGCTTCCTCTGTTGGTCCTGAAACAGTGAACATCGACCCGCGTTTGTTGGAGTCCTACAAACCCAAAGTTATGGAGCCTCTGCTGCATCGCTCAAAGAGATTACAACTCCAATGAGAGTGTGGAAGAGTGCTATTGTTGTTCTAAGTATATATTTATTGATATCTGTCCTAACAGTTATTTATATACTTCCAGATCGTCACGGTCCTGCGCACCGTGATCATGAGCCAGCCTAGACTTACAGAGTGTCAACCGGAGGAGCCTTCTCCTTACTAATCAAGGTCCAGCACCTCGCTCGTCCGATCATTTGATACATCACATTGGTATGTGGCAAATTCCAACTGCTCGTATAAACTGAACTATCTACGGATATCGAGAACCTTCTTTTAAAGCTGTCGAAAGGGTATAAATTGCCTATACAGATCGTAGTTAGGAGACTAAGACCTTCAATACAATCACTCGTTACAGATATTGATTATATAATCATATTGACGCTAGTAACCACCTTCATAACCCACACAGAGCTTATCCTGGGCACGGTACTTCCAGCCTCATCGCGTACACCGGTGTACACGATGAAACGAGCTCTGCCGTCCTTGACCGCCTACTAAATAAGGTTAGGCTTCGCTTCGTAAAGACATCCCACAAATGATTCCTCCGTGTACATAATTCTCTTCTCCATGCTTAGTATTCTGAATATGAGCACCAGAATGGTTGTTTTGAATGTTCGGCCACTCGGTGTCCGATTACGTTAAAAAATCTAGATGAATCATCATTTTATGCATCCGAAAAAGGAAGATCTTGGTAAATTATGCAATTCAAGGTTTATCAGGTGCGAACCTGAGTTGAACCTGATGGAACCGCGATCCGACTCAGGTTCAGGTTCGAGGTTCCAACCTTTGGAACCTGAATCGGACCATTACGAGGCCTAGCCGGCGATATTACCCCGTTTGTCGCGTTCTCCATGGTCGATGACGGCCCCCTTGGCCTGGGCTGGTTGCGTGTCAGCCATCGCAAAATGGACATCGCGAAGACCACCATTGACCGACCGTTCCACACCCACGCACGCAGACTGCCTCTGCGGTTGAATGAGATCGTGCCTGTGGACGTTGAGATTCTCCCGACATCTACTCTCTTCCACGCTGGTGAAACTCTGCAGGTTCGCGTTCAGGGAAATGACTGCTTCCGTCACAAGACCCCGGACGTTGTTCAATTCCACGAGTGTACTGTCAACAAAGGGAAACACTTCATCTACTCAGGCAACAATTTGGAAAGTTACCTCGTTTTGCCTATCGTTCAATGATCTGCGATTCTGTTGCAAAAGAGACTGGAAGGGAGGAGGGTGGTGTATGAGGACTGTCTTATGCTTAGTTACTTCTACAGTGATAGGTGAATGCAAATATTGTTTACTCCGAGTAGTTCGTTGAGAAGCTACTGGACCAAAGTCGCTGCACGTGTGCAGTTCAGGATATGTTCGGCGCTAGCATCTGTGCTTCTTGGCTTCTTGTCGTTCTGACAATGCTGTTTGTGTGCCAGCAACATTCCATCAAACGTAGTCATATCAGTAGGTAAACTCTTTAGTTCTCCACAGTATACGGCAAATTGGCGATTTTACTTCTGTGAAAGTTGTTCGTTACTTTCCAGGCCCCGGAATGAGTGTGTGCGTGTGTGTGTGTGTGTGTGTGTGTGTGTGTGTGTGTGTTATTATTTAACGGCCGCAAGACAGGGCTGAAGTGCCTGCTCGCCGATCCCCAATAGGGGCAAAGGCCGCCAGGGGGTGAGTCCTGGGTGTCACTAACTATTGCTAGTTCTATAAACATGTAGAGACTTTGGCGCGTTCACATAGCTGCCGTGGTCAAAAAGATAACTATACTGAAATTCTTCCCAAGCAAAAACCTAATATCCCGAGTCCCTAACCCCGCGGTGTTGCAGTTCCTTGAGGTAACCACTCCCTTAAGTATATAGGATTCTGATGGTATGGAGGGAAAAACAACCCAAAACCCCAATCGGAAAAAGGGAAAAGGGAAAAGAAACCTCTACAAGTATAGATGGTCGGAGGAGCAGTAGTGGTTCCACTCCTAGAGGGCTCCGAGGAGCAGTATTGTCAGGGTCCCAGGTAGAGATCCATGTTGTCGTAGCTCATGAAGAGCAGATGTCATAGGCCATAGGCCGGTGGAGGGGACGCGAAAGCCGCACGGTCAGCCGATAGAGGTAACGAAAGGCGTCAGTATCTGTTCGTGGAGGGCTGGCTCTCGTGTTTGGCGCAGAGCGTTCGATCGACTTCCGGTTCGCCGCGGTATTCGGCCCCGGAATGAGTTATTTGGAGCTTTGATACTGTACCAAGCAAGGGGTTTCGGTAGTGCGAGCTCCGGACAGGACCGGAGACAAACTCTCAACGAAACTGTCGGCCGGAGTTAAGAACTCACTCCACTCGCATCGGGCTTAAGGGCATGTGAAAGACGGTATTCGGATGCCGGACATTGCGGATAGTCCGAAGGCCGAGAACCGTGGTGGATGAGTTGATGGATTCAACTTCGCCGCCGGTCATGATGTCAATGTAGTGAAGTCAATTGACCACCAAGCGCTCTCACGCAAGCACGACTTTATGACGATGTTCTTTTTTCTCGGCCTTTGGAGATCCACCTAAACGCGCCGCCATTGAGTACATGATCCGGGTTTCCAGTGCATTGAACTACGGCGTCCTGGTAACTTTTCTTCGTCAGCGAAGAAATAAATAGAGCTGATTCTCTCTCTGATTCTCTCGCTCACTTATTATCCTCAAAAGGCTACACAGAAGTCCCTCTACCAAGGTATTGAATGCCTTAACAGACTTTTCCTATATAGCCAGCACCATCTAACCGTCTACCTTAGAAAGTTATTGTTCGTCTGCAACTACACAAAATGGCGCCTACCCATAAACCGCTTGACCGATCGACGACTTTCAAGGATATGCTTTCGACTGATCCTCCCGTCGCGCCTGTTGTGCTTCTTAATGTTATTTCAATCCCCAGCGGGACCGACAAGGCGTTATTCCTGCAGACTTGGCGCCGTTCTGCCGAGGTTCTAAAGAAGGCCCCCGGTTACATTTCAACCCAACTCCATACCGCTATTGGAGACGGTAACTTTATCGTCAACTATGCGGTCTGGGAGAATAACGAAGACCTGAAGAACGCTCTGGCACTGCCCGAATTTCTGAAAGTCTGTGAAGATTTCCCGGATGGTACCGAGTTCCGTGCCGCTGTCTTGCAGAAAGCTGCAATTGACGGTGTCTGTGTGGGTGTATAACTCCAAAGAGAACGACGAGAGGCCTAAGGAAACTGTACTGAGCACAATGGTACTGGGCAGAAAGCCTCTTTTTACCAGAGTTATGGACAAACTAGCTTATATGTTAACCTAGGCAATACAGCGAGAGACTTGGCAGCTAGTCGATTGGAACAAATGTCTTATTAAGGTGCTATAGCAAATTAAAGACGGCGATAAAACGGACGTCGGCATGCAGGGCCTCATAGGTAGTACCGTGGCCCCAGAGCTCGAAGATGTCCCTTGCTAGAATGCTGCGGGAAATGAGCATGAAACACAAGTAGTCCAATTGAAACTTATAATATTTGTACTCTGGCGAACCAATACCATGGTAGACAGACGTTTATCGGGAGAGCATGCTCAATCTATACGCCTATTAGGATGGTTCGACTTGCTTTGACCTGCTCTACAATCGTTTCCGCATACGTATTCCGGCATGCAGCTTCGCGGTGTAGTCAAGGAATGGCAGTAAAAGCCTCTTGAAACTCTTACTAAAGGGGGTACATAATGCATGGAACAAGACTTGCTCTTTTTCACCCATTCGCGAAACTTCCTATGGCTATCTTCACCCATAGAGTTGTGTGGATCGGAACTTCCGTGAGATCCCACTAGCAATGAGCCTCTTTATGGACCTCGTAAAGGTGCTGGTTTTAGCTTGGTTTTCCTCCAGAACATCATATTCACAAGCGGATACTACCGATGATTGTTGTAGAATTTTGCATCTCTTGCTAATGTCTGGAGCTGTCCCCATTCGCTCAAACTACCAGAGCAGACGTCAGTAAGTTGAGGTGGATACCCGTGATTGATTCAAACCAATTGCTAAAGACGTCTTGCTCTTCAGCCGTAGGCCAGCAAGCCACCCGAAAGAACGTATTCTATTCTCCAATACCCGGACATGGAGCGGAATAACAATGCTTGAACAGCTTTCCTGAAGACAAGTGGTATATACAGGAATGGATTCTCCGCCCTGACACTGGAAGCACCAATCCCATTGACATTCTCATATTTAGGATGGGTAGCCATCTGCACAAATTTGGGCCTCGTCATGGTCCGATTCAAGTTCCAACCTTGAATCAGGTGGCGGTTCCAGGTTCGACTCTGGTTCGAGCCTGATGGATCCCGATAATTTTTGCCAGGAGTTGTCCTTTCCGGGCGGATAAAATGATAATTCATCTCGATTTACCTGTTATTTACCGGTGTTCTTGTGATTCCACCTACAGTTATCTTGACGTAGTTATGAATCGCTCGAAATTAAAAGAAATTACTTTGTATATAGAATCGGTGACTAGACCTCGTAAGGAGTCGCGACTCGTCATGTTCGACCCGATTCGGAACTTCGGAAGGTTCCATGATATTGGAGCCGCGGTCCGACTCGAGGATCCTTGGGGTCAAACCTCAGGTTCTACAAATAGTGCAAACATAAAATACCAAAATTCATGATAGTCGCCAAAGATTTTCTTGGTGTTGTCCGTCATATCTTCCTTGTCAGTCTCCTGCCATTCTCTTACGAATGGTTCAAACCACTTATATGCCTTTCCTTTGAGGTAGGTGGAAGCAAACATAACCTTGTCGGCCTCGGTAGCCAACTTGTCTTGATGCACATTGATGAAGGTTTGCATCTGGGTAAGGAAGTATCGCAATTCTGAGCGAGTTCCATCGAAAGGCTCCGGTGCTTTGACTTTGAGTGCTCGAGCGGCAATCTTGGTTTCGAGTTTGATAATATGGTCCTGTAGTTGCTCGATCATGCCCTGGTGGTCTGCGCCGTGTCCTCCATTCACCTTCTGACTTAGCTGATTGGTGAGGGAGTTGACAGCTTGCGACTGTCCATTCATCTGTTGCTGCATCTGCTCCATGTAGGCTGCGGCATAACCGCGGTTAGCCGCGGTTAACCATCACCATAACCGCGCGGTGAGGTGATGGTCATGAGATT